>SAXG01000030.1:0-518329 GCA_012932865.1 Amylostereum areolatum
TGCAACAGAAGAGGGCCGGGAAAGGGAAGCGGCTGGAGTGGCAGGAGGGGATGCATGTTGAGGTGTAGGCTGCATAAGGGGTTCCAGTCGAGGAGCGTTCTTGACCTTCTTGGCCGGTACGGGAGGTACGGATGTGCGGTACATATCTGTGGGGGGTGACTGCGCTGGCGAGGAAGGGGCGACGGTCTCAGGGGAGTACCCTTCCAGAATCGAAGGAAAATAGGGTGTCTGTGCGATTGAGCCCGAGCTACCGGCACGTTTCCTCTTATTCTTGGCCGCGACAGATGAGGTTGAAAGTCCGAAGGCGCAGGGCTCCCTCGTAGACTCATACTGCTTGACACTGGTGTCAAGGGGGGTAGCTCGGTTCATGAACAACGGCTGGAGAGCTGATGGCATAGTAGTCCCAGGAAGCTAACGAAGGGTACGTTAGCATACGAAATCCCATCCATAAACTTGGTACTTACCCCTTCAACAAAAATCGACAAGGTCCGGTCACGTTGTACCTTCAGATTTGCGGACTGGCTGGTCTCCGTCCCATCTGGCGCTATCCGAAGAAAGTTCTGGCGGTATCGACCGCGCATGGCGTACACCTTCGCTGGGCCGTCGATGCGCGAGGGTCCGCTCTGCAGCTTTTCGCACACCTCCTTGGCGTCGGCCCAGTACGCGGGTCCGCTTTCGGGGTCCTCGTACGGCTTCAGTTGTACGCGTATTTCCGCGAGCTCCTCGATGTCCGCTCTTCGGTCGGAGATGAGGACGGTTACCATGCGTGGCTTGGGGGCAGGTGCACGTGTGGGAGCGGGAGTGGGGAGGGGCGCGGGAGGATATCGATGCGGGGTGAGGTGCGTAGGCGAAGGTATTGAGTGGCTGTGTGTTGTTGCGGCCTTTCGGGTGCGTTTGGAAAGATCGAGGGGGGGTAGGAGCCTGGGGAGGCGCCTGTTCGTTCACCGAGGGTGTGGATGGAGGCAAGTCGGGATGGGTGGATGCCGCCGTGCGTGGCGTTGGTGGAGCAGAGAATAGATCGTCATGGAAAGACGTCGGAGAGGGTAGCGGGTCGGGGTCCGGGGGAGGGCGGTGCGTCCTGAAGGATGAGGTGGACGGTGCGGAGGATGGGACGGGCGGTGGCAATGAAAGCGCAACCCGTGAACGCGCAGCTGGACGTTGACGTTGGTCGCTTCCGCGGAAGACAGATGTATGTGCGCCGACGCCCACGGAGTTCGCCATGTCCTGCTTGGCTTGTTTCTTGTACTCCTTGCCGAGGCGAAACTGGGCACCGTACGGCACGGCCTCGGCGGGCTGGGGAACCTGATTGGTGGAGTGGGCGGTTGGAGACTGTGCTGCAGGCTCGCGTGGAGAGAAAGCCTCTATTGGCGTAGAATTGGCCGGGATTTTGCACTCCATGCGTTGATAGGTTTCCGAAAGACAGCGGAGGAAGCTGAACGGCCGGTCGACGGTTGTGGTCGGGTTTCGCCTTCGTCCTCAGACCCGGTCGATTGAAGCAGAGGCTGGTCACGGGTTAGTCGGGAAAGATCAGGCAGTGTACAGAACATACCTTTGTGCGAGACAAGTGGGCTCTGTGGCGATGTCAGCGTCGGCGCAGGCCAAACGACACGAAACGTACATTTCAGATTCAGCATCCGAGTCGCTGTAGACCGTCGGACGCTTCTTGCGGCCAGCTTCTGGACGAAGGTCGTAGTCGCTGTCGTACACGTCGGCCATGATGAGGGGTATGAGGAGCGAGCAAGAGCTCGAGAGGGAGGTTATACATGCCGAGAAAGTCGAACAATGGTTGCGACCGAAGAGTCGAACAATGGAGTCCCTGTCGGATTTACATAAGCAGTGATCGCGACCACGTGCATATCTATAAAGCGCGACGCGCGTCCATGCGGTTGCCATTGCCGGCTTGCCCAAGTGGCGAAGTCTGCCATATCGTAGCGTCCTTTAGATTCCGGGTGCGATTTTTAGAGTGCTCGTAGTAGAAATATTACATCAATACCAGCCGATCTTATCCCGTGAAGTGGGGTCTTCCCTGTTGTCATGCGCCAGCAAATATGTAGTGATTAGTATACTAATTGTACTTAACTGGGTAACTACTGGTTGCTCGTCCTACGTATTAGTACCGTGTGGTGAAACTTGGAAACTGTCAATCTAGAACGTCAACCCGGGAAGTATGATGTTAACGTTGATAGGGACGCAGGTATCATACGAGAAACGCGTCATCGTAGCCCTCTCGATTGCGTTGAACACAACAACGTCGACGTCGGGTGCCTCGCTGCTCTTGCAAAGAGAGTACTCGTCGGAAGAGCCGTTCGCGCCAAGCTCGAACGGAAAAGTTGTGCCGTGAGGGCTAGTGTTGAACTGCAATTACGTATGCCACTCGTCAGTGATTTTACCTTCGAGTTCGGGTAAAATAAACGCACATATTCGCAGTAAGATGCGCCGGCGGGCTCCTCTGGCGGAGCATCGGGAGAGTTGAACGTGAGGAAGGTGTTCGCGTCGGGGACGAGGTTGGACGTCTGCTCGTCTGGGCTGCTTCCGAAGGGGAACGACTTGATGACGCCGGCGACCATGGTGAAGTTGTTTCCGAGGGGGTTCGCGACCGTGTCCTGGGTCTAGGGAATGCGACACCATTAGTCAACGGTGCGAGTGAGCAGGGGAGACAACGCGTACCGCGAGGACGCTGATTCCGGGAGCATAACCAGGAACGACACCCAGAACGAGGGGACGCTGGACGCTCTCATCGTCCCGGTTCGTCGCGAGCAAAGTGAACGATTGGACATCGAGAACGCTGTTGAAACTGCATGCGGTGGCGCGTTTGGCCATGGGCGTGGCCAGAGCCGAGGCAGCCAGAGAGAGAATGGCAACGGTCGAGGAGATCATGATTGTCCAAAGGAGATGAGGTTGCGGAATGGAGAGCTAGCAGACAAATCAGTTGTTGAGGACTAGAGGAAGCGAGCGAAGAGCGATGTTTACTAAATTCGACCTTCCCTTCTTCTTATACTCGTCAGAGCTGTGTGTATTTCACTACAACGCCATGAGCGAAACGGACAGGAGTCACCGTGTAACAGGACTGGCACTGGCATAGCCTGCCCGGCGAGAGGAAGAGAGGTGTTTGGACCAATATGAATCCATTCGAGTAGGGTTATGGGCGCCAGTGATTGTATTGAAGGTGGTGTTATGTCGGTGCGGCCCGCCGATGGCTCGTTCAAACCTTTCCAACGAACCATGCACTATACGAGCTCTGTAAAGGGTTGTGAACAGGATAATCAAAAGCACGCCCGTCTTTCCACCACGCATGCCCTAAATTCCAGGCTGTAGAACTGAGGACCTGGTTCATTTGCGTAACCCGCTGAAATTTCCGAAAGGCGTACCGCATCAGGGCGCTACTGAAGGCGATCCGTGTGGACAATGTACGGCGGGCGCACCTGCCGCCATCACATCGCCGACGTCAAGTGTTTCGCCGTTGAATGAGATCAGCATGGGCAGCACAGGGCGATACTTACACCCATGAACGGCTTCCCCGCCCGCAACCACTCCTACGGGCACTATCCCCAATGATATAGGTATGACGGCGAACACGGCCATCGCGGAAGGATATGGAACTGAAGTCGCGGAGATCCAGGGAGATCCTTATGAATCTGCTTTCCTCTGGATAATTGCTCTAGTTTTTCTCGGCTACCTATGATACACAAAAGCTTCCTGTGAAGGAAAGGATGGACTACAACGTGAACCACTATCCATCCAAAACGCCGATCAGCTCTCGAGACATATCCGACCGAAGAGACACCGTACCGGGCCAGTCTCCCTCCCCGCCATCCGCTTGTCCAACAACTCCTTCGCAATTCCGTAATGGTCCAACTCCAGCACCTCCCTCATCCGATCAGTGATCGACTCGATCCGCATATCGTCCATGATGAACCTAACAATCCAACCGCAGTCAGTAAGTACCGGCGGCAAGGTTGGACGGTTTCCTTACCCGTCAATGGGATTCTCGACCGCCGCGCGCACAGCATCGACGAATGCCTCCTCGTCATCTTTGAACACGTTGTAGACGTATGGTGGGTCGAGGTACTTCAGGATGCCATGCTGAGCGTCCCAGTGAGCGCGGTTGGATGGATCTTCAGGGTCCCACTAGACAGGACAAAAGGTTAATCTCGAGGCGGTTCATACAAAAGAAGGAGACGCTTACGCTGGCAACCGGGTTCAAGAAGGGAACACCCAAACACAGGGCTTCATACGGCGTCGGAGATCTGTTCACGCCCGAGATCAGCCACAAACCCGCCTGGTTCGAGGGACGACCTCACGTCGAAGGACTCCCAACGCCGACGAGTAACACGCTCCTGGACAGCTCTTCCATGAACCGATTTTGTTGCAGGATTCCCAGGTTCTCCGTGTTCGCTGGGACAAACGCCTTCGGGTCGCCCACGTCCGTCGAGTTCGCCGCGCCGAGGACGAAGGTGACGCCGGTCTCGCGCCCGGCGGCGGCGAAGTATTCGGGAGGCCATGCGCGGTCTTGCGGGTTGGCGAGGTTTTCGAGGCGCTTGGTCATGATGTAGACGCGGGACTTGCGGTAGATGTGTGGGATGACGGGGACCTGGGCGCAGGTAGACTCGACGCTGTAGCCTGTGTAGAAAGTCTCTTCGTGGCCGTCCAGCGAGTATGGTTCGGGACTGAGCTAGATGAGCGTGATGACGATATTTAGGTACCATTCGGAACAGGCGAAGGAGAGGACGTACCGTCCACCGGGCCCCAAGAGGGCTTTTCACACCCGGCCAAAACGAGAATGCGAAAATCTGGAACAAACATTAGCCAGTGCGGCAGAAGGTAGGAGAGCTGATTGACATACTTTCCATATAGGAATGCCCAGAGGATTGTGGGGTGTCTTGATGCAGTACGTGTCCGCGTCCCAGCACTCGTTCAAGTCTCCTTCTTCCATAAACACGGCCATGACGACGGATGGGAACATCTGATATAGGCGTACTGGAAGGAGCGCGAAGGGTCAGTGAGAAAGAGGTAAGAACGTGCTTGGCCACTCACGTAGGTGGTCTATGCCGTCTGCGAACAGATATGTGTATCCCAAGCTATCCAAAGCGGCCATCTAGCGTGGATTTAATAGGATACACCACCAGCAGTTGCCTCAGCATGACTCTATGCGGGGCCATTCGGATGAGTCTGATGGCGTGACCAAGGGTTCACGCTAGCATCGTGTCAGCTTCAATCCAACCCCCTCAATCTCGGCGCCATTCCGATTATCCGTTGCGAGAAAGTCGGCTTCGCGCCCAAGTCAGCGTGAGTACAGGTTGTCCTCTCAGTTTCAATCCCCACAGAGTCCTCGATGGACGGCGACGAGCGCGGGTTATGTAAGCAGTATTCATTTTCGTCGTCGCGCCAAGTCATCCTCGACTCCTTGTTTCCTCTCACCACGTCCTTCTCTTCTCCCCGTCCTTCACCTGGCCATAACCCCTCATCTGTAATGGGCGACTCCGACGTACCGAGATTTGGACGGCGCGTCAGGGTTTCCGTGGATGTACGAAGGGTTGGGTATGGACTCTCCCTTCGACACTCTCATGTGGGCATCATCCAGAGTCTGGACCATGGTGCGTGTTCTATTCACTTACCGCCCACCTGCCCTCACGACAGCATTCAGGATTTGCACATGCTCCGGCGCCCCTCTTGTTGTCGCTGGCAGTCGTCCTCACCTTCGCTCGCGGCCTTGAACTTTACTCCTGGTCTTGAACTTTGCTCGTGGTCTTGAACTTTACTCTCGGTCTCTCGATTTTTGCTTGCGGTCTTGGTCCTCGCTCGCGATCTTGGTCCCGCTCGCGCTCCTCTCTGGTCCTGGCTCTCTGTCCCCTGGCTCACTGGGTTCCCTGGTCTTATCTCGGTCTCCGTCTGGTCCACCTGCTTTGTTGGCATCCCAGGTAACCCTCTCTCACCTGTCATCCCTCTCCATATATCCCGTAGCAGCCCCCATATACTCTGTAGTTATCAAATGAAAATATCATGATTTTCTTCCTTCTACATCAGGATAAGATCGCGATAAGCACGATTTAAGCCAGCAACCCGCCGAGCGATTCTTGATGAGCTTAGTAAGATTATTGGATTGAATCCAAAGAACCTCAGCTTCGGGCCCAAGGGAATTCGTTGAGCGTGATATCCGCTTGACATTTTTGGATTCCATCCATCGGCACACCAACTTCAAACTCAGGGGCGTGATATCGGAATGAAGCTGAGGGATCGCCTGGTGGTGTTAGACACCAAGGACAGCCAGACACGCACGATGGATCGTGCCCTGATGTGAAATCTTCGTCAGGTAAAGATCGTTAAAGCATGGGAAGTACGCACCACACATCTTCTCCTCCTACCCATCCCTCAACCCCTCCAACGAAATGAAAGGATGATAAAATGACAACTGTCGAGTGTCTGCGTCAACATCGGGGGGAGTCGCCACACGCGATGAGGGAACTGACTCTTGTCCTGTCGTCGATGGACCATATCAGTCATGCTGTTGCGGGTCTCCAGTCAAACGACGCACCTGATTCTCCACACATTCTCCATTCATCATACACGAGAGCATCCGGCTCAAGGCCTTGTTGTTCAACCCCTCCCATCTCTGCCTCCCATCAGGGCGCGGAACGTCTGAATAATCGGGGAACAGCTCCTTCGGTACGGTTGGTCGAACGACGTCGGGATATGACGCGACGAAAAGCTGGGGCCGTTCTGGACATTGGGGAGTTTGAGCGGTCTTCGCGCCACGAAGCCCGAAGGGGCTATCGGCCGGCACCTTGACCGTGATGTCGTAGGAGAGCACGCGATTCATTTTGAGGTAGTACAGGACGGCAAACCACAGCAAGAAGAGGAGGATCAGGAAGCGGAAAGAATGCCTAGAGATGGAGAACCGATAGGGAGAGGGCATGATGAACGGGTATAAGGGAAGCTGAAGTGTGGTCCGAATATCTTCATCCTCAAGGTCCTGATTCCTGAAGGCGCTACCTAGGTACGACGGGCGCTCGTCTTGATAAAGAAGAACGTGTCCGCAAGGCCATTGCGGAGAATTGGCGTAATCTTTGCGAGATGGGGGAGCACTGGAGAGGAAGATGTCTGCTAGCAGCTGCTAACAGGGAGAGACTAGAGTTGACTTGTATGAACGGGCGTAAGTGGCCGATTTTCGTCTCAGAGCGCACAGTGGAATCATCACGTGACGCAGAATCCATTCAACGCCCAACGACCCCATCTGAATAATACGCGATTCCAAAGGTAAACACAATGTACAGTACCACACAGAGCATCGATATAAATTCATACATAGAGATGGTGAGTTCCTTAGGCATCGCCAAGCGCGGAGAGCGAATTGCTGAGCCCGTCGCGTCGCTCTTGCTGCTCACGGTGGACACGCCCAAGGTGTCGGAGACTGCGAGAGAGCCTCGAGCTATAGCGATGCTCAGGCAGATGGTATCCCGCTCGATGTAACCTACGACATGGTGCATACGACTATCCTAATGATGACTAAGCCGGCATACTCCGACGTAGAGTCCGGGGATCCGCCAGGATCCCCTACCCCAACGGGCCCAGTGATCCTAGCATACGGCGGTAGAATGATAATCCATGTATTCTCCTTAGATAAAGTCTAGCGAGTTCAGGTTCGCCAGTAGTGTGCTGAAGCAGAGCGTATATCCAGCGTAAGGTCTCAAATTTTGACAGAAACGACCGTCTCTCCATCGCCTGCCCCCATCTCAATCACCAGTCCGGCTTTTGCCACCTTTAATATCCACGGACCATCCAAAGTTCCCTCGACGACTTCTACCTTCAGCTCGGCGCCGCCCCTTCCACAGCACCTCCAGCTTCGCCGCAACCGTCCACGGTATCCCGCTGTCCGGAATCTCCAAGCTCAGTGCAATATTGTCTTCACCCTCCGCGTTCACGACGACTTCTACGCCCTGCGTCCAGTCGAACGCCGACCGAGCCCTCTGTCCGTCTGCTCTTTTCTCGATGGCACGCACGATTGCCCTCCCAGGCCTCACCAACAGCGGAATACTCATAAAACCGTGCGTCTCGACCACCCACGCGGGTCCTTTTCTCGTCTTCCCGTCCAAGAGTCCGTACCACGACCCCTCTGGGACGTAGTACTGTACCTCTCCGGACTCGCTGAAAACGGGTGCGACGAGCAGATCCGGACCAAGCATATACTGGGCATCGAGTGTCCACACGGTGGGGTCGGACGGGAACTCGAGGAAGAGAGGGCGCATCATCGGGACCCCGGTTTTGTGCGTTTTCAGCGCGGTAGAATATAGGTATCTTGTGGCACGAAGGTTCGGATGAGCGCGTGTATTTTGGGGAGAAAGAACGTACGGCATGAGGGAGTGCTTGAGGTGGATAAAATGCTTGAGGACGCGGTCTGCTTCGCCGGTTTCGTCGATAAGCCACGGAACCTGCGATGCAAGTCACTTCGCGGATGGCGAGTACGAGGGTCGCGAATAAACAGACCCTGAAACTCCCACTGCCGTGCAGACGAGAATGACTAGACAATGCGCCAAACGCGAACCATCGTTTATACAGTGCAGGATCCGGAGTGCCTTCAAATCCTCCTGATGAGACGAAAGTCCACGACAATACATGAGTGTATGCACCGGTGGAGGGGTGGAAGGGACGCTCACCGATGTCGTGCGCCCAGTATCCGAACCCACACAACCCCAGGCTCAATCCTCCCCGCAGCGTCTCTGCCATCGCTTCGAATGTCGACATTGGATCTCCACCCCAATGCACCGGGAATCTCTGTCCTAAAAACGCCTCGGGTTCCATCACGTCTTCCGAAGTCGAATAACGCAAGACGAACCTCCCGCGGTGGCAGACCGCGCAAAGACAACCGCCTCATTCTTCCCGAGCTCGCGCTCGAGGACCTCGAACGTGCATTTGTTGTAAAGGAACGCGTAAAAGTTATGCATCTTCTCCGGATTGGAGCCATCGTAATAGACCGTGTTTCCCGTGGGGATGCGCTCGCCAAAATCCGTCTGGAGTCGTGGCAAGGTAAGAATGGTGGACGGAGACATCTCGTCTCAGACATACTTTGAATACGTCGACGCCCATGTCGATGAGCGCTTTGAGCTTTGACTGGTACCATCCCCACGCACCGGGGTTCGTGAAGTCAACGATGACCATCCCTGCTTGCTACATCGCGGACGAACGGAATGAGCGCCGAGTAGAAAGAACAGAAACTGCGAGTACTAACCCAGTAATCCCACTGCCAAACGCTTCCGTCAGGCTTCTTGATAAAGTATCCTAATGAAATCCATATGACTACGGAAAGCCATGAGAGGCGATAGAGTGCTTGCCCTTCTCCGCTCCCTCATCGAATAGCTTGCTCTCTTGCGCGATGTACGGATTGATCCACACGCATATCTGTTACCCGCCTTCATTGACGTCATAGAATCTCCCAAGATAGCATACACGCACCTTGTATCCCTTCTCCTTCAACCTCTTCAGCTGTCCTCTCGCGTCCGGGAAAAACTCGGGGTCGAATTCGAAGTTGCACCACTCAAAACCCCGCATCCAGAAGCAATCGAAGTGGAACACGCCCACAGGTATGTCACGAGCGTCCATGCCCTCCAGGAACGTGTTGACGGTCTTCTCGTCATAGTTTGTCGTGAAAGAGGTCGTGAGCCTATGCAGATAGTGAATACATCATCAGGTTAAACAGTTCGACGAAGGAGAAAGTAAGTGCTTGTGTACCATAGGCCAAATGTCCATGCGGGCGGCAGAGCGGAACGGCCGGTGATGAGGGTGTATTTTTCGATGATCGCGGCAGGCGTTGGTCCATGAACGATGTATACTGAGAGCGATTCGAACGGTGCAGAGATGTTCACGCGAGTCGTCCCTAACGGCAAGCCATGTAAGATGGATAGCAGCGGGATCTGAAGAAGGATGACCGACGCTCGCTCTGCACCTCGAAGCTAACCGCACCGGGCGACGCGACGAACATCCCGTATCCCTTCGAGCTGAGATAAAACGGCACGTTCTTGTAAGTGTGCTCCGACGACGTCCCTCCGTCCTCGTTCCACATGTCGATGGTCTATACCAAAACGCCTTCAGACGAATTCAGCTGCCAAAACAGCCTCAACCCCACCTGCCCGTTCTTGACAAACGGCCCAAACCGCTCGCCAAGGCCGTAGATCTTCTCACCCACCGCCAAGTCGAACTGGTACGTGAACCAGCGCTTGCCCGCGTCCGGGTCGGCCATCGCCTTGTTCGGATGGTGGTCGTTCGTGCCCGCCTTCACATACCCGACCGAGCGCCATCCGAGGCGCGTCAGACGCTGGTCGGGCGCCTTGGAGATGCTCGTGGGCGCAGGTACCCCGTGCGATCGGATATCGATGCTAAACGCGTTCGGGGCAGTGTCGACGGTCGCCGAAAGCGTGTCCGTCGCAATCTTGAGCTCTGTCGCGGTTTTGAATGTCCGAAGGCCGTCGGTGCGCTGGGAGGCGAGCGCCTTGGCGGCTTGGTCTGGGAAGAGTTCGAATTCGGGGCCTTTGGTGCTCGGAGTTTGGGCTTTCCAGTGGTAGCTTTCGAGGAGAAGGATATCTGGGAGGGGCGAGGAGCATTCGAGAGTAATGGTAGGGGTGTTAAGTGTGTCTCCGCGATGGTTGATGTGTCTTGTAGTCTAAGTTGCAATGAGGAGAGTTGGGATGCGAGGAGCGAGGATCGATGGAGGTCTATGTACGTACGGTTACACAGCGGATGCTGTCGCCGCGCGCTTCGCTTTTCACGACCTCGGTGGCCCAGTTAACCACCGTGTCTTCCGACAAAGTCCACATTCCCTTAGAAAATTTGACCATGGCGATGTCGAAGAAGTCAGCGCGATCTTCTCAACGACTGAGGTTATCTCATACCATCGAAGATATGTTGACATTGCGCCCATGGCCGGCGGTCCGAAAGCCACACAAGCGCCTTGGGAACGAGCACGGGGCATAGATACACACGCGAACAAATGCTGTCGATGCCGAGAGCTGGGTGCAGGAGTATGACGGGTGTGCCGATCGAATAATGGGTCGTCTGACCAACGTCGCGGGTGTTGGGCTCGGAGATGAGTGTCGCGAGGCTTGAAGTTGAGAGCGGAGACTCGTCTATGACGCTGCTCTCCCGTGTTAAGTGCGCCTTCTTGGCGATGCGTCTGCCTTGGGTCATACGTCAGTTCTCGTGAGTTTCTTGTCTCGGGGCCTGGACGTGGTCTCGACAATCGATAGCAGCACCACACGAGGTGGAGCTTAGGCACGGGGTGGATTGCATTATGTCTCTTGGTATATGTTCCAAAGACATTGTCGAAAATGAGATAGAGAGGTTCGACGGGCGAGGAGGGAAAGAATGTGAGAGCGACGAAAGGGAGGTCCCGCCGTTTTTCGGAAGTCGCGCTGCGCATCCAGCTTTCCCATCACGTGCTTGAAAGCGTACGGGCCTCGAGGCGCGCCGGCACTCGTCCCGACCGCGGCAGAAAATGTTTTCCTCTGAGTCTCACATCCTCGAACCGCAGCGGACAGCAGTACGGGCCCTCCCACACCAACGCCTAAAGGGACCCGCACATCATCTGGAGGTGGTTAGAGCTTGGCCAGTTAATCATCGACATCGCATACAGTACGTGCTCCAATGCGCATGCCACTCCCGCTTGTCATTTATATCGAGGGTACTGATTCCGCACACCTTATAGCCTGCGCAGTCAGGCTATGTTCCTTTAGCCTCGACCTCCGACTTGGAATATCGCACCCAACCTTTCCCTTCGCGTCCGCCACACACCCTTCGTGGGCTCTGCGCCGTCCAGCCATGTCCGATGATATCAACATCCAGGAGGCGCACACACCGAGGGTTACGGTCGAAGAGGTTCCCGATGACGAGTGCGTACCTTGTGACCAGCTGCTACATGTGCTGTCGTATACTGACGCTACAAATTTGCGACCAGTGCGAGCCTCATGGCCCGCGTCCGCGAGATGACGGCCACCCCGACGCCACTCGGCGAGTTCCTCCAAGACCCCGACCTCCTCAACGCCTACGCCAAGGCCTCCTCCTCGGAGCGTTCCCGTCCCAGCCGTAGCCGGAGTGGCTTGTCTCGCGAGCGACACGACCGCCACAGCGACCGGGACCAGGACCGCTCGGAGCGCGAAAGCTCGGGCAAGAGCAAGCCGCGACACCGCTCTGACACGAACTCGATGATCAGCATCATCCTCGCCGAGGGCGAGCGCCAGGCGCACCACCTCAAGACCATGCTCCGCATCACCAGCGAACGCCTCGAGAGCGAGACCCGCAAAGCCGATACCGCCGAAACCCGCGCGACCCTCGCTGAGATCCGCGAACGCGAATCCAAATCCCGCGCGCAGGTCGCGGAACAGGGCATGCACAACGCCCAGCTCGACGCTGCCCGGACTCGGGAGGAGACCAAGCGCTTTCAGCTCCAGCTCGACACGGCGGAACGCGAGCTCCGTCGCGTCTCCCAAGAGCTCGCGCGCTTGGAACGGCAGAAGACGGAGGCGGACCAGGGCGCGGCGGAAGCGAGGGACCTGGCCAGGAAGTGGCAGGCGGCGCTTCGGGACCATCAGGCCTGGTCAGACGGCAGGGAGGAGGGCCGGATGATTGCGATGCATCGCAGGTACGACGATGGGAGACAAGATGGGCGAGACGAGGGCTACGAGGAAGGTCGCGAGGACGGGTACGAGGAGGGGCGCATCGACGGGTTCAGGGAAGGAAGACAGCTGGGCTTGGATGAGGGTCGGCAGTTGGGCAGGCGCGAGGAGAGGAGGAATGTCGCTCAAGGTCTCTATGGACATCCACCGTCGGGTTACTTCGACGACCAAGGCAACGTCGCTCGCTCGGCTCCTACAGCTGTTCCTATTCCAACAAGCCCATCTCGAGATGAGGTGTGTTCTTCCCCCTCATATTGTTATCCGCCGTTCTGACGTTCCTCATTTCAGAGTAATGATCGCATACGACAGTGGGCGGCCACGACGGAACCACAGTCGTTCTCGCCTCCAAAGTCTCGTCCTGTCTGGCTTCGTCGTCGTATGGCGACGGAACCGATTAGGGCGGGCTGATTTGATGACTGACTCTGACTGGAGACGACATTTATACCAAGGATTCGTACGGATGGATGGCTGCCCGAGGACTAGATGGACCTTCTACCGGAAATGTCTCTTGTTTGTAGTATATATGCGCACGCCGCTTGACACGGACGTTTTTCTATCCCTCTCATCTCATATGTAACCTATTACCTACTTGGATCATTCTGTACAACAATAACTAGACAGATATACACCTTATATGCGCCAACTGCGTTGAAGTGAAGGAGCACTGGCCAGAGGGGAAAATCCTTCCACAATCGGAAGGTAATTCTCACGCGCCCAAATTAAGTATTACGCCTCGTGCAGGCTGAACTCAAGCTGGGCCCGGGCCAAGGAGACACCGCCGCCACCGTCGGTTCGTCTACATACTTACCCTGAGTTCGTGTCTCGCTCAAGCTTCAGGCGACCTTCCTTGCTATCTCAATATTGTGAACCGGACATATCTAAAGTCCCCCCCTCCGCGAAGCCTCTTGCAAATTGACGCTCAAGAGAGTCGCTTCAGGGTGCGATGCGAATGTTAAATGCACGCTTGAACAACGGGAGTCTTGAAGGCTCAGTTGTGGACGACGGACAGGATGCCATGTATGTCGTTTCTTTCTTTATACTTCCCTCTACTCAAGGGTGTTCAATTTCTCCCAGCGATCAGCTCCTCTTTCGAATGGAGCAACACCACATCGGCGATGCCAGCGAACTCGCGACGATCCGTCTCGCTCGTTCGAGTCTGGAAGATATCCCAGCTCGTCTGAGACGAGGGATCAACGTGACCGTTCCCATTCTTCGCCTTCCTACCGAAATACTGCTAGAGATATCGGATAACGTCGCCCTATCCGATCCACCGCGGCCAGTATCTGTATTGCAGCAACAGGGCCGTTTCGGAGACTACCACTCCCCTACTCTAGGATGGATCAGGCTGACGCACGTATGCCACCGGATGCGCGACGCCCTCATCGAATCGCCAATACTTTGGGCACGCGTCGTCTGCTCTCTTCCAAAAGCCCATGAAGTGCTCTTGCGCCGCGCACGATCCGCCCCTCTTTCAATAGTCATGGACAGTTGGCGCTATGACGTCCCAGAACGGTTCTTAACCTCCCTTTTGGATCGTGCATGTCATGTCGACCTTTTCGCACCACATTCATCGAACATCGTCAATGCATTCGGCGTTTCCATCCCAGAGCCGCTAGTGTTGCTCAAAACACTTACTCTCGGAACGCTAACCATGGTTCCACAAGATTTTAGATTCCCCCCTTCCCCCCACCTGCGAGAGCTCCGTCTCCACAACATCTTTATCCGTGTCACAGGCTGTTCGACTCTCACCCATTTGGAAATCTCACAAGATTACTTCGAACCCATACCCGTCGAGCATTTTCTTGAAGTCCTGTCGTCTTCACCCTGCCTGGAGAGCATCGTATTGACTCGTTGCATCCCCCCCGCCGACCAATGGACAATCTTACAAGATGAGAGGATTGTATCCCTCCCCCGCCTTCGAGAGCTATGCGTCGCCGGACCGTGTTCATGGTGCATACCCTTCTGGGCGCACATTGCCGTGCCACCGACAGCATCCCTCCATTTCGACATCGACCGCCCAAGCGTCCCCGTTACCACTCCGCCATGGTATACACTTCTCAACACGGACAGACTAGGGTTTATGCGATCCTTGGCTCCATATTTCCGCGCGTTCGCAGACCAACGATGCACCGTGGTCGGCATGAGCGTGGCCACGTATAACAGCATGCCAGAAGACTTTCGCCTACGTCTATATGCTGTGGGAACAGTAGTGGATGTGGCACACGAACAGGAAGTGCGATCGGCAAATCCAATCCTGGATGGCTGTCGTCTCGTGTTGGAGGTCAAGTTCTACCGGTGGGAAGTGCTCCTCAAGGACGTTGTGAATGTCATCGGGCTCGTCGCATCTAGCTTCGACCTGTCTCGAATGCAATTGCTCGATATCGGACTGCAGAGATCTCTCGACAATCTCCCCAATATCGATGCCTCGCAATGGCGCGACGCCTTGAGTCCGCTGTCGAGCGTGTCACAATTGTACGTTGGCCCGGCTCATAAGGACGTGCTCCTGAAAGCGCTCCAGGAGCCTCTGTCGACGTCGACTTCATTGCACGATCCGGGCGATCACTGCGCGCTTCTCTTCCCCAATCTGCACACCCTCCACTTAGGAATATTTGCGCCACACGACCTGGAATACAGCAGGACCCCGCTCGAATCGAGCGCCAGCCTGAGGACGACAATGATGAAGATCTTTCCCGGACGTTCCAGACGAGGATTGAACGTGAAGAGGGTCCAGATCGCTTCATACGGCGACGATGGGACAAGTAAGCCTGCACAAGATCTACACGAGATTGTGCCGGACGTGCACGTGTGTCTTTCGGAAGTCGAGGTGCGTCCCGGTCTCTCATTCGTTTCGGTGGAGTATTAACGGCGGTATGCGGTTAACAGACAGAGCAATAAATGTAATCCAAATTTCCAGGTCATCCCGCCCATCGATTGTACGAATTTCCGAGTGCAGCATCTGCCCTATTCCCCCGATACTATACGCTCTGTGAATCCAAAGTCTTGGCATGCTTTCGGGTTCGGAAGACGCTCGTCGGCAGCGGCTGACCTTGCTCACGTACACAGCAACGCCCGCACACGTTTAGAATCCGCACGGAAAATAATCGTCCTGCAAATGGGTAGCCTCCTCCCGTCCCCCTGCTCTTTCCTCTGCGGTATCAACACGATCTGACTCCAAAGTTGGTGCAATACTTAGACTTAAAGGAGCTGATCGTCGATTCGACGTACCAACGTCGCAGAGGCCGTATGGAGTGGCGAGGACAGCCACAAGAAATGAGAAAGTATAGAGCATCATGAAGCAGCGCATATTCGAGTGCTTATTCTGAAACGGTATGTGGCGGGATGGGAAGAGCGATCCCTGATATCTTCTCCCTTCCCATATAAGTAGCTTGCAAGGTATTCAAGGAGCAACCGAACAATGATACAAAAGCATCGCACATTGACAGACTACAGTTGTGGAAAAAACGATGATTGATCCTCCTGCCGCAGCCTCGTCATGCTCTGATACACCTCCACAACACCGCCCTCTTTCTACATCTTGAAACGTTCTGTTAAAAGAGCCTCAATCACTCAGCTACCGATGGACGTCCGACAAAGGTGGTCGAGCTTACTAGGAGAGATGGGTAGCCTGGAGTCAGAAACCGGCCTTGATCTCAAGGTAAAGGACCTTCTAGATACAACTCCGCTCCGGCCTCGGTGGACATTCGCCGGAGGGCGGCGAACGGGCGACATTCGTCCAGTCCTCAGCTCTTTTCTCCGCAACTATAGCAGCTCGTTCTGGCGGGTAGTCAGTGCATTTTACTCTGCGGGGTCGAAGCATGATTAAATGCCATACCGGCGGGGTAGAGTATCGGAATGGCAAGGATATTGGCGACAAGGAGCGAGAAGACGTAGGGTAGAGTCATGAAACCGCGCATACTGTAATTTGTCTTAGGTGGTGCGCTATGGAGGTGTGGCGAGCGAACTCTGATAGTCCGTTAGCCCTCGTGAAAGGGCCTTTATAGGGCCTCGGGAACCATCAAGGCACTCAAGAGTCGCATGGGCCACGAAACTCATTGCGGCGGCACCAACACTTATTTAAATGCTCCCACGTCTTCAGCACGTCAAGTTTCCATCTGCTTTCCCCAACAGAAGTTGAAAGATTGCTGCATTTCCAAGCACCAGGCAAGCAGTGCATTCACTATGTTCGGTCGTGGAACAGCATCAGGTCTTACCACATTGAGGACTTTCAATGGAAAGTAACTTGACTCTTGACACTGGCTCTGATCTATCCGCGAAATTCGGACCGCCTACGCACAGTCATTGCCATCGCCACATCCGGGTCGACTCTCTATGTATATAGTATAAGTAATTCTCTGGACTCCCGCAACCTTTCTGATCAGGCTAACAAGCCACTGACGCTTTGGAGATATTTATAGCATTGTCAAACCAAAAAGTACATGCATTTCCCCCTCATGTTCGTAATGCCATAAATTTCCACCTTTTCATCGTGTGTGGCTGACAAGATAACATCACGGTAGCAAACTTGCTTACACTTACTTTGGTGTAACTTTGAACGTTTGAACCCGTGGGAACCGGGTATAACCCCGGGTAAACCAGAACGACGGGAGATTAGTCGACTAGGACTCGGAACCAGGCTGCAGTGGAATCTTGCCCCCGCTCCTAAGTTGAGTCCCACGGGGACCTTCACCGTCTCAATTCACACCGCTCGCAACGCCAGCTTGCTCATGGTCAATCCGAAGAATACCACGAAGGCCCCTGTGGTCGTCTGTATCGCTCTCTTCCTCCTCCTCTGCGGGGATCTAGCAGTAACCTATCGCATCGTCCGCCGACTACTGCTTGCCAAACGTGCCAGCCACATCACCAAAGGCGACTGGTGTACGTTCCCCACTCCTCATATCTCCCCACTGTCTCTTACGTCCCAGCTGAAACGACGCCCAGCCTACATCGGACATGACTACCCGACATGGTACGAAATCGACGTGCCCGCGGCCGAGCTGACGTTTGAGGAGAGCGTGCACTACCCCATGGAAGGCCCCGTCGCCGACGCCGAATGGTGCCTGACGCAGCCTCAGACGCACTACGGGTACGTCCGCCTCGGGCCCGACAGGCGCACCTTCGCCGTGGCCATGTTCCACGAGCTGCACTGCGTCAACACCTTCCGCAAGGCGCTTCTCATGCCCGCCGCGCGCGAGGAGAACCTCCACCACGTCCAGCACTGCCTCAACTATCTCCGGCAGCTGTTCCTGTGTGCGGCCGACGCCACCCTTGAGCCGGGCGACTTCGCGAAACGGGAGTACTATCGCGGGACACCCGGGATGGAAGGCGTAATCGGAGAATGGGGCGCGACCCGCGAGTGCAGAGATTGGAGTGTGATCATCGACGCGGCGGAGGAGAACTATGTGGATTGGAGGGAGTTTCTCGCCGCCAACAGGAGCCACGTGAGTGCGTCTTGCATCGATCAACCTCAATCGTGCTCACGATTGGTCCAGAAGGTCGACCATTGACGGAAACGATGAAATGTATTTCACTCGATAGTTCAGTGTACACTACAATAATGTTGGACCGCGTTCGTTCACGAAAGACCTCAGTTCTCGATCGCCAACACCCACATATCAAATCCCCCCGTGAGACTGTCGTACGGCTCGGGCCCCAGCTTCTGCGCAAACTCCCAGCTCTCGTAGATCGGGACCTAGTATGCGAAAGCGTCAACATTGAACGAAGGTGGGAGGAGCTGGTGCACGTACATTCCATTGTTCTTCCGTTTCGACTGTAACCATTTTCCCCTCTGCTTTAGCCTACGTGATGCGCAACTTTCAGCCACGGTTGATGCAATGGAATGGAAGCACACGATGACGTACGCGAGAGGAGACGGCCTTTACGAGTGCAGATGCAAGGCCCTTGCGTTGATATTTGGGAACAGTGCCGATCAGCTGTAGATTCCACGCAGCAACCTTGACTCCCTCCCCGAGGGCTTTGGTGGTGTCGACGTTGTACTTCGGTAGGAACTACGCAGAAATATACGCGTGAGCGAGGTGAGTGTGGGTGAAGCCGGATACAACGCACGTATTCCATCCACCATTTCGCCAACTCAGGACTGAAGCTCTCGAACAAATCGTTGAAGCCGGCCTCGCCTTGGTCCGGTCTGACAGAAGGTTTCGGAAGTCAAACACCCTCTCGCAAGATGGAGAAACGATTTGACGTACGTATCGAGCAGGTCGCGACCGGGGACAAACCAGAGCGCGACGGACGCGTAGTCCGTATCGCCATAGCCTGCGACCCATATTTCGCCCGCGATCGCGGCGGCGGCGGCGGTCGCGCGTTCGAACGCGAAGATCTGGGACTTGTCTCCGCCCACGCAGGAGAGGGTGAACTGATCGGTGTCGAACGCGGCCGCGAGCGTGCGCGCGACCTTGTCAAGCTCTTCCTCTGCGCGGTTGTGTGAGTCGTGAGGCGACGGCAATGCCAGGCGAAGGCGCAAGCGCAGGTGTTACGTACTGGTCGGATTCACGATCTGGCGGACTGTGATCTGGGACATGGTCGAGAGGTGAGCGGCCTGCGCTGGGGGAACGGAAAAAGGCCTATGTAAGTAGGAGTACTCACCTTGCGCCCTACTACAATACAAGGGGTCCGGTCACTTCGGGGAATCGGAGGTCGAGGAAAGCTTGCTCTGTGGGAAACATCTGACGAGATGCTTGCAAACAGCCACGGCACCCCAACATCCCACTCCTCCCGATTGCAGAGCGGACATCATCCGTTTGTCGTTCTCGCCATCAGTCATGCGCACGCGAGTGTTCCACGAGTTCGCACCCTCAGATATGCACTCATCAGAAAGTTCCGAGGTTAGCGCGGGTAGCGAGGCTGGATGAGAGTTAGAATTGGCACGCGCGGTAGATAAGGGATATGGTTCGAACTTTACAATTAGTGCGAGGGAACGAAGCGGACACTGATCGTAAGTACGCGGAGGGCCGGTTTAGATAGTACCTCTCGTACAGCATCAGAACAGGACGCAATCCCAGGCTCCGTAAGCTGGACCCCTTCAGACCAGAGGCTCGTCGATCGCATCGTATAGTGCCTCCCAGTCGGAGCAGACATAGTCGGAGGAGAAACTGACGACTCTGCAAGAAAAAGGAATGAATTAGTAAGTGGGTCACAAGGTAAGATATCGTCCGACATACCGAGGACCATAGGGAGAGCGGACCTGAGACTCATCAGCAAAACTGCATTTGGTCTGAGCGGCCTGGCGACGAGGCTGTCAGACCATCAGCGGGTGGCCTGGGCCCAACATTTTCTGTGGCAGACAAGGCTCCCGTCTGACTCCAGGCTCAAGCCAGACGGGTTCCCAGGTCATCCTCAGGCTGGTCCTCAGGCTGTTCATACGACTCAGGTCAACCCGCAATTGCAACAAATGTGTTATATATTCAGGTAGCTACATGCAGTACAGTGTACGAACGCCCGACCCGACTCCCTCTCCTTCACACGATACTCTCGCCATTGTTGTTGTCAGCCCCTCATCCCAACTCACACCAGGCTCGCACCACTGCTGCACACACAAATGGCCATTCTGAAGCAAGTCAGACCACAGTGTACGCACATGAGAAAGGAAACAAAAAAACGGACTGGGAGATAGAACAACATGAGGATGCACTGATTGCTTGTTAAGCAGAGGCGAAGTTGAGGGATGGGGAAGCATCGACCCGACACAGTGAGAGTGATAGTAGAATGCACCTGCACAAGTGCATTAGCAAGAGCAGAATGCAAATATACATAGCAACTAGCAGGATGACGTACCGTGAATGAATGACACCAGCTGCTGAGCGTCCAAGGCGAGAATGTTAGGGTAGCATGGTAGCAAGCAAGAGCAGAGACGCACCAAGTAATTTACGACTCTACAAGCATAGCTCGGGGCCCGACGGTGAGCGCTTGCGAGTATGGAGTATTGAGCGTCGGGCACGAGCGTTGAACGTTGAACGCTGAGGACGGACGTCGGGCACGAGCATCGAACATCGGATGCAAGCATCGAGCGGAAGAGTCACAGTGAAAACTGCGTCTATTAGTTACAGTAACAAAGTTCAAACTCAGCCGGGACTTCCCATGGTTGTTTTCATTGGTTGATGACGAACTTGAACAACGGACGACGCGCGTCAGCGCGCGTCGCCTTCAATTTTCAACTTGTGTCGCCCGTTTAACAGCCTCGCGAAGCTGACTCGAAACTTAAGCTATCGAGTATGATTGTTGCCGATAATGATTTGGAAGAGGGAATACCATATGTAATGGAGGTATATCAGCCGCATCTACTTAGTGATTAGCATTACCTAGTTTGTATTGCTGTAGTACCTTCAAAGAGCTTCAAATGAAAATGTTTTGTGTCCTGATGGTCTGGAGACGGACTGGTGATTTCGAGCACTGCTGACGAGCCTGGACCAATCTTACGGGATAAGATCAAAAAATGATCAGGCCTTCCGACCGCGTCAGGTCCGCCAGGACCCTCCCAGACGCGTCAGGCCCGGGCAGATTTGCTGATGGAGGTACAGTTAGCGCGCCCTTGTATGTTTTGCGAGCCCACTCACAGGCTCCAGACGGGTGTCTGCAAGACACAGGATGCTTTGACGAAGGTACTTACCTTAGTTCAGGCAGTGGCGGGTGAGCGGCCCGATACCCGATCCGTTCATGAAGGCGTCGCGGACGATGTCGAGGCAGCGAAGCTGGTGCAACATCGCGACGGTGTACTCCTCTCCATCTTTCCCGCGCACAATATGCTCACCCGACGGAAAATGTTTAGAGAATTCGGCGATGCCCGTGTGTGTGAGGGGCTATAGTGCTCTGTGTCTTCCATCATCATCAAGACAGGATCCCGTTCATCGACCTTGAGACGTGGACTCCCAGGTTCGCGACTTCCACCTGGTTCAAATATCATTAGTGCTGTATATAGTCGTAGGTACAAGTTTTGAGAACGCACCGGCTAGCGCACTGGATGCGCAGATGAACAGAGCTCCCAGAAAGATCGCTGCCGAACGGGAAAGGTTGAAGGAAAGCATCGTCTAAGGTGTTGGAGCTTGGTAGGGCGGGGAGGAAACTCAAAGAGCATTACGAGCACGTTTCATCTCGTTATGATCATATCTGGTGAACGACGGGGACTTCGAGAAATTGGGACGTTGTGGTGGGAAGCAAGGTAGGGCGCAGCGTTCGATTCGGTCTTTAGTTGAGTTCGATTGAAACCGAACCGGTCCAGTGTGAGTAGCCGGTATGACTCAGTGCCCGTAAACTGTAAGGTACACCACCATTCCGTCGGGAGAGCTGCGAGATCTCCGTAAGCCGAGAGCTGGCAAAAGATGTCATACCGAACTCTGTGAGAGACCACCCAGTGATTTTTTCCGCGACATCTGCCGGTTATCCGGCCGCTCTCGGTGTGATCTCGGTTAGTTATCTTTGAAGTCAGTCTGCCCCAACAGCCACTGGTTCTCTTCTGCCTGACAACTTTCTGCTCTCCAGGCTGCTCGCCGCAAAACCATGGACAAGTCGCAAGTCAGCCCGCCCAGCCCTAAAGTAAATCATCACATGACGTTCAACGCGAATCAACGGACTTCGTTTTTCACCGACTTTCAATTCCTCTTGCGCTGACCATCTCCTCCCCATTTGCTTCTTGGTGCATCATTCGTTCACTTTTCCACACCCCGTCTCATCCCGCTCTCGTGTTTGGCGATAGTATGGTTGATAGAAGCCATGGCTTAGAGGTGCGTGGTCCGTTATCTAAATTTTCAGGATGCTCTCACATCCGCACAACTTGACGGCCGTTGCCTTTTGGCTCGAGGGCTGCAGTCTGCATTTTCAGGGTGCGTTTCTCCTCACGATTGTCCGGTAACGCCCGCTAATGCAAGGTCCCACTATCCATCCACCCCCGCTGGCCACTGCTCTCATTGTCCTCGCTCGCTCGTCGCCCTCTCGTCACTCTTGTTGCCCTCTCGTGTTGCCCTCTCGTGCTGTTCTCTCTCGTCACTCTCATGCTGCTCTTGTGCTGCTCTCTGTCAGGCTTGCTCTCTCTTGTTGCCCTCAGGCTCTCTCCTCACTCCTCACTTGTAGCCACTTGTGACTTTTTGTATGTTTTTGCTTATCACAGCTCATGTTCTATTATTGTCAGCAACGACTAGTGCGACAGCACCAAGTTACGACACAGCTGACTAGAAGATGAGGACGACAGAGGGGAGCCGATCAGACACGGCGACAGACGAGGGAAAGCAAGCAAAGTCGGTAGAATTGACTAGCTCGAGATAGGGAATATGTACAGCGAGAGGGAGCCTTATATACATGAGAGGAGAGAGACTTAGGTAAGCAACCAATACACGGCGATCAGTAAGCAGACCAAGTATAAGTAAGCAGTCGTATGTAAAAGAGCACAGCATGAGTCAGTATTGTACAGCATGAGTCAGGGGAAAGGAGTCAGACCTAGGCCGAGATGAGTCACGTGGGCCCGGGTGGGATATAGATGAACCGGGTCCGGGCCAAAGTGGAGCCGGGCCGGTGATAAGCCAATAAGTCCTAAAGTGTGTAACCGATGTAAAGTAAAAAGAAAATTATAGACCGTTCATGACATCACCCCTTCCTTAGATTCGACGTCCTCGTCGCAATCAGATCCAGCTCCTCTTCCGCCAGGAGTTCCCAACGATTAAGGCGTGCAGGTTTCAGGGCACCCGGGTGCTCGCGGTGGAAGTCGTCGATACATTTCTTGGCATTCTGGAGATTGGCAAGAGGTTCCCAAGTATTGTCATTGTCTGGGTAGCCTTTCCATTTGACAAGGTACTTGAAGCCGCGACCAACTTTCTTGGAGTCTATAATCTTTTCGACCTCATAGACTTCCTCTCCTTGGACTAACTCTGGGGGTGGAGGTGCAGGTGCTTTCTGATTGTCAAAGGCGGGACCGTTGTGTGGGGATAGGAGGGACTCGTTGAAGACCGGATGTTTTCGTGACCAGGATGCAGGGAGGCGAAGCTTGTAAGCTGATGCTCAGACTTTTTCCAGGATTTCGAAAGGACCAAAGCGCTTGTCATCTAGCTTTTGCATAGGACGTGCCGTTTTGATTACAGTTTGGCCATCTCTGGTCTTGGCTTCCAGCCAGACAAAGTCGCCAATTTTGTAATCTATTGGTTCGTCCTTCTTGCGATCGTAAAAGCGCTTTTGATCGTCCTGTGCTGCTTTTAGCGCAGAGCGGGCTTCCTCATAGATGTCTCGCATGCATTGTGCAAACTCGTTTGCCGATGGGTTGTCTGTCTCGCGTCGAGGGTTTGTCCCCAGGTAGAGTTCCCGACCATAGTTGGCAAAGTTGGGAGACATCCCAATTGAACTATGGACCATGTTGTTGAGCGCAGTCATGGCAAGTGGGAGGTAACGTGTCCAATTGTCCTGTCATTGATTGACGAAGATGCGAAGGTAGTTTTCCATGGTCATGTTGGAGCGTTCGGTCTGTCCGTCCGTCTGAGGGTGATATGCCGTGGACGGGTTCCCTTCAATGCCTAACAGTTGGAACAATGCCGTGGTGAATTTGGAGACAAACACGCTGCCACGGTCGCTGACGATCTTTCTAGGAATTCCATGATGGGGGACCACCTCGCGTAGGTACTCGAAGGCGAGTTCGTCCTCCGTTAGGTCTTTGGTCGTGGCCCAGAATACAACCTGCTTGGTACCCATGCAGTTCACATTGCAGATGGCGTCTTTTCCATCCGAGACTGGGAGCGGCATGACAAAGTCAATGGATACATGCTCCCAAGGCGCTTCATCAGCAATCTAACACATTGAGTTAAGGCATGTTTTTGGCTAGTTGCCAAGTTGTACAATCTATGAAACAGGCGAAACACCCAAACTTCGAAACTGGTCTGAAACCTACGTATTCATTGGGCGGTTGGTCAACTGAACAGCAATTGAAGTATAACATAGGTAAACTAGGGACCAAGTACTTACCAACACACCTTCAACCTACACCCTTGAATTTCTTATTTGCTTGTAGACCCACAATCACACAATATGATGATGACGAAACAAGTTATATTGTGCATGATATCATAACAAAAATAACAAAATGTATACTATATAATAATGTCTGATAAGTGAAATAGGGCAACTGCAGCAGCAGGGTAGGGTGACAAGACGGCAGTGTGACGAGATGGTGGTGTGACGAGACAGCGGTGTGGCGAGACGGGAGTGTGACGAGACGGCGGTGTGACGAGACGGCGTGGGTGGCGAGACAGTGTGGGCGAGATGGCGGTGGTAGCGAGACGGCGGGGACGGCAAGAGGGCGCGGGTGGCGAGACAACGGGGGCAGCGAGAGGGCGCGGGTGGCGAGACGGTGCAGGCAAGACAGCGGTGGTGGTGAGACAATGGGGACGGCGAGACAGTGGGGACGGCGAGACAGTGGGGACAGCGGGGACGGCGAGACGATGGGGACAGCGAGATGGTGCGGGGACAGCGAGACAATGGGGAAAGCGAGACGGCGCGGGTGGCAAGATGACGGGGGCGGTGAGACAGAGCGGGTGGCAAGACAGCGCAGGCAAGACGGCGGTGGTGGTGAGAGGGCAGTGGTAGTGAGAGGGCGGTGGTGGTGAGAGGGCGCGGGCGAGACGGCGGTGGTAGCGAGATGGTGGGGACAGCAAGACAGCGGGGACGGCGAGACGGCGGGGATGACAAGACGGCAGGGATGGCGAGACGGCGGGGACAGCGAGACGGCGTAGGTGGCCAGACGAAGGGGGCAACGAGACGGCTCGGGTGGCGAGACAGCGCGGGCGAGACAGCGGTGGTGGCGAGACGGCTCGGGCGACAGAGTGAGGGGGGTGACGAGGTAGCGAGGCGACGAGGCCAAGGCAGTGGTGGGAGTAGGGAGGGAGGGACAACAACGGTGGGAGTGGTGGTGGGAGTGATGAGAGAAGGTGTGCGCTGGCACGGTGAGTGAAGTAGCCGCGTGAGTGAGTCAGCTATCCCACGGTTAAATGGCTTTAGGGCAGGCTTGATTTAGCCTTCAGGCAAATCCCGAGGCGCGTGCGGCAAGGTGCGAGAAGTTGCCGAGTTTACCGGAGTTTCCTTAACCGGCCAAACCGCGGAAGAAGCTAACTGTCTATCAATTGCCATCAAACTCTCTAACTCAATGTGTCAAGTTGCTGATGTTGTGGCGGGTCATGTGGGTGGAGTGGAGCGGCAATACGATCGTGTCTAATCTTGGTACGTTGGCAGGTCTCACATCCTTCGACATATTTCCGGACGTCATCTCTAATGGCAGGCCACCAGTAGTTGCGCGTGATGAGCTCGTGGGTCTTGTATCGTCCTGGATGACCGACAAGCGGGCCGTCATGGTGAGCCTGGATGATGTCTGCATGGAGTCCTTTGTCTCTTGGGACATAGAGTCTGTGTTGCCAGGTGACCGTTCCATCTGCATGTTCCAGCCATCCCTTTACTTTGAGTGCTAAGGCGCGTTCTACTGCATGGTCTCGGAGTAAGGTAGCCTCCTGAATCCGCTCAATGAAGGTATTGTCAGGTCCGTTGGTTACGATTCCTGCATGGTTGAGGGCGCGAAAGAGTTCTGGTTTCAGGAGGATGATGTTTTCATTGTCTTTCTCCCCCTTCTCAAGGCCCACTAGTCGGGAAATAGCATCGGGTTTACCCATTGTTTTGCCAGGTTTGTGGAGTAGCGTACAATGATACTCTTGTAGCTCCGTTAACCATCGTGCTTGTCTCCGATTTAGCTTCTGCGCCTTGCGGAAGTACGTGAGATTGCAATGATCCGACCAGATTTCAAACTCCTGTCGTGCCCCCATGAGGTATTGTCTCCATTCCTCTAGCGCCGTCATGATAGCCAGTAATTCCTTGTCATAAATCTCATAGTTCCTCTCAGCTTCGCTGAGGGACTTTGAGAGGAAGGCGACCGGGTGCCATTTGCCATTGTCCTGTTGTTGTGAAAGTACCGCGCCCGTGGCATAGTCAGAGGAGTCCGCCTCGACATGGAACTGCCCATCGTCTGTAGGGATTGCTAGAACTGGCTGCGATGTTATACGTCGCTTGAGTTCCTCAAAAGCCTCCTGCTGTGGGGTGTCCCAGACCCATTCCGTCTTCCCAGTGAGTTTAGTCATTGGGTGAGCAATGCCGCTGAAGTCCTTGATAAAGCGACGGTAGAAGTTGCAAAAGCCCAAAAACGATTGAAGTTGTTTCTTCGTTTTGGGGGCTGGCCAATTGGTGATTGCCACGACCTTTGCTGGATCTATGCGAACCCTTCCTCCGCCGACAATCATGCCCAGGTATTCGATTTCTGCCTTCTCAAACTCGCACTTTTCTGGCTTCAGATAGAGTTTATTTTCTCGCAGGATCCGGAGGACCTCCTTGACTATTCGACGATGTTCTTCTAGTGTATGCGTGAAGATGAGGATGTCGTCCAAATAGACGACCACGACTCCTTGGTGGATCAAGTCTTTGAACAGGTCGTTCATCATGGCTTGAAATGTAGACGGGGAGTTGGTGAGTCCAAAGAACATGACCATAGGCTCGTAGAGACCTTTGTTCGTGCGGAATGCAGCTTTCCACTCGTCCCCTTCTTTAATCTGAACATTGTTGTACCCCCATCGGACATCGAGATTGGTAAAGTGCCGTGCTCCCTTAAGCTTGTCAACCAACTCCTGGATGAGCGGGAGCGGGTATCGGTTCTTTATTGTCATCTCATTGAGCTTTCGATAGTCCTGCACAGGACGTAGCGAGCCGTCTTTTTTCTTGATGAAGAAGAATAGGGAGGCCATGGGTGATTTGGACGGTTGGATCCGGCCAGATCTCAGGTTCTCTTCCAAAAAGGCGTCCAGTTGCTTCTGCTCGTCCTGTCAGAAACGCAGTTTATGAGACCGATGAACCACCTAAGTCGCGACGATGGGAGGAGCGAGAAGAAAATAGATTTGAGAGTGCTGGGGTCTAGGGTAGTGCAACGTGCGCTACAGTACCGTATGACAAGATGGACAGTCTGAGGAAAAGGGAAAAGGGATACTGTCCTTATATACAAGTGGGAACGATGGTGCGATGCGATGCGATAGTGGTGCGAGCGGGGGGAACAATAAGAAAGGAGTCATGGGGAGGAGGACGGAAGTCCGGAGCAATGATGTCATAGATAAGGATGCGGAACACCGTTCGGAAGTCCGGGCAATGACATCGTTGGAGCATGTGATGCGAAGGAAAGTCATGTGCCGTGATGCGTTGCGTGTACAAGGTCTGCAAACGAAGAAAGAAATGGAGCGATCCGTGACATGTCCAATGTGAGGGGGTAAACTTTGCAATCGACCGGTTTGAAGTTAGGAGTGAGCTCAATGGTGTGGTCCCATGGGCGTCGCTCAGGGAGCTTGTCGAAGTCGTCTTTGTCAAAGATGTCCTTGAATTTGTGGTACGCCGTTGGGACTCGCTCAGAGAAGGTCTGTTCCTTTTTCTTAGCGTGCTCTTCAATTGCAATGTCCGATGCATGGGTCCGGATGTGGTATGTCGCTTTGTAACCATCCCAGTCGAAAGCAAACAGCTGCTCGTCCTTTTCCATGTGGACTGGCTCTTCCTCCTCTTCTTCATCATCATCGATATTGAGGAGGGGAGGGGGACGAGAGCAGCTGATAGGACATCGGTCGAATTCAATTGACCCAGATTTCCAGTCGATGTGAGGGTTGTGCTTCTTTAGCCACTCATGTCCAATGAAAAGGTCCGTATCTCTTAGATTGGAGACCGCCAGGTCAATGTTTTCTTCATGGTTTTGAATATTTAGGCGAAGTGTGACATATTCCGTGATGGGACCTCCTGCGTTGAGAGTGCCGTCTGCATTTCGTACTGGGATTGGGCGAGCAGTCTGTCGCGTGGGGATGTGATTTTCCTGCACAAACTTCGTATTGATACACGAGCCAGTGCAACCACTGTCCAGGAGTGCGAGAGCTTTGACAATGCGCTTGGAATCTACCACAAGTTGTGTGGGAATGACTGTTTGTTCCTTGGCGCTGGAGGAGCATATGAACTGCATGGGAGTGGCGAGCTCTAGTAGAGCTTGGCATGCTAATTCATCTTCCATGCCAGTTATCTCCTTGATGGCTTCATAAGTAGCCTCGTCACGACGTCGATGGTGTGTCCAGATGCGAAGGATTGCAATTGCACTTTCGGGTTTGTCTTCCCTTAAGCGACGAAGCGTCCATTGAGCCGTTCCAGGTGCCATATAACATGATTTGGGCGCCATGCCCCTTCCATCGCACGGCGTTGTCCCTGACTTCACAGGGTCCATATCCAAAACCGAGTCTGTATCCAAAGCTGTATCCAAAACTGAAGCCGAAACCGATGCCGTATCCAAAGCCGAAGGCTCACAAATCGAAGCCTGAGTATCTAAAATAACAACGGGACGCGTGCCTGTACCGATAGAGTCCGTAAGAGAAGTCATAATGGGGATATCCCCCGTAGTAGTACAGTCCGAATCAACAATGCGCATATGTAAACGAGAACCATGCCACCGAGGCGCAACAAAACCAGACGAGCGAGAAACAGAAACTTGGGCTTCAGATGCCGTGTACATCGTCAGCCCCTTCAAAAACCCTCCTTCTTCTCCTCCACCTTCGGCTGAGCTTGAAGCGCGTCCATCACGCTTTTCCGATCTTCGGCCGACAGGCTCCTAGCCCAGGCGGTGGGCGTCTCGAACGTCTGTGCTCGAGCCTCCCGCTTTGGTGGTTCCGTGTACCGGTCCCTCCCCCACATGTCTCGGATGTTCTTCACGTCCACCCTGCAGTCCCGCACCTGGTGGCCATTCTGCCCGCAGCGGAAGCATCGGCCCTTAATATCGACACGGTTGACGTCCATTGGCTGTCCTTTGCCACCGTGTACCGTGCCTGTTCCGTCGCGGTGCCATGGGACCTGTCCCCCTTGCTGCCCATTGGATGATCCTTGTCCTTTGGGTTTTTGGTTCTGTGCGGGGCCACTGCGTTGAGTTTTCAGGTCCTCCCGCTCCTGTCGCAGTCCATCAATCAGAATGATGCGCTCCTTGAGGTCCTCATATTTCTGAGGGACGTGACCGCTGTCATAGATGGAGTCGATGGTCAGGTAGTAGATGTTGTGCTTAAGCAGCTGCATGAGGTGGATGGGGTCCTGCGCCGTGGAGTACCCAGCCTTCCTTGCCAGTTGTTCGAACCTGGCAAAGTATTCATGGGCGGTGGTACCCTCCGTCTGTTTGAACCCGTCCAGTTCGACCGCGGCACGGTGCTGCTCATTGACGTCGGTGAAGGCACCTTTGAGCGCCTTGTGGAAGTCCACCCAGGCGACCATGGCTCCATTGGCTAGGTGCGCATCTTTGTACTCGGCCTTCCAGGTGCGTGCTGCCTCCCCTGTCATGTAGGTGAGGATGAAGAGTACTTTGTCCTTGTCCGTCACGAGGTCATCCTCGGCGGCTCGCATGTATTCCTCGCATGACCGCATCCAGTCGTTGAAGTCCTCTCGTTTCCCAGAGAAGCCTTCAGGAGTTTTTGCGTGGACCTTCTTTCGAGGGGGCCTGGCGGCGGCGGCGGCTGGGGCGCTAACAGTGACCGCAGGGGGGTTGACGGTGATGGGGGGGGCAGTGACGTTGACGGTGGGGGGTGGCAGGTTGAGGGCGGCAACAAGCACGGCAGGGATGGCGACCCATTGGCCATTTACTTCCATGAGCCATGCATCGTCGGTGCCGTTATTCATGTGTTGGATGGGAGAGCCAGTTTGGCCGATGACGATGTTCCATGTTCCACCAATTTCGGTGCAGTTGGCAAGCTCGGTGGGGAGAGGGGGTTGGCATGACTGGTTCGTCGAGGTCAGAGAAGTCTTCATTGGTAACAGGTGGTAGGGCGGAGGCGGCGATGAGGTTGAAGTCGGCTTCAGTGAGGTCGTCTTGGCTTTCGTTGGCGAAGTACCAACTGATGCCACTTGTTTGGGTTGCTACGAAGGCGACTTCGACAGTGGTGTCTCCGAGTTGGACAAAGAAGTTGTTTCCTTGTTCAGTGAAGCCTAGAGGGAGGGGATATATGTAGCAGTTTTCGTCCTCGACGTCGGTGTCGGAGTCAGAACTGGAGTCGGAGCCGTTGAGTCCGAACGAATTGTTTATAAGTGGGTGAGGTCAATGACCTCTGGCTGGGTGAGGTCGATGACCTCTGGCTCTGGTGTGGGGCTGGGGGTGTTGCCTGGTGTAAGGAGGCGGTAGGTGTGTCGAGTGTCAACTGGTATTTTCTCGTTGGGCGCGTAGAAGGACTTTGGGGGTTGCTCGAGTTTGTAGCGGTAGGTGACGTATGGGCAGAAGTAGACGTAGAGGTTTCCGTTTCCTTGTTCGCTTATTTTGAGGCGATAGAAGTGGACATCTATGACGGAGTCTTCAAGTTCTTCTACGCTGAGGGCGACCTTCCAATTGTGCCAGGCCCAAGGGTCTTTAGACTCGTTGATGAGGGAGATGATAGTATCGTTGCTGATGGGGATGAATTCTTGTACTTGCGAGCGCCAATCTTCCATGCACAAGCCCCCAGTCGAAATGGTTACTCTGTGCGGCAAGGGAAGATTTTGTCGAGGGAAGGTGGTTCTGTTACGAGATCGCAAGACGGTCTGCCTCAGTCTTCTCGACCTGTTGGCTGTCTCTTCGTCTAGGGGACACAAGCCCAAAGACTTCCTAAACCGCTTTCCTTTCGCCGCTTTTACTCGTTTCCTACACCAAGGGTGCACCTTCTACTGTCACCTCTGAGCTTTCAACTCCTGGTATTAGAGAGTCTCGAGTAGGTGTAACGTTTCGAGGAAACGTCAAGCCAGCACCGGTATACGTGCGCACGACCACAATGTCAGGGTAACGAGTCGCGTACTCTGGGGGCAACGGTCTAGGGCGGCACGGGGGAAGAACAAGGTCAGTACCAGACGGGTACTACTACTACTACGCTACAGTACGTAGGGACGGTCGTAGGGTGGTGCAAGGATAAGGAGATCTCGAGCTTATGTCAGCAACGACTAGTGCGACAGCACCAAGTTACGACAAAGCTGACAGAGGAAGAGGACGACAGCGGGGAGCCGATCAGACACGGCGACAGACGAGGGAAAGCAAGCAAAGTCGGTAGAATTGACTAGCTCAAGATAAGGGATATGTACAGCGAGAGCGAGCCTTATATACACAAGAGGAGAGAGACTTAGGTAAGCAACCGATACACGGCGATCAGTAAGCAGACCTAGTATAAGTAAGCAGTCGTATGTAAAAGAGCACAGCATGAGTCAGGGGAAAGGAGTCAGACCTAGGCCGAGATGAGTCACGTGGGCCCGGGTGGGATATAGATGAACCGGGTCCGGGCCAAAGTGGAGCCGGACCGGTGATAAGCCAATAAGTCCTAAAGCGTGTAACCGATGTAAGGTAAAAAAGAAAATTATAGACCGTTCATGACAGCTTTCCGAGATGGTCGCGGATATCTTTTCCCCCGACTACGGTTGGCTTTCCGGGACTGTAAACAGCAAGCAGCTTGCGGCGCGAGAGCTGCTCAGGATCAGAAAAAATCGTGATGGGTACTGGGTACACCATCACATCATCCGTCAGTTTGACCGTTCAATGGATATTCTGGACGTCACGCACCCGTTTGAGAAGCATGTCTTCTTTGTCGACAACGCCACCATCCATAAGAAGAGATCCCCCACCGCCCGTTCGTCTCGGCACATGACAAAGGGGCCGAGCGCGAACTTCCATGTTGATGACGACGTCGTTGGAGATGACGGACTCCCTATTTTGAACGAGAAGGGAAAGCCGAAAAAGATCAAAGCCCGGATGGATGACGGGTTTCTGCATGATGGCTCACCTCAAGAGTTTTACTACCCGGAAAACCACAACAAGTATCCGGGCCAGTTCAAGGGGATGTTGAAGATCCTCGAGGAGCGCGGGTACCAGGACATCTGCAAGTTGAACGCAGAATGCAAGGGGTTCAAATGCCCTGCAGGTCCGAACACCATCATCAACAACGCAAACACCCAGGCACGCTGCTGTCTCCTCCGCATGATGTTCAGCGAGCCAGATTTTGTCGAGGTGGATTCCCTTCTGGAACAGCGGTGCAAGGCTCGAGGTTACGAGGTCGTTTTCCTACCGAAGTTTCACTGTGAGCTAAACCCGATCGAGCGAGTTTGGTGTGTGGCGAAGCAGGAGTATTGTCGCTTCCCAATGTCATCAAAGGAGTCTGATCTCGAGACAAACCTGTTGCATGCTCTAGATAAGGTGAAACCCATACAGATGATACGGTAGGGGATTCGGCTTTTTGTACCTACGGCGGCTGACTGGTCCGCAGATTCCACAACCGGTCAATGAAGATGGCAGATGCATATCGCAAAGGCCTGAACGGAGAAGCAGCGGCATGGGCTGCGAAGAAGTATCATGGGCATCGTGTCCTACCGCCATCTATCCTTCAAGAATACTTAGATTCTCGCTAATTTCTTTCACTCTCCCTTTACGATCATATATTCTACATTGCCCGTACTGTAGGACCTCCGAAGGTCAATGCCGTTTATTAGATCTTACATACATGCTTATTAATTGCCTACATTTCTCATTCCGCCTAATAAAGGGTTATCCTTCACTTATCCTCTAGAGGTCACAGGCGGTCACGAGCACGTGCCTGCACGTGATGGCCCAGGTTTTGCTTGCGGGCTACCTTAGCAACTTTTCCACTTCTCCCACCTTCACCTTTCCCCGCACCAACCCCGTCATGGAAGCCGACAATTGCCTGGGAGGTATACTCGATACGTATATCAGCGATGGCGACAGCATTTTAGCTCTATCATCGTGGAAGATCTGATGCCATTCTAATACGTATATGCGGGTTCCTTTTCCTTCACGGTGGCATTTTTAGCAGATGCGTACAGCCCGGGCTGCGACGTAACATTATACGGGCATCATGTCCAAGTGACCCGAGGCTTTACTCCCTCCCTGCTTCTACCATGAAAGAGTACCACCCTCTCCCCTCAGAGGCGGAGGATGATTCATTGCTCGACAATCCACCCAGTGACCCACCACGGTCCAACTCTGGAGGTGCGTTCGCCTGAGAGATGGTGACCAAACCTAACTCAACTTACAGGTGGACCCACATACACCGCTAAACATGTGCGGATGATCGGGTACATGACCGCGGCGTGCGTCGCATGCACCATTCTCAACCTCGTCTTGCTCGCGTATCTTCCCCAGCTTCCGGCGAGCATCTCGACCTACGCAGTACAGAACAAGGGTCTTCGCCGCCCGAGTCACTACATTGGCTTCGAAACCATCGATCGCGCGCAATACCCGTTCACGCCCGAGCCTCTCGTCAACTTCGCCCCTCTGCTCACCCAGGTGTCCGAAGCGAATCCCGGGTTCGTGTACCTCGACGAGCCGCATCGGTGGCTCAGCTGGGAGGGCACGATGTCGCCAGATGACCGCCATTTCTACGTCAACAGCGAAACCAAGGTGCACCTGCTTTCTTTGCTTTTTTACGGACGACGTGCTCACGCTTATGACAATGTTCTTGCCGACAGGTTGCTACGATCGCCCAGTTCAGAGTGCATGACTTTGGCATGGAAGATTGTCAGGTTGTCGTCAATGTCCCACCGAATGAGGTGCTGGCCGCGAGCCCCGGAAACAAGACTTTCACGCTCAAGCCTGCCGTCGCCGCGGTCGAAGTATGGAAAGTGCACATGCAGGACGTCTTGGACCCCAAGCGACTTTCCTGTCGGACGCTCCCGACGAAGCGTGAGCTGGTAGACACCGTGCTTGTCCAGGAAGGCTTCGCAGCCGCGACGGGCCACTTTGCGTGTCCGCGTGACTCGCTGCAGACTTTCCTGTTTGTCTGCAAGAAAGGAGAAAGCTGTATGGTGGACTTTTGGCAGGACAAGCGCGGGGCGTTGCTCGGTGAGCGCCTGTCTTTCACAGGCAAAGCTTCGCCAGTTTCCCGGCCGCGAAGGACCCGCGAACCGAAGTGAAGGGTCTGGTGACGGTCTCTGGAGGGGAGGAGATAGGGTGAAGCTAGGACTGACGGTTCCGTATTTGACGCAAGTACGTAGTTTCCCAATCTAAACTACATCTATCAACCTTGGGTTCGACTTGTCCGGAAGCAGTGGGGACGCGCAACACCGCCAAAGGCATCGTGGGGATCACGTGATATCCCCCCGCCAAATCTTGTACGCGCGATGGCGAATGTTTCTCGAGCTCGTTCCCTCCAACGGATGGCCACAGGAATGTATATTTGAGTCAATATATGTACTATAGACACGATAGAGTCAATTAATGGTTAAAAAAGTGAAATAAGGAAGAGTAGTAAGTATTATGAGTGCATGAGATCCTCCTCCTCATAATCCTGAGCCTCCTCAGGATCCAAGCCATGTAATGATAGTAACGAGTCTTGTACTCGTGGGCAACTGCTTCAGCACCCTTCAGCTTCCGTTCCTGCTTCTGATGATGGGATAGGTGGTGGTGGGAAGTTGTGAGCTTTTTGGTGAGCTTCTTCGAGTTCCGAGAAGTGACCGAGGCTATTGCAGCTTTGATCGATATTTTTCTTGCACAACTCGATCCATTCTGTCGCCGTCCCATGCTTAGATTATAAATAAATAATGAACGAGAGACGGGAAGTGGAAGGAGTGAGGGGAAACACGAAAAATGCGCACCGTGTCGACGCGTTGTTGAGCGCGGACGCGTCTGACACGCACCATGTGACTGACGTTAGATAAGCAAATTGGTGCGTTCAATGCCTCTCGTTCAGGTGCATTTTGTATTGAATCAACGACCTGCTATCATGGGATCTGGCCATCCAGGGCTACTTTAGGGGTCCACCTTGAATCCTACATTGAGATAACCTCAAAAAAGTGACGAGAATGGTAACATCTATTAGGTTTCTGACATTATTCCGACAAAATTGAAAGTTTTGAAAATGTAGAGTTGTAGGGACTGAATTTATACGATTTTACATGTAGTTGAACTAATATTCACGCACATGTGGAAGCTCAGAAATGCACCGCCGACGTGAAGGGCACACAAGCTTGACGCGGGGGAACACGGCAATTGCCGAAGTCGCGGGGCGTTGCACGTCCCCAGAAGCAGGGGTCATTAGTCTGACGGATTCTACGTGCTTTTCAGACCCTTGTGTCTGGTTCGATCCTGGACCTGATGATGTAGCCAGCGTCCACGAATACATGCTGGACTATCTGTGTAGGCTCGCCGTCGACTGGAAGGTTTGTTCACCGTGTTCGACGAATCACCCGACGCCTTGGACCCGCCTTCGGGGCCCCTTTCACCGCATGTCTTTGCCAATGTTCCATTGCATCGAGCTACGTCGGACAAGACACGGAACGGCTGATAGCTCCATCGCCACAACCTCGGGAGCTGGCTGCTTCCTGCGATCTACACGAGGCAGCGGCGACGGCGGAAGACGGCGCTCAGGAAACAACGTATGCCCACGTCATTTTTATAGGACTGAGCCCTAGCGTGTAGCATCTCGCGGACGACGGGTGTAATCGGCGACAGAAGTCTGCACGCGCAGATGTACGCAGCAGACAAGCTTTTTGTGGAGGATAGTGTCATCTGTGCAGCACACCGCATTCCTAGGACACGTCTGAGTGGGCGACAAATATACATCATCGCACCACGTGTGTGATTTTGCGGGATGGAGGCAGTGTCACTTGTGAGGAGGACACACGTCTGTCTGCTTTCTCAAGTCGAGCCGAACTAGGATCACGCAACCCCGTCACTTTTCGTCCATTTGCCCGACCACCGCCTTGGCGCCTTCCCTATCCACCAATCTTCGGCTCTCTACCCTCATTTTACCTCTCTAAATGACACCTACACGTGCGCTTCTTCGTTCATTTCGATCGGTTTCCCGACATGTCCAAACCCACGATCGATATTCTGCTACGTGCACAACATACCCAAACTTGCTGGGATGGGGCCCGCGGGGACGGCCAAGCTGCTCATGAGCTCTACGACCCTTGATCCGTTTTTCACGAGGATCCGTGTACGTGGGAAAGTACACTATCGCTGGGCGTACCCGGGTGCGCACTGTATCTCTTCCACTAGGAGGGTACCGTGAGCTGATTTTCACCACCTTATACACCTCTTTGGGCGGTGAATTCCACCGCTTGAAGTACTCATTTTCAGTACCATGGAATGAATTTCAGTCATGCACGGGGTGATTTTCGTGATGTGAAAATCACCGGAAAAAAGTACCATTTCACCGCTTTTTTGTCACGAATTCGCACTCTCTCGTAACGCCGATGCGTGAATATCAGCACAAAAAACAGTGAAAAGCAACACCCCATGGTGATATACAGCAGCTTTCATCCTCAAAACACTTAGCAACATTCAGCTCTTTACGCATTCATAAACAGACATATGGCATTGTGAGTAATCCTACTACAAAAAAGCGTACTATACACTATATACCAGTACAAAATATGCATAAGGACACCTGCACGCGCCGCTGGCAGTACCAAACGAGACCCTCTTGCCCGCAGTTCCCATCTTGTCTTCATGATATCCACCCCGCATGCCCCGGGCCCAAATGCGAACAGCTGGAGTGTAAAGGGCACCATCAAAACGAGGTGCGTGTTGGGCGTGGCCTGTCCTGGTAGTCAGTGTCTCTCCCAGGTATGGCAAGGGAGAACTTAGAAGAAGACATAAAGCTCACCTTATTCTCCTCCCCATCTAATACCCTTGCATCTCCCGCTTCACGTCCATCAATGAGAATAGCTGGCCATGCTCTATATAAGCAAAAGTCAGTAGCAGAACCTGTCGCCGTTACCGAAGAGAAATGAAATGGAGCGAGAGCAACGGCAACAGCGGTGGAAAGCCGCTGTCACCGATGCACAGTGCGCACAAGGCCACGAGGCCTGGGATGATATTGTGGGAGCCGAGAACGAGCCGCTTCATGCTACGAAGCATGCGCGGGACGAACCAGAGGAAGATAGAAGGAGAAATTGAGTCGATACGAGGATGTACCGTTCCAAAGGCTGTGCCTGCCCTTAGGGCTCACGTTGTACGCCTTTACGAGAAGATGGAAGGGGAGGGTGGAAAGGGAAGGGGAATGACGACCGAGGCACCATGGTCGTTGAGGAAGAAGGCGAACATTGGAAGTCGAACCGATGCGCGTGAGCCACCTGGCCCTCTACCTAGTACTATCTAATTAGATAGTGTAATCCCCCCCCCCCCTTGGCACTATCTAACTAGGTATAAAAGACGTCCATATGCCGCCCGTGCGGGCCAGCCCGCAGGGCGCCTTCCTAAAAAGGTAAGGGGAAGGTACCGACAAGGCCAAGGGCTGTGGGGCCTTCCGGCTGTCCGGCATATGAGTCCCATCCCCGGTCAGGTCCCGTCGGCATCAGTTCCGACTGCCGAGGCCCGTCGGCATTGCCTGCAGAGTCGCCGTTGCCGTCGACGACGATGAGCTCGACGATGAGCGCCCCTGGCTCAATGCTGCAGTAATACCGCCATGTTATATATATTTAAAGAGCCCAGACGGAGCGTAGTACGTTTGTATAAAGTAATTAAAGCCATCCTACTGCGCAAACACCAGTCCACCGCTCGATCCTCTCGCACGTGACGCTGTTGATTGACTCGCGCTCAGCGCTAAGTCAGGCTCTGTTTTCCTTGTCGCTCCTTTCATGTCCAACACACACGCCTACAACGAAAGCTTTTGCAAGACATCGAGGAAGGTCGACGCCCATATATCTCGTGGCCTCAAGGCATTCAATCCCTCCCGATCCTCGGCCCCTAACTTCAACAAGTCGCGACTCGGGCACGCCGATCAAGAGGTATGGCAACAGCAGCTCAATGCCAGGGCACAGAAAGCCTTTCAAGGTGCGTTGTTTTTCTTATAACGTATGTCGCGCAGTTGTTCACGGCCGATTGTAGGAATCTCGGCCAGTGGCAAGCGCGCCATAAACCAAATCTCGGGAGGCTCGTCGGACCCATCTTCCTCACGAGCGCGACTGGACGACATCGAAGATCAAGGCGCGGATATGGATGTCTGGGAGGACGAAGAGGACGACAGTCCTCTCGATATGTCGGTCGAGCTCTCCGCAGAGGGAGGTGAAGCAGGTCTTCTCCGAGCATACAACGGGAGGTACGTTGCTCTACCGCCTCTGCAGTTCATATGCTTATCTATTACCAGGCCTTCTCGACGATGCTCAACGCAAACATGGTCAGAACGCATTCGCAATGCTGACCGCACGTGGGAGGAGCAGATGCCCGCTCTGGTGGATGCCTATCTGTGGTACATGGGCAATCATGCCAGTGCGCAAGTTGGTGGATACGACGAGTTTACGCTACCGTACATCGACATCTTTGGCGCGATTCTCTTTTGTTATAGACTAATATTGTTCTGACACGTCATGCACAGATTATAGCCCAAGGAGGGCCCTGTTCCAGCTGCCACAAAGCCCACATCACAACACAACACTCCTCCATCAAGGTTGCCTGAGCTCCGCCCAAATCCATCTCCTACGCGATCTCGCTGCGTACTTTAGATCTATACCGAAGACTACGCGCGCATCAGCCCCGAGTTAGCATTCAAGCATGGGTTCGAGTTCTCTGCGATCAGCACAACGTGAGTATCTTGATTAAAGTGCTGTTCCCAGCTGACGATGCGATGCTTCAGATTCCGTACAACTGGCAGATGTGGAGAATGTTTACGGACACCTTCGACGTGTACCTTCGTATCTTACGGGGTGTCAACGCCCGTGTCAACGTGGTCCTGAAACGCACGGACTGTCAAGAACGACCGACTAAGGAATGCATCCAATAGCCTTCTAAGTCGCGACACAGGCAGTGGCTCAGAGGAAGGGGGAATCAGGGAACAAAGGGAGAACAGTACATTGCACTCTAAGCCGGTAAAGACTAGGAGGAAAGACTAAGGAACTAGATACATGCAGGCCAGCTATATATACTAGGGAGGGGATGTGCACAGACCAAGGGGCACATCAGCGATGCCATCAAAGGGGATTGATCCACAGGTGTGAGATCAGATAGCGCGAGAAAGCAAGGAAAAAGCGGAGCAAAAGGGCGAACCGTGACACGGACAAGAATTGGCACGTAACACATTCATGCCCGTCATGTCAGTACAAGGTGCGTATCTGTCTAACCATCCTCAGATAATGAAATACTGATACCAGATCGCCGTGTAGCTCGTAGACGACCCTCTTCTACGTGTGTCCATCATCAACGCCCTCGACAGGAACCAGTCGCTCAAGCGTGTGCGACTTCGTGAAGGCCTCGAAGCAGATCCACGCGTGTTCCAGAGCACGTACCACATCTCGGAGGACGTGGTCAACCAGTTCTGTTACGACGTCAAGGCCCGAGCTGAGCGCCCCAAGGTACGTTTGGCATTTACGTTATATCTACCCGCTAACTAGTGCTATAGAAGTCGGACAAGGACAACGAGAAACCTGTTACATGGACAGCGGACGCGAAGGAGGCTACCGTGGCCGACGGCGATGAGCACGACACTACGTGTACAGATCGATGGAAGGCTGCGATGAACGACAACCTCAAGCATATGTGGGCTATCTATCGCGAAACCGGCATTTTCCTTTCGGCGTGCCGACATGGCATGGTTTGGTGGTTTTGTGATATGGTAGAAAGTGGCGAACTGTACGTTCTTGAACCATCCCATATGCACTTGACTAATACTTTCTCGTGAAGGGCAAAGTATCCTCTCGCTCTCCTCGATCTCATTCTCGACATTTTCGGCGACGACGTTGGCTTGGGTTACGATATCGGATGCTCATTTACAGCCACGATCAAGAAAAGTTCCCTCGCAGAAAAGGCTGCGCTCCGTCGGCTTCGCATGGTGGTGCCCGTCTTCCATGGCTACGCACATAATCGTCTATGTCAGTTACTTTTCCATGCCCTGCATGTCCTCGGGTTCGGCATCAAAGATCTCGAGCTATGCAAGCGGATCTTTGCCGCATTCAATGGTCTAGCAAACATCACCCGTTACTCCTCGCCATTCCACCGCTTGCAAAGTATTGACCTGTTCGCTCGGCAGTGGGACGACGATAAGTACTCTGAGCTCTGTGAGCCGTCTCGCGCGTATATCACGTGACCCATCTGACCAATATCTTAGTGAGCTTCCTGTTGAACAACTACAAGCAAGTACAAGAGATGCTCGACGAACTGCCCACAGCTATTTCGGCGCTGCAATCTGGCAAGGCACCGGCTGACACGGACTATCATCAGCATCTTCAAGCTGAGCAGAAGTTCCTCGAAAGTCGGAAGAAGGAGTCGGAAGAGGATAGCTTCGCGTGCGAGTACGTCGCGCTGCTTATTTCGCACGAGAAGGCCAGGTAGACTGCCTGTCGCTCTCATTTAACAGCAACTGACACTCGCTTCAGTCAAGTCTTCGATCGGGCCGTGGCGTTCCTCGCCGACCCGTCCAAGAAGAAGGCATTAAACGACCGTACCGACATCCTGAAGAACCGCGCATTCGAAATGCTCCAGACGCTTCAAGCCATACTTCAAAAGATCGAGCTCGAGCACGGTATCGAACGATGGACACCGGACTCACAAGAGTGGAAGGATGCCGCTCGATACCTCGCAACGCGCGACTACCAGAAGGCCTTAAACAAACTCGAGGGTCTGGTCGTGCAACGCTTGTTCGAGCTTGCGAAAGCAGGGATGACAGGGACAGGTACTTTCTCTTTTCGTCTCTATCATACAGCATATACAAATACTCTATAGGATGTAAAATGCGGACACATCAACAAGTCGCTCAAAACTCGGTGCAAGGCCATACAAAATGCGCTGAAAAAGTACAACACCGCCGCGAAAGCTATGGACAGGCCTACGTTGGAGTGGAAGGAGATCTCAACGTACAGCAGCCTTGTGAGTTCGAGCTCCTGCGGGCGACGCGCGAGGACATCCTCGCCCAACCGTGGACGGACAGCGCTAACCGACAGGCTTCTATCTACACCCTCAAGCTTGCACGCGCTCACGAGGAGCGGGAGCGTCTCAACGTTGAGATACGGTGTCTTGTAACCTGGATGCGCGATGAAGAGGCCCAGTTACGCGCCGCCATTCAACATGCTCGCTTGGACGGTTCCCACCTGGCGCACGAGCTCGAACAAATGCTCACCCACCGTATTCGCCAAAACCACGTCCATCGAACACGGATACAGTGGATTAGCGAAAATGTGAGTTGTTATACTGGTTCTCGGGAATGCGGGGTCGCTGTGGACACGGTTTCTGGCCCGATCGGCGGTGGCGACGATGGAATGGGTATCGATGTTGACGACGAGGATAGGCCCCTTACCACTGACGGTGATGACGAGGATAGGCCCGCTCTCGATGAGACACTTATGGATGCCGACGAGGATGATCGGTTTGGCGACGAGTTGGATGCACTGCAGAACTACCTACACAAAATGTCACTTTTGGAGTGAATGCTATCAGCTTTGTGTCCCGCAATGTGTTCCTCGAGTATCGCGTACGCGGTTGAGCTTAATCGGATGGAGTTCAACAATTGAAGGAAAAGTCGAAGTTGTGTTGTATGGGTTGGCACGCCACGCTGTGCACTGCTACCGCACCGATGATCTTCGACTTGGTACAGTTTCATCAATATAAAATGAGCAGCATTGTGTATTGTACGAGTACACTACTCATTAAATTCTGACTTTATTTTATCTAAGTACACATGTATCGAGGGTGTTGAATGGCGGTATGAAGCCTGAGGTCTGAGGGCAACTCGCGACAGACGCGTTCCGCGAGTAATTGATTGACTGTCGAACCCAAACTGACACGCGCGCATCAAGCTTGATCTCAACCGCCATCATTGCTCCCTCTCTCTCACCGTCTCGTCTCGTCTCCCATCCCTCTTCTCGTCTTCATTGTTATTTAAGTCTCCTGAAACCTCCCTTTCTTCTTATTCTCTATCCTATTCTCACATTCTTTCCAAAATGTCCACACCTTCTCGCGGATCCTCTCAGCGCTCTCGCGGTTTCAATCGAGGCGGTACACCCCACCGTGGCGCCCATACCCCTCGCGGTGGTGCCCATTTTCACCCCAGCACCCCCCACATGCCCTCCAATGGTCAACAAAACACCCCGTCGCCCTGGGACATCCCGAACGCACCATGGGGCTCGGTCACGGAGTCAAGTATCCTGGAGCTTATCCGATCGCTCGAGATTGAATGGGCCGACAGCCGATCCACACTGTGGGCGGAAACGGCGCGCTCTGTCCAAGGGTGGGCAGATGATGGGCAGCCGTCTCCCAATGCTAGATGGCACGAAGGGTACGACCGTCATGCCGGCGATCGTAGGCTGACTCGATTACGGCTCATGGTGCTCATTCGAGACCTTGTACGTGCCCTTCATTTGGTCTTACATTCGTCTGACTGACTTACGGTGTGCTAGATTACGGCACTCGATCGCGTATGTGGTGTCGGCACGGTTGCCTTCCATATCCACGGCGAGCTGAGTCCCACACTTGGGCTGGAGGCCATCACAGCGGAGATAATGGCGAACAACGTCAGCATCACCCTCAGCGACATCCTTCAAGGGAACGACACATTTCAAGACGTCCTCAATGCTATCACGGACATCGTCCGCCACCGCCTTGCACCAATGTTTGGTCGAGACTGGAGACATCGCGCCGTTGGGTCACGGTACATTGACCCCCGCCGTATGCGCTTGGATCCTGTCTTTCAGGACGAGCCCTCGTCTTCTCCTCCGCGCCCATCCTCTCCAAACCCATCCCCGCCTCGCACGCCGTCTCCGTCGCCATGCACGCCGCCTCCGCTGCCCTCTCATTCACCTCCTTTGCGGGGACCATCCCCTGACACCCCCCTTTCTTCGTTTTACCTCCCAGGAAGTCCCCCCCCTCCTTTCTCCAGCACGTATTCCCAATCGGACAAAGGGAAAGGCAAGGGTGCACCGAAGCCCACTTTCTCGTCGTCTACGCTCCGTCGTAGCTCGATCGGCGGCTTCCGACCTTCGTCGGTGTCGTCATTCTTATCGGGCTTGTCATCGGCCGCTTCGTCGATCTCCCTCGACTCCGTGCCTTTCGATATGTCCCCACCCCCGTCTCCATACTCAGCCAGTACTCGGGCCGTTCCCGACGTCCCTACCCCCCAGACGGCCGGTCCGTCATCGTCAAGGACAGCCCCACCGCGATCGGAGCCTGATCAAGACATTTTCACCAGCTACGGGTACACCAACCTCCCCGTCTACGTGATGGACATTCTTCAAGCAGTTCAAGCCTCGGACATTGTCATAACACGCGTCGAAGAAATATACAACAATGTTGGGCGGGCTCGTCAGTTCGACGAACTGGTGGCGATGGGCTTTAACATGGGAACTGCGCGTGCATTGGCCGGCTTCATGCGCGGCGGCTAAGGCGGCTAAGGTGGAATGTCTCAGATCGTAGGTTCTTCCACCTGGCGTAGCGTCCCCTGTCTGATTTCAACTGCCCAGACGGGTATCTTACGACGGACCTCCAACGTAGTATCATTTGCTTTTCTGGATTTTTCATACTCCGTCGTTTGAGGTGCTCCGCCCGTCCCCCTCTTATTTGTAACCCCTCCTCCGATACACCCTATGTTATGTTCGATCCCCCGTACTCTCTATGACTCTCGGTAGTACTTCATCGTCTCGCGCTCGGAAACGTCAAAAGCCTGCACCAAAGTCGGAGGAGCAGAAGGCCACTCAGAGGCAAGCTCGCTTCGAGGCGAACAAAGCGTACCACGATGCCCTCTCCGACGCGATCAACAAGGTGGTGGAGATCCTCAACGGTGTGGCCGTCACCCACCAGAAGTCCTACGACGACGTCGTGTCGGACCTGTCGCTAACGATGAAGGAGTTTCGCGACCGCCGCGCTCCGAACATATACAACGCATATAACTTCTGTTGGGCACGCGTCGAGCGCGGAGATTGTACGTTCACCCCCGTCTAATTTTTTTTTTCGCGAGTTGACATCCTTTAGGGGACGACGACCCCTCGAAAAAACAAGTGATCGACATTATCAGGGAGGGCGAGGCAAGCGGCGAAGGACACGAGAGTCTCTCCGAGGACCAGCGGGAGGTTCTCCTCCAAGTCCTCCGTGACGATCATCAAGAGAGGGATACAGGCATCGTTCGCAAGCTGATGAAGGCACTCCATGATATCCGGACAACATTGGATAAAGTGAAGGGAGAGGTACGAGACCGCTACCTTTCCTAAAAATAAATGCTCATTATGTCCGTTTAGCTCAGCGGTGTGAACCAGCGAAGCGGACTCGAGTACATCCTTCTGGCAAGTCGGAGCAAAGGCTCGCAACTAAATGCACCAAGCGTCTACACCTCCATATGCGGTGCCGACTTCATGCTGCAAGTTGTTCGTATGTCACCCGCCGAAGCTAGCCAGAGGTTCGAGGCCTTCTCCATCGGACACGCTGGAGTTCAAGGTAAGCCTTGTGCTGTCCCTCCCCAATATCTTACACTTACCCATGAGTCGTGACGGTTGGCAGGCGTCATCAGGTATCTCGCTCGACAAACCTCGGGCAAGGACAGGAAGGGTGCGACGAAAGGGCTCGTTCAGGAGATATTGCATGGCCAAATGGGTGTGCTTATTTCCTCTTCGATAGCTCGTGTACTTATGATCAGTCAAGACCTCCTTACTGGGAAGCCAGGCTCTCGGATCGAGTACGCACACTGGTACGTCAAGATGATCCTCCACTGGGGTATCAACATGCGTGGGTGGCCGCTCAAGGGAAAGCCGGTTTCTCCCTCCGAGATCAAGACCAACCAGGATATGGCCACTCTATATCAAGCCCTCCTCACCGGAACATGCTACCTGTACAGGATCGACGACAAGGAAGCAGCACTTCAAAAGGCCACTCCCGGTGGTTTGTTCCCAATGCCAGCCGAGCCGTCCGCCGTCCCCGCTCCCGCTCCTATTACTTCAATCTCGGCCTCAGCGACCACACCTGGTACAATCCCCCATCCTTCCAATCCTGCCTCACCCCTTGCCCCATCATCTCCGTCGCCTCCAGTCCCTACTCCCTCGCCTTTGATCCCCACCGTGTCACCCTTGGCTCCCGCATTCACGGGCCCTAGCCCCGCTGCTCCGATGTCTACACCGTCGTCGACTACCTCATCCACCCTTTCGTTCTCCGTCCTCTCATCCCCTGCCTCTACTCCCTCGCTCCCCGCCCCATCGCCTTCTTTTGCCTACACTCCCACCTCGGAAACACCCCATGCCAACACTGCCCCTGCGGCTCCTCCACCTTTGGCGCCTGCATCCCTGTCAACACCCACACCGGCGTCGATCTCGCCATTCTCGGACCTGGCGGCACTCATGGCCAACGACAGCCGCACCATCCGTGGCACAAAACGCACACACGAGGAGGAGATCGCCGCTGGTGCAGGTGGCTACATGGCATGGGGCACGCCAACCTCGTTCAATGACGTATATACGGGGGGGTCATCTGAGCTTAGCCTCCCAGTTCCGTCGACGATGCTTGGTAATTGTCATGAACGGTCTATAATTTTCTTTTTTACTTTACATCGGTTACACGCTTTAGGACTTATTGGCTTATCACCGGTCCGGCTCCACTTCGGCCCGGACCCGGTTCATCTATATCCCACCCAGGCCCACGTGACTCATCTCGGCCCGGGTCTGACTCCTTTCCCCTGACTCATGCTGTACAGTACTGACTCATGCTGTGCTCTTTTACATACGACTGCTTACTTATACTTGGTCTGCTTACTGATCGCCGTGTATTGGTTGCTTACCTAAGTCTCTCTCCTCTCATGTATATAAGGCTCCCTCTCGCTGTACATATTCCCTATCTCGAGCTAGTCAATTCTACCGACTTTGCTTGCTTTCCCTCGTCTGTCGCCGTGTCTGATCGGCTCCCCTCTGTCGTCCTCTTCCTCTGTCAGTTTTGTCGTAACTTGGTGCTGTCGCACTAGTCGTTGCTGACAGTAATCAGGACTGGGCTTACAACTTTCCTTCATTTGACTTCAGTTTCTCTGATAATCAGCTCACGTAGTCATTTGTAATACTTTACTATACCTTCTAGTTTGCTACAATCAAATGTAATAGCATTTGAAGCTCCAATTTGACTTCCATGCGGACTTGTCAATTTCTCATTGAGTTATGCACGTGACACATTACGTAGCCCTTAGCCCTACGGAACCACCAAGTTATATGAATTCAAATCACTTCATAGACAGAAGAATCGAAGTCTACACGATCCGCGCTCTCTAAATATATCCATATGTGTCTATATCGTGTGAACAAGAGGGAAAGGGAGTATGAGCTCGTCGTCGTCAGCAACGGCGACGGCGACTCTGCGGGCAATGCCGACGGGCCTCGGGAGTCGGAACTGATGCCGACGGGACCTGACCAGGGACGGGACTCATATGCCGGACAGCCGGAAGGCCCCACAGCCCTTGGCCTTGTCGGTACCTTCCCCTTACCTTTTTAGGAAGGCGCCCTGCGGGCTGGCCTGCACGGGCGGCATATGGACGTCTTTTATACCTAGTTAGATAGTGCCAAGGGGGGGGGATTACACTATCTAATTAGATAGTACTAGGTAGAGGGCCAGGTGCGTGAGCTGGCGCCATCACGAATACGTGATGGATTCGTGACGACTGTTACGAGTTCGTGACCAAGAAGTCGATGATGGAAATCACCACGTAAAGCGGTTGTCACGCTCGCCTGAAAAACAGCCCCAAATCACCACCTGTCGAAATCACTCCATAATTCACCTCAATTCGGAAAATCACCGCATCACGCGGTGGGAAACAGTCGGACATGTCCTTATAGTGTTCTTGTATTCCCTGTGCTTACCCTTCTGACAGCAGGAGAATTCCAGCCTGAGACGGCTGGATGTGTCCTACAAGGCTTGGTTCTTCACGCGTCACGGTTGATACAAACGTGTGCACCTTAGCTCTCCGTCCCAGCGCCTCAACCTTCCTGCAGGACCTGGACTCACCATCGCCACAACGGGAACATAAAGCCGAAGCCATCGTGCTTCTAAACGCTGTACGATTCCGTCTGTGACGTAGGTGCGATATTTACAGTGACCCGCAGGAGCACTCTTCGGCGTATCTGGCTGGAAGGTGGTCACGTAAAGAAAGCATGCGGGGATGCGTCATGGCTTTGTGTGTGTATACGTACCCAGATACGATGAGGCATGCCCCAACATATATATCATCCACTTGGAGTTTCTGATTCTCTCGTCCACCTGGCCGCGACTCACCGTCACCATGCCCGCTCTCATCCCAGCAAAAGCATACATCCTGAAGAACGTCGCCTCAGGCACCGTCATGGACATGAGCTGGGATGAAGACTGGGCTAACGCAAACATTGAAAAGGACGCTAATGTTGTCCATGGACACAGCTACCCAGTCCAGTTCGAGAACCAGCAGGTAGAGGATCCCTTCTCTTTCTTCTGCTTGTTGTCACCCTACCTACGGATCACACTTACAGTGGTATTTCGAGGAGCGCGCCGGGGGAGTCGCCATTCGTAACAAGCGGCGGAACAAGCACCTCACTATCAAGGACGGCATCCAAGCCCATGCGCTCGTCGTGGACAAGGTCGTAACAGAAACGCCGCAGAATTTTACCATCTGGCAAGCGGCCAGAAGCGACACTGTCCAGTAAGTGTGCCCCTTCTACCTTCTGGCCTGCGGATATCGATCTTGAAGACGGGTATCTGCAGGATATTCGTGAGGGACACGAACTTTTGCCTTGAGCTCAACAATGGCGATAGCGCGAATCGCACCCCGATCTCCATCAATCCGCACCACGGAGGCAGGAGCCAACAATGGACGGTCATTCCCGGTGAGCGCAGACAGCGTACGACTTGGGTGCCGCCGTCGCCGTCTCACTGCCATCCTTCATTAGTTGAGAACGAATAAGACATGCTACTCAAGAAGACTCAAGAAGACTGCTTCCCACGGCGATGCGAACATCTACACATTATGGTTGGGGTGCGTGCGAGGTCAGGTAAGTATAAGCATGCGCCAGCGTCGAGATTGATCCTCGGTGACCGAGCGCCCTTCAGGAAAATTGCACGATGGCGAGGAATGCGCCCGCCTTTGTCCAAGCGTTGAACGTTGATGGAGCTGGTGTTACGGGTGATTAAGGTCAAGGTCAAGGTCAGAGATCTGGGCGACGAGCCCAATGCAAACCTCTTGGAAGTCGTTAAGTGTCACAGACTTGTGGTACGGTGCGCGAAGAGATTGTTATGTACTAGATTGTATTCCAGCGGAAATATATACATACGTCGACGGTCGTACCATAGCCCATAGCCACGAAAAAACTCGACAAAGTCCCACGAGCGCAACGTCCGCGATGCGCCCAGCTATCTCTGCCACCGTTGTGCTCTCCAAATGAGCCTAGGCCCCGACACCCACCTCCACTCCTTTTCTCGCGCCTGACACCAGGCCCATGCTCCCGTGTCACATCCCTTCCCATGACCGTGCTCACGGCGGAAGCACACACGAGGCCGTCCATTGAATTCACCACTTGGCTAAAACTCCCGTGGCCACGACATGACCTTCACAAGGCAGTGACTCGATGCTGTTAGACTCCAGGCGGGCGAGTGATTCTTCTCCGTATGCCCACAGCCCTAAGTACCTCATATAAATCAGCTCGAATAGACACGACCCTCGTCCGCACACCCTGCACAGTACTCCATCGCCACCATGTCCGTTCTCATTCCCGGAAAAGCATACGTCCTCACCAACGCTGCCTCGGCCACCGTGATGGACATGTCATGCGACAAAGGCCTCACCCGAATGCACGATGACAGCGCCATATATGGCTATCAATACCGCAACCAGGAGAGTCAACAGGTGGCTATCCTACGCTCGCTCGCTTTATCCTGAGCCTCCCTGAACACCCCTTCAGTGGTACTTCGAGGAGCGCGACGGGGGCGTTAGCATCCACAACAAAATGAAGAACAAGTACCTCGCCGTCAAAGACACCCCGATAAAGGACTTCACGCCCATTGTTGCCAGGCTTGTGTTCGATAACCTGCACGTTTTCAACGTCTGGCCCATTCCCGGAACGAATACTGTTCAGTGAGTTCTGATTCTCCCTTCTGTGAAGCTGGGCCGGTAACCGATCGTGGCGAGCACATTTGTAGGATTTTCGTCAAGAACACGAAATTTTGCTTCGACCTCAGCGGTGGCTTCGTAGAGAATCACACCAAAATCTTCGTCTACCCGAGTCATGGAGGTAAGAACCAGCAGTGGATTGTTACCCCAGGTGAGCGCATTCGAACGCATTGTGAAGCACGGGCCAACCTTGATCTCCCTTCTGTTACAAGTTTAAACCCATTGGAAGGATTATCGATCCCGGCGCCGGTATCGAGTGTTCCCTCGTCGACGCTCGTTGACTCGACAGCATCGTCCGGGAGCCTGAGTATGATGGCTGTTCGAATTGTCAGGAAGGAGGGTCGGGGGAGTGGTGGCGGTCCGGGCGAAGGAATGTCTAACGAGGTGGTGCATGTGGCAGACTGAGGGTGTTCGTTGAAGGGGGTTCTTGTTACCAGAAGCAGGAGGTGGTGTGTACGATTCGGGTACCAACAGCACAAACTGTCAGGGTCAAATGTCGGTCGGGGTCGTTTGGACTCGCGCGAACCGCGTAGCGAGAATTTCTAGCTGAGAGAACGGTTACAGGGAACAAGGATAAGTGGAGGATGGGGAACATACCTTCCAGCCATCCTGAAGAGGGTACCCATCACAACCTTTCCAATTCCATGTCGTCATCAACCATGCCTGCACGCCTTTCAATCCACCAACGTCCTATCGTCATACACCACGCTCGTATCCCTAGGGAGAAAGATCCTTCAGGGTTCCCTACATACATAGCACATCGTCAGCTCGCCCACTCGTACCGCGAATGAAGAACCAGAAAAGGGATTCGAGAATCAAGAACGAACGCTAACGAACGCGCACCTCTGGATCTCCGACACATTCTCGCTGCTGTCGCCCACCACTCGGTACGATAGCATGTTCACTCGTCGCGCTTCTGCGCGGGGTACAGCCAGTTGTTATTCATGCAAAACTTGAACGCGTGGAAGCGACCGAGGCAGCGCGCCATATCGCCGACGGTAGAGGGACTTGTGTTGTGAGCTGAGCGCTGAGGCTGCTGCAGTGAGGCAGGGGGTTCAGAGGTGGGAAAGAAGTGAACACATGGAAGCAAAAATGGGCCGTACTGTTGCAGGATCCGAAGTCGTCGAGGAGTGGGACGGTCATGCAGGAAGGGATATCCTCTGTAGACAGGTGCAGTCGCAGAATCCGAAGTCAGATTTCGTCTCCATTGACGGTTTGGGCGGATTTTTCGTGTGAGTATGTTTATTTCATGGTGAAATGGGTCCTTTGTCGAATTTGAGAATGGGAGCAAGATAGGAGAATTATGGATGTTTGAAGAGGAGAATTACGGATGTTTGAACGGAGGAGGAGGAGGGGTTCGGAGATAGTCGGAGATGCGGAAGAAGCCACGTAACTTCAAACCTCCGTTAGGGCCGATTGTCGGCGGTCTCCGAGTTCTTCAATTGTGAATGACTTGTTTATCCATCGTCGCAGAAACCAGGAAACTATTCTGCATATGAAGTCAAGTACTCAGCCCCTCTAGGGCATCACGCCCAGTGGGAAGTCCGTCCCACGGAATCTAATGTGGTTGAATGAGATAGATGCAAATAGTTAGTTATCGAACGGGGCTGGGAGTGGTCCGGAGTGGGCGAGTCAGCATCGCGGCAAGGAATGATGGGATCTGCGGGTCATTGCGACTTGGCGATCTCTCGCTGCGCGAGCAGAACTTCATCTTCGTTCGTCTCTCCTCGTCCTGTACTACACCCTTCGCGATATCCCTCCTCTATCATGCCATTTTGAACGTGTCAGAAGACCTGCAACGGAGGCGCACACGTTTCTCAATCAACATACCTCCGACACGCGCCTGATCGGATATCACCAGCATTCCATGCATTTTTCAACAACAATGCGGGAACCTCGTCTAATCACAAGCGTCCCCACCCCCCTTCCTCAAGCTCACGCGCTCGTAAGGGAAAGAGATCGAGGACAGCTCCGCGCACGTCGCCGCATCATCAAGATATCGAGGAGGGCGTAGAGGAAGATGATGTCAACGAGCGGGAACAGTTGGGCAGGCAGAGCAGCCTCGCTCTGGACGATACGATGGTATGTTCGCATATTTCTACCTCTTTTTTTATATTTATTATACTAACATACTGTATTAGTCGCAGCTAGATGTTGCTATGTTTTCGATAGACACGCACACTGTACAAGAGGGCAAGAATGAAAATATCCTGTTGCCTCCACACCCGCTTGATCCCACGCCCCGCCCGCTCGTCCAAACTCAACAGAATATGAACAAGATGAACCGGACCTCCCTTCAGACTCAGTAGAGACCGCCGATCCAGGCAGCGCGGCCGATCTCGCAGGCCAGCACAAACACGATCAACCTGAACCCGACGACGCGCCTCTCCCTCCCTCCAGCACACCGGCAGATGAAGACGACCCGTCCAGCATACCGCCGGAGGACGAACTAGTACTGAGCCAACTTGCCCCCAAGGCCCAGCGTCCGACCGCATGCAATGCTCCACATACAATCCAAGATATCGAGTGGGCGAACTGCTTTAAGGACGGCCTCGAGAACGCTACACTTGACAACTCCAATCTCGATGCCGAATACATCGAAATGATTCGAAATCCCCCACAGGAGGTCCCCGAAGTCGATGCAGGCCTTCGCCACGACATCGAGACCTACCTTGCCAACACGTACGCGTCCCAAAACGCCTACGACACCGTTCGGAAGGTGTACCTCAAGAAATACCCCGACGAAACCATGCTATCACACTACCAGGTTAAGCGGCGCATCGCGGAGCTCAGCGGTGTCATGCCCATCACGCACGACATGTGTGTGAACAGCTGCCTAGCCTATACAGGACCATTTGCCGACAAGCAAGCCTGTCCCCTCTGCGGCACTTCTCGCTACGACCCGGACAAACTCGCATTGAGCCAAGGCAAAATCTTGCAGCCTCGCCAACAATTCCGTACTGTGCCCTTGGGTCCGCAGATCCAGGCGCGCTACCAGTCCCCAGAAGCGGCGGAGAGGATGTCATATGGGCGCCGTCTTCGAGAGGAGATTCTGGCCAACGAAGGGGCAGGGGGAGCTCCGGTCAGTGTATACGAAGATGTGTATCATGGAGAAGACTTTCGAAGAGCCGTCAAACAGAAGGACTTGTCGGCCACGGACACCGTTGTATTGTTTACGACCAACGGCGCTCAGTTGTATCGAAACAAAGCATCTGACTGCTGGATATACGTATGGATATTTCTCGACTTAGATCCCACTTTGCGCTACAAGAAGAAGCACATTGCTTTTGGCGGTGCCATTCCTGGTCCCAACAAGCCAAAAAATCTCGACTCATTCATCTTTCCGGGTCTCCACCATCTTGCCGTGTTGCAGCGCAAAGGCCTCCGCGTGTGGAATGCATCGCGTCAGGAAATGCAAGTCGATCGTCCTTTCCTCGCCTTCGGAACCGCAGACACTCCCGCGATGGCATTACTTGATGGCATGGTCGGCCACCATGGGTGTAGTGGCTGCCGTTTCTACTGCTCCATCGTAGGACACCACAAATGCGGAGCCCCGCACTACTATCCAGCATGCCTACTTCCCGAGAACTACCTTATGGAGGGTTGCAATCACCCTGATATCAAGCTGGAAGCTCTCGCGACCGTGAAATCCCCTGTAACCTCGCAGCGGTACGACGGATCCTTCTCATCTTTCCTGTCCGTGATTTCTGATCTTTATATTCTTTCAGGTATCAAGAAAATCTTGCAGAGCTTAAAGCATCCATGACACAGGCCGAATACAAGGCCGCACGGCTGGCGACCGGGATATGCAAACCAAGTATCTTCAGCGGGATCCACCACTTGCGTACGCTAGGCGTGCCCGCTATGTTCCCTGCAGATGTCATGCATCTTGTCTGCCTCAATCTAACCGATCTCCTCCTGTCGTTGTGGCGTGGGACGATGTCGTGTGATCGTAATGACGATAAGTCGACTTGGGAGTGGGCAGGATTGATGGAGAAGGAAATCTTTGCGACACATGGTCTATTTGTGGCCATGATCACCGCATTTTGGCCGAGCTCCTTCGGACAACCGCCTCGGAACCCCGCTGAGAAGCTGACAAGTGGCTACAAAGCATGGGAATTCCTGCTCTATATCTTCGGTCTTGGCCCCGCTATTTTCTACAACTTGATTCCCCTTCCATACTGGCGCAATTTTTGCAAGCTCGTCGCCGGGATCCGTATCGTTTACGCCTACAAGATCAGACTGGAGGCGCTCCGCCGCGCCCAAAAGCATCTCCTGGAGTTCTCGAAGGAGTTTGAAGAGCTGTATTACAGGAGGAAAGTCTCTCGGCTCCATTTTTGTCGGCAAAGTGTCCACCAGGTCGCTCACCTCGCTCCCGAGTCCGCTCGTGTGGGGCCCCTTGGACTTCTCAGCCAGTGGCCAATCAAACGAACCATAGGTGATCTCGGTTTTGAGCTCAAACTTGATTTAAATCCGTACGCAAACCTTTCCGAGCGCGGCGTGCAACGTGCGCAGACCAACACCCTCAAGGCAATAATGCCCGATCTCGAGCCAGACAAGGAAGCACTTCCGTGCGGTGCGGTGGATCTTGACGGCAAATATGCCCTTCTTTGGCCTATGGACATGGGAGCGCGCACCCTTCCCGACGACGAGGCTGAGCTCATGACAGCATACTGGCAGGCGCAGGGAGGGGAATGGGATGATGGCAGAATTACTGCCGTCCGGAAATGGGGACGGCTCCATCTACCCAACGGTCAAAACGCACGCTCCGCCTGGAAAGAGAAGCAAAAAGAACTCTCTCGAACGTGCATATCCCGTATCGTAAAGGTGAGATTCACTCTGTTTGAGAGACTTGCAGCCTGATAATGCTGTCAATGTAGATCAACGGTGATTCTGCCACCGGCGCGCACAACGTTGCAGAGGTTCGGTATTTTTTCCGGGTACGCTTGCACCCCCTCGAAGACGGTGCGACTGGGGAATGTGTTGAACAAGACGTAGTCACGCTTGCCCTCGTGTCAGTGTTCGATCGTCCGGATCCCGAGATGCTAGCGTTGTCGTATGGGACGGTCTGGTCGTCCACATATCGTGGCTGCGCGGGGTTTCGGGTAATAGCAGCACAGGATATCCTGTCCGTGGTTGCAATGATCCCACATACCTTCACCGAGGCAGTCACTGAGGCACGGGGCTATGTGGATGGGAAGAAGTATTTCTTGGTTGAAAAACCCGGGCTGGATATTATCATGATGGGGCAGGGTGAATCAATGGAGGAATGAGTTGTATAGTAGCCATACTAGAATACGGAGATATGTAGATACTCAATATACACTTTTCCGAAATGCCACTGTCCCCCTTGTCCATCCCGCTACTGCTGCTCAAGCCAATGCACCACCGCCACGGGAGTCGGGATGGAATATTGTTCGAATGCATGTCATTGGACGTGTTCGAGGCGCCCACGCGGAGAGTGCTCCCTGTATCTTGGTGAGCTTTGCGTTGTATGGCTGAGTGAGGTGTCATACTCACCATGGTCCCTAGTTAATCCGACTGAATCTCATGCGCACCGCCCCTTCTGTCCTGCCATCCATGGGTCGATGTTGGACATGTTCACGGGGGGCCGCGCGCCCAAGATGGTTCCGCCTGCCACAGTCAGCCTGCAAGTCGTATGACTCTTGCGTACGCGGGGCGGGACGATGCAATTTTGAGAGGAAGGAGCTGCGATCGGACGTGGTGAGCTTCAAGTTACCTTTGAATGCGCGAAAGTAACAGACCTACCCTCTGTTCGCAACTGAAGTCCCCTTGCGCCGGCGGGCCTTGCAATCATGCCAACGCTAGTAGCGATCCCGTGGCGGAAGCTACCAGTGTGGCTACTCGATGACGTCGACAGGCAGCGTGTTCCTCCGAGTCCCTCGAGATGAGTAAGGTAGGCGTCGCAGGTCGAAGTCTGTTGCAAGGAATGCGAGCGCTCGTTTGAGCCCCGATGCATGTGAGAGTTTGCACGGCGACGTTCAACAGGCGGTGGGGTGTCGTGGCTTGCTCCCTCCTTTCAGATATCTTGAGACAGGTCCATGGAAATGAGTGTATTCTTCGTCCAGCATGACTATCCCAATCCCCCAGGCTACTCACCACCATGCTGCATTTCCTCTCTGCTGGAAATGTTCATGCACTCCTGTTCTGCCTTCCACTCCTGCTCAACTTTCTCCATCAAAAGCAACCATTTCTCGTGACCCAAGAACTGTGCGCATACATCCAAGGTACGTGATGCTCGCGTGAGCCCCTGTGATAGAGCTTGAATGCGATCCTCTAGCCGGTGCACCGTTTCCGAGTGCATGTCGACGTGTTCCACACGCTCGCGACGTTCTCGCCGGTCCTCCACCTCGTAAATGGCCAAACGGTTTGCCTTCTGCTGGAGCTCAAAGACCTTTTTGTTCCGGACGTGGTATCGATTGCGAAACCATTGCGCCTCGGCTCGCCACTGGTAGCAGCTCAAGCAACTAGAAGGCCCCTCAAGCGGAAGGTGCGCAGGCCGAACGGCATTCCCTGGGAGAACAGGATCAACAAGATCATAACTCAATGGAACAGTGCGTACATACCGTGAACTATGCGCTCCGAGGGAGCCCAAAACTCGCGCTCTTCTCTCTTTGGGTCTTTCGGTACTGACGCCAACACCTCTTCTTCGTCGTGTACAGTGTCCTTGTCGGATCCTTCCTGGGTTTCCGTGTCTCCTAATCCGAAGTATACGTATCCAGCGCGCCCTCTGTGCCAGATATTGGTGAGCGCATCCGAAATTGGCAATGACTATAGTGTAAACTAACTTTCCGGCAATCCTGACAGTGTCACGGATCGCTCCATTTCTCTCTTCGTTTGCAGACCTCGTACACGCGACGCGTCACGGCACATGACTTTCCCTTGCATCACATGCTTCAACGACATCATTGCCCGGACCTCCGAGCGGGGTTCCGCATCCTTATCTATGACATCATTGCTCCGGACCTTCGTCCTCTCCCCCATGACTCCTTTCTTATTGTTCCACCCGCTCGCACCACTATCGCATCACATCGCACCATCGTACCCACTTGTATATAAGGACAGTGTTTCTCTTCCCTTTTCCCTAGACTGTCCATCTCGTCGTACGGTACTGTAGCGCACGTTGCACTACCCTAGGCCCCAGCACTCTCGAATTGATTTTCTTCTCGCTCCTCCCATCGTCGCGACTTAGGCGGTTCATCGGTCTCATAAACTGCGTTTCTGACACCTGGACAGTCTACCCTACGCCTACCTCGCACCCCTCTCCCCTATACCTCCCTCGCCGTCTCTACGGCGTTAAAAACCCCCACCCTGGAACCCACCGCCGAACCGATCTTTCTCACCTTCAATCTCCAAGCATTCAACCCCGATCGCAACGCCCTGTTCCCCTGGCCCCGAGCAAACGCGGCCACTGTCGATCGCATACGAGCTCTCGAACTCCTCTGTAGGGAACATACCTGGAAGGTCCACGGAGTCAATTGCCGCATATACGAGTGGCGCTGGAATCACGATCACGGTAGGCAGACAATCCTCTGCCTCTACGCTCGTGTCGTTGCGTGCTTTGACATAGATCGGAACCGGTTCGAATTCTCAATTCACTCCCCCACCTGGCACACCTGCTCCAACACCCATCTACCTCCATCGATCATCCGATACAACTTCCCTACCGTCTACAATTTCGCAATCCCCACACCGGAATCCACCCCGCCACCATTCCTCCGTCCCACTATCAAGGGCAAGACCCTCCGCCACCGTCACCTCGAACACAAGATCCGCCAGGCTGTAAAAGCCGGCTACTGTCACGGTTCGCCCTTTTGCTCCGCTTTTTCCTTGCTTTCTCGCGCTATCTGATCTCACACCTGTGGATCAATCCCCTTTGATGGCATCGCTGATGTGCCCCTTGGTCTGTGCACATCCCCTCCCTAGTATATATAGCTGGCCTGCATGTATCTAGTTCCTTAGTCTTTCCTCCTAGTCTTTACCGGCTTAGAGTGCAATGTACTGTTCTCCCTTTGTTCCCTGATTCCCCCTTCCTCTGAGCCACTGCCTGTGTCGCGACTTAGAAGGCTATTGGATGCATTCCTTAGTCGGTCGTTCTTGACAGCTACCTCACCCAGAAACTCCTCGGTCGTCGCCCCGTCGCGGCCGACTTCTTCTAGAATCATCGCTTCCCAAACCTTCAACCGTCCCCCCACCCCCGCGTTCCCCCCGGGTATCTTCCGCGACTATTGTCCGTACGAGTACTCCGTCCTCACCTCCCTAGACACCAAGAGACCGGTACATTGGGCCCACAACCCTCCCGAAGAAAGCAGACAAGACTGGTACTTTCAAGGAGGCAACTATCTCACAGACGAAGACCTTGATCTTGCAACCGACGTCCTTACTGCCTTCCTTGACCCACCCGCATCCTCTTCCCCACCGCCCCGCCGATCCACTGTCCTCTTCCCCCCCAGGGGATTCAAGTTCGACAGTGTCACTAGGAAGTGGTACGCGTATCGACGGAACCGGCAAGGAACACCAGGGCGCACAGTAGTTGAGTGGAAACCCTCTAGTACAAATCCTGTTCAGGATCTCTGGTTTTGGAGACACAACCAGGAACTCATCACACCCCTCGAATTCCAAGTGGCGCGTGAAGTCCAAATCGAACTTGACGAAGCTGAAGAACATCGCAAGGAACTCCGACGCCAACAAGAAGCAGCCTTCACCCGATCCCTCGACATCGCCCTCCCCGCTGACAAAATGCCCAACGAAGAAACCAAACCCTCGACCGCCTCCAAGCGTGAGCTCGGCCCCAAGCCGAAGCCCTTCAAGGGCGACAGACGCGACACCCTCCGATTCACCCTCGAGCTCCGCATGTTCCTTCGTGTTAACAAAGATGTTTACACTACAGATGATGCCAAGATGATGCTCCTCCTCAGCCTGATGGAGGGAGACACGGCGAACTCCTGGGCCACGCACCGTCGCATGGAGCTCTTTGCTGACGAGGACAAGAAGGAAGAAGCCGAGGACTCCGGCGAAACACCCCCAAAGCTCCACTACAGCACCTACAAGGAGCTTTCGGACAGGTTTGGTCGGGACTTCGTACCCATCGAACCAAAAATGGAGGCCCAGCGTAAGATCAACGAGCTCACGATGACTACTTGGGATGTCACTGACTTCATCACCGAGTTTGAACTGCTGGCAACTATGACGGAGTATGACGAGGAAGCGCTGATCCACTTCTTCAAGAAAGGACTGCAGCGAGAACTCGGCAAACAGGTGGCCCGGTCGTACCCATTCCCCACCAACCTCGCGGAGTGGAAGGAGTGCGCCCGCCGCATCAACCACCAATGGCTCGAGGAGAACCCGGAGAGGAAGAGCAGTCAGTCCAAGGGGGCTGTCGTGCTCACCTCGAACAGTTCGGCCAACGACTCCTCGTCGCGCCGAGTCGGCGCCTTCACCAACACCTCGACCCGCCCTGCAAAGCTGACAGACGACGAGCATGCAAAGATGATGCGTGAGGGCAGGTGCTTCATGTGTCGACAGGCCGGCCACGTCTCCCGCGACTGCCCCAACCGCGACTCGAGCGCGCGACGGGTGGGTGCAGTGGAGACTGGATCTAAGACCCCTCCCCCACTGACGAGCACGGCTCCACCCACTGCGAAAGCCGCTCCTGACCCGTCCAAAACTATTGCGGCGATCACTCGCCAGCTGAAGGATCTGGACGTGGAAGGTAAGGAACAGGCAGTGGCACTGTTGAAGGATATCCTGGAGTCGCAGGATTTTTGAAACGCCCCCCAGTCGTGTCGTCTGGCGGAGGCAAAGGACTTGTATCATCGGCATCTTACAATCGCTTTTCTGTATTATCATCTATGACCTCATGTGAGCAATCGTATCCATCGTGTGTGCACCTCTCTACTGTCACGAAGAACAGGCAAACACCCTCGATAACGCTCAGAGTCAAGATGATTGGACGAGCGACAGGCCGACAAATCGACGCAGATGCACTGCTTGACAGCGGTGCAGAAGGAATCATCATCAATCGAAGCTTTGCTGAACACAAGAAGCTGACCACAAGAAAACTAGAAAACCCGTTCCCCGTACGTAACATGGATGGCACCGAGAACATCATGGGCTGGGTACGTGACACGACGACCCAGCGAATCTGGATATACTCGCAAGACTCAAAGGCATACCATGAGGAAGAAGCTGAGTTCTTCATCACCAACATCGGTGATCACGATATGATCCTTGGAACAGACTGGCTCGATGAGCATAACCCCACCATAGACTGGCAGCAAGATCGCGTTGACATGCTCCGCTGCCCTCCCTCCTGCACCCTCTCCGAACCGACCGTGACAAACCTTGCAATAAAGCCGCGAACACCATCGTCGACCCGATCACAGCGAAAGGTTCGAGCTGATGCGGCCCCTAAGGTACCTCTAGTCCCGGACGACCCCTTCCCAGAACCAGTGTATGTCTCCTGGGCCCCTATCCCTACGTATGTCATCCCCGCGCGCAGGGTCAAAGGTGTTCGTATCCGCACATTCCATCTCTCACCTCTACCTGCCCGCCTTTTCACTGAAGATGACGACGAACGACCCAGGGTCTTCCGAGACTGGGAGACCAATGGCCTGCGTCGTGCTGGGATTCTTCCTGAAGTCGATGGCCCTAACCCGGAGGCAGTACCAATCCGCGCGGGCTTCACCAAGGCGCAAGAGCTTGCAGAGCACTCAAAGGAAAATGCACGTCCGCAAACCTTTGAAGACTTGGTTCCCCCTCCATACCGCGACTTTGCACCCGTATTCGACAAGAAAACCTCTGAACGACTACCCGACCGACGACCATGGGATCATGCCATCGACATGAAGGACGGCTTCGAACCCAAGCCGTGCAAGATCTATCCGCTCTCCCCCTCCGAGCAGATCGAGCTCGATACCTTCCTCGATGACCACCTGAAGAAGGGCTACATTCGCCCATCAAAGTCGCCGCAGGCAAGTCCGTTCTTTTTCGTCAAAAAGAAGGATGGGAAGCTGCGGCCTGTACAGGACTATCGAGAGCTGAACAAGGGTACCATCAAGAACGAGTATCCCTTGCCGCTGATCTCAGAAATTGTCGACCGCCTCAAAGGTGCAAAGATCTTCTCCAAGATGGACGTCCGCTGGGGGTACAACAACGTCCGCATCAAGGAAGGCGACGAGTGGAAGGCTGCGTTCAAGATGAATCGTGGCCTCTTTGAACCTACGGTGATGTTCTTCGGTCTTATGAACTCCCCCGCGACGTTCCAGGCAATGATGAACGAACTTTTCAAGGACCTTATCGACTCGGGAAAAGTCATCATCTACATGGACGACATCCTCGTATTCACTCGAACTATGGAGGAACATCGTGCCATAGTGCGACAGGTTCTCCAACGCCTACAAGACAATGACCTGTTCCTTAAGCCAGAGAAATGTGTCTTCGAGCAGGACTCCGTTGAATACCTCGGACTCATTATCTCGCACGACAAGATCGCCATGGACCCCGTCAAGGTAGCTGGTATCCAGGACTGGCCGACGCCCCGGACGGTCAAGGATGTACAATCCTTCCTCGGATTTGGTAATTTCTACCGACGCTTCATCAAGGATTTCTCCAAGATCGCACGACCTCTGTTCGACCTGACAAAGAAGGACTGCACATGGAATTGGTCGATGGAATGCCAGACGGCGTTTAACGCACTTGAAGCTGCGTTCACCTCCTCCCCTGTCTTAGTTATGCCTGATCCAAGGAAACCCTACCTCGTCGAAGTCGATGCCTCGGACTTTGCTACTGGAGGTATACTCTCGCAGAAAGGCGACGACGGTCACTGGCATCCAGTGGCGTATCTGTCCAAGGCCCTATCGGAACCGGAACACAACTACGACATCTACGACAAGGAGCTACTCGCGATCATCCGTGCGCTCGAAGCCTGGCGCCACTACCTCGAAGGCGCCCCTGACGCCGTCGAAATCTGGACAGACCACAAGAACCTGGAGCACTTCAAGACGGCACAGAAGCTGAGCCGCCGACAGGCACATTGGGCTCTATTCCTCGCTCGATTTGACTTCGCGCTCGTTCACAAACCAGGAGTATCCCATCGCCCAGACCCAATGTCCCGACGACCTGATCACAAGCAGGGCGTTGATAACGACAACAAGGAGCGTATCTTGCTCGACCCCAAGTACTTCCAGATACGTGCAACAAGGCCAGGAGCAGTAACCTCCCTCGGCGATGTCGAACTCCGACGACGTATCCGCGACTGCAAGACCAAGGACATTGAGGTCGTTCAAGCTCTGGATGCCATCTTACGGAACGGACCACGTACACTCGTCAAGAACCTTCAAGAGTGGAACTACAAAGAAGGCCTGGTCCTGTTTAGAGGAAAGGTATATGTCCCTGCAGACGACGAGTTGCGACGCGACATTGTCAAAATGTACCATGAATCGCCCCTGGCTGGACACCCTGGTCGCTTCAAGACTTACGAACTTGTGAGTCGTGAATATTGGTGGCCTGGCATGTCTGTCTTCGTCCGCGACTTCGTAGCAGGATGCGCAACCTGCCAGTCGACAAAGACACAGAGCAGCTGACCCCACGTTGACATGATCCCGAACGAAGTACCCGACCGACCATTTGGCGTCATCTCTACCGACTTCATTGCCGAGCTCCCTGACTGCGAAGGCTATAATGCCGTCAATGTCGTGGTCGATCGCCTCACCAAGATGGTGGTTACCACCCCATGTACAACGAAGATCACCAGCAATGGCACGGCCGACATTCTCTTCGATAAGGTATACCGACATTACGGCTTGGCGGACAAGATCATCTCGGATCGTGGACCCCAATTTGCTGGGCAGGTAATGCGTACACTCAACGAGAAGCTTGGGATCAAGTCTGCCCTTAGCACAGCGTATCACCCACAGACAGATGGCCAGACCGAACGCGAAAACCAGAACCTTGAGCAGTTCCTGCGAGTATTCTGCAACTACCGTCAAGATGACTGGGTGAAGTGGCTGCCCTTCTTCGAGTTTTCTCACAACTCCCGCACCCATGCAGCTACTGGAAAGGCCCCCTTTGAAGTTCTCTACGGCTTCCTCCCCAAGATGTACCCATCCGTAAATCCGTCCTCAAAGGTCCCTGCAGTTGAAGAACGCCTCCGTCAACTGGAAGAAGTCCGACAGGAGATTAAGGCCAGCCTTGCCCTCGCATCCGACTTAATGAAGTACTACAACGGTGACACGATCAGCAAATCGACACTGTTCAACGTCGGAGACAAGGTCTGGCTCGAAGGCAAAAACCTGAAGACGACGAGGCCGAAAGCTAAGCTTGCTGCCAAACGATTTGGACCCTTCGAGATTGTTGACGTCATTAGCCCAGTGAACTACCGCCTGAAGCTGCCAAAGACGTGGAGAATCCACCCAGTCTTCCATGCTTCGCTGCTCACCGTGTACAAGGAGACAACGGCACATGGTCCAAACTATGAACAACCGCCGCCTGACCTCGTTGATGACGAGGAAGAATATGATGTTGAAGACATCATCGACTCGAAGCCGACCCATAACAAGAAAGGCATACAATACCTCGTCAAGTGGGCAGGCTATCCTGACTCCGAGAATACCTGGCTCCCTCGCTCCTCGCTCTCAAAAGTCACCGACATGATCGACACCTTCCACAAACACCATCCAAATGCGCCCCGCCCTGTGCGTTCCCTCGGCATCTCCTTTGACGATTTCCTCGCATCTACCCTTGCAGATGACATTGCGCTCCAGGCGAAAGTGTGTCTTAAAGGGGGGGTAATGTCACGGATCGCTCCATTTCTCTCTTTGTTTGCAGACCTTGTACACGCGACGCGTCACGGCACATGACTTTCCCTTGCATCACATGCTTCAACGACGTCATTGCCCGGACCTCCGAGCGGGGTTCCGCATCCTTATCTATGACATCATTGCTCCGGACCTTCGTCCTCTCCCCCATGACTCCTTTCTTATTGTTCCCCCCGCTCGCACCACTATCGCATCACATCGCACCATCGTACCCACTTGTATATAAGGACAGTGTTTCTCTTCCCTTTTCCCTAGACTGTCCATCTCGTCGTACGGTACTGTAGCACACGTTGCACTACCCTAGGCCCCGGCACTCTCGAATTGATTTTCTTCTCGCTCCTCCCATCGTCGCGACTTAGGCGGTTCATCGGTCTCATAAACTGCGTTTCTGACAGACAGGACCGCCCTCGCTCTCTTCGTCGGCGGTTTGTGTTGCTTCTTCTGCCAACCAGTTCGGACTTGGAATCATGTTGGTCCACTTGCTTGTGGCTCGCCACTCGAGGACTTTCGTGTGGTTCGGCGGGGTCGGCGGGGGTGTGGTATGAAACATTTAGACAACCCGCTAGCCGCCTCACTTCGGTGTCCCCCCCGTTGCCATGCCTCGTGCTCCTATATACATCCCGTCCCACTGTTTGGTTACCTCCGGGCCAAATAAAGGGAATGCCAGCGCGTACGTTCGTTTCCATCTCTCTTTACTCACCGCACTCATCTCAACAACAGCAACAACTCTTCTCCTCATGAACCCACCAACTTCTTTTGATACCTTGTTCACGCGCGAGCACACGCCCTACCATCTGGTCGTCTCCCCATCTGGTTCTGCCTCCACATTTGACAACGGAGCAGCTCAGGCTCCCGTCAACGGCATTTCCCCCAACCAGGATACCCTCACCCAGCCTTCCCCCAACTTACCTTTCAATGTAAGCCGCATACACCCTTCTTGTTCCCACTCGACCCTAAACCTTTTCTTTCAGTTCAACTCGGTCCAGGTGACCACCCCGGCTACTACTAAGGTTGGGCACGGGTAAACCGCGGGTCGGAAATCTTGTACCTGTACCCGTACCCGTACATACCGTACCCGCGACGGGTACGGGTACACACCTACCCGTCTGTGAGGCGGTTTTTTGACGGTATTGTCGGTGCACCGCGGTGTTGCGGTATATTAACGGTTGGGGTGCCAAAAGTACGGTTTATGTCATTTTTTGTACAGTAAATCAGAGTCGGATCCCTTTCTGAGTTGCTTTGACACCGGGAATGATGTCATCTACAGTAACGACACCGCTGCGACCCCATGCGCCGAGGCAGAGGTGCTGGCGGATGGTCGATGGGGTCATGCGACTCCGACTAAAATGAAGGAGGTGGCGCCCCTGCAAAAAGACGCGCTCCACGGAGGTTGATGTCGCTAAAAGATTTGAGATTGTGAGCAAGATTTACTCACTGGATTGAAATTTGACATACCTGGGATACTCAAATAATCTCTCGCCATGCGCGAGAGAGTGGGATAAGTCTTGCACCGCTCGTACCACCAAATGAGTGGGTCTTTCACATCCTCGGTGGGTAGACAGAGATATCCCTCTAACTCAGAATCCACCTTTGTTGCAACCGAAACACTGCCAAAGTCAATAGTGCTGTCATCAAGTTTCTGGTCGGCTCGAGACACCGGTTCGGTCATTGTTTTCTGGTATGTGGATGTATAAACCTTTCGAGTAAGTTCTTCAGCGTCGTCGATCCAGCTTGAATCCCAATCATGTTGACGAAAATACTCAAGCTTGAGGCCAGGATGAAGGACTACCAGTAAGAAACAAATAAGCCCGGAACAAGGAAGAAATGTAACAACGTCGTACCCATTGAGATGCGGTATACCGAGGAGAGGTCAGTCATGCGCCAGTATCGGTCGATTTTCGCCCGAGCGAGCTTCATGGCAGGGTAGATAGATGGGTGAAATTCCCTACCGGTCAGTGCATTGATCTTGCTATCAAGCTTGTCCATGGCAGGAATGATGTTGGCGATGCTTGCTGTCTCCTTCGAGAAATAGACTGTCGCGTCCTTATAAGGCTGTGCATGCACTGATAGTTAGCATGTAGATTTGAAGAATGATTGGAGCAGGATATACCTTGAGCACGTCCACAAGGTCCTTGATTATAGCCCATTCCTCGTCATCAAGTTCGTACTTACGAAGCTTGAGGGAGCGGTCCGAAGTCAGCACATCAATGACATCTCTTTACATGAGTGCGAAGGCGAGCATATCGAAGGTGGAGTTCCAACGAGTGATGACATCGCGTAGGGTGATCCTGACCGTAAACCCGAGTTGCTCGCAAGCCTTTCTCCAGGCCGGAAGGAGGATCGTGCTGGAGTGTATGACCGCAAACGAGAAGGCCTGAACCTGGTCACAAGAATATTAACAACAAGGTATGAAAGTGACGATGATAGACTTACTTTTGTTACAGCGTCTCGGACGACTTTTGTGTCCTCGAGAAGTGCTTCTTGCGCCTTCTCATCGAGCGCGTCGAGTTCGTTGATACCGTCATCAGGGTCATCCTCATCACCCATGTCCTCGCCTTGATCATCTGGGCCAGAGTATTCCCCACTACGGTCAGCAAAGTCGTCGTCGTCGTCTTCATCGGGAAGTGCACCGGGATCATCACCATCTGCGGGATCATCGCCATCGGGATTCTTCAGGATATCTTCCGCTTTACCACCGAGAGCAGCATTAAATGGGGTTAGAAGGGCTTTTGCGGAGAGCTGAAGTGTATGGTTGAAACACCGCGCTCGGCCGTCGGTGGTGAACGAGTTGTCGAGGTTGGCTAGCTTGACTGTTTGTGTATCATTCGACGACGCATTGTCCGCATTGAAGGCGAGAACCTTGTCCGTGAGATTGAAGCTCTCCAGCATCTTCTGGAATGCTTGTGCCAAGGCCTCGCCCGTATGAGACTGCAAGGATGATGTTGGAGACTGTTAAACTCATGTGTACAGCTACTATGCAATTCAAGGGATGCACCTCCGCAACTTCCATGATGTCCAACAAGAATGTCAACATATGACCGTCGTGCTCGAAATGTACGGTCCAGGCGACGAAGGCCCAGTGGTTGGGCGATGTCCACGCGTCAGTGGCGAAGTGTACAAAACCTTCATGCTCCTGTAAACTCGAAGTGAGCTGAAATATTATTGAGCACTTTATATGGACTTACCTCCAGTAATTTACCGATGCGCTCACAGCACTTGTTGAATGCATTCTTGATATCACGGTGGACAGTTCGTTCACTCGGGATCTTCACGCCGGGACGGCCCGTCTTGAGAAGTTCGTGGAGCTCGCGGTCTTTGACAATATGAGTTGGCCGGTTGCTCTCTGTGACCCACTTGACGACGTGAGCTCTACAGTCATGTAGATTGAAAGGTTGTATCAGTACAATATCCCAATGGCCAGTGAGCACGAGCTTACCGTATCTCGGTATCAGTGTGCAATCTATGAGAGTACGTGACAGGACCCTTCGCGTCACCACGGCCAAAAAATGACTGCAACGGGGCACTTGGAGCAGCGGCCTTCTCATTACGACAAGCTGCGTCGACAACCTCCTTCCCGAAACACCCAATTGCGTGAGCTCGAAGGTTGGACGTGCCCGATTTGTCGTTGGTGTCTTGATAGCGACGCACACCCTTGCTCCTTTTCTTGCACGGTCTCGCGTTGCACTCAAACCAGTGGAAGAGACGTCCGGAATCGTCGCATTTAGCCTTGACATCATCCTTGAAGAAGGAATAAACCGCTGAGCGCCATGACTTCTTGAGTTCATCTGCTGGAGCCATGAGCATCGCATCACGGGGAACGAGGGGTGCAACCATACATACCGAGTTCAGCCTGTGGATCAACCTTGTTTTGCTCCACGCTGCCGTCGTTGTCGGTATCATGGATGCTCGTAACGGAGCGTGCAGGACTTGTTGCAATTGAGGGTGCCGGGGTCGACGGGCCAGATACAGCAGGTGATGCGCCAAGAGAAGGGGAAGAACGCCCTCCGATGGAAAGTCGGAGACGCTTAACAGGGCGTGTGACGTGAGACTTTACAGTGGACACCTTCTTCTTGACAGACGCCATACCTTTCGAGATTCGAGAGCGAGCAGATGAGCGGGAGTCGGACGAGGAATCCACCCCATGAGATGAGCCAGCCATAAGAGAAATGATGACTCTTCACTGAGTTTTCCCTTTCCCTTTATACAAAAAACAGAGCTGTATCGACTCGGCTATCATCGCTCATATGTGTTGGAAATATCTCATACGCCTAATTTCTCAAGGTAAGCCTACGGAGTTTCTACGCAATGACCGCAGAGAATGCGCACCTCAAGTTCGGAAAGCTTCAAGTCGGCAGGAGTCGGAAAACTGGCCATGGAGTCAACATGGAGTAACCTCTCTATTAAACAAATCCTTGAAAGCCGCCCAGCTGTCCGTCTTGAGCACAAACAGGATCTTTGCAGGCCTGGAGATAGTTTGCTGAGGCAAGGAAGCCAGTATTGAGTGACCAGAATGTGCTCAAGAAAGCCCGACAGGCGCGACACGGAGTTGTTGTAAGAAGGGAAGTTTATTATGTCGGGGTATCTCACGGGTGGCTCACTTACACCGCGGTAAAACCGTGAAGGGTACGGTTATTCGACGGTACCCTGCTTTCTCCTACCGTACCCGTACCCATCGCCTGCACGGGTAGGATACCGTGGTTTTACCCGTACCCGTGCCCATCCTTAGCTACTACCTCGCACCTTTCTATCATAGCTCTCGCCACGGCCAAGCAGCTTCAAGCCAGCGGCAACACCGTCTACCTCCAGGTTATCGCAACTATCCACCGTCTTGAACAGGAGAAGGCCGTTCTCATTGGGGAGAAAACCGTGTTACAGTGAGTTCACCATCTTCTCGTTTTGCGCTTGGCTTATCTCAATGTTTCTCAGAAACGCGTTCAACACCGTGATCGCGTCCGTCGGTGGGTCCAACAATCCCGCAGCTGCCGCTGGGCCAGCCGCAGGCCCGGTGCCATTCGTCATATTATGTCACGAAGATCATCTCAACGTCAAGTTTTGGAACCACTCCGACTATATAAAGCATGCGAACAGCCTCAAAGGCATCTCCACTCCTCATGCGTGCGGTGGCAAGGCCATATCTGCAGGCGTCAACACCACCGCCACTTTCCTCGATGACAAGAATGGACACACCGTCAATGGACACTACGTTAGCTCGATCCGGAGCGCTTTACGGGACGTCTTCCATGTGCTTCAACTCAACAACAGGGCTCCCAAGACGTGGAAGCGAGCATCTCCGCGAGACCGCGACCATATCTACGCTGAGCTGGAACACCAATATCCGATCCTGTGTTTGTGCGAAAACCACTGGAAGATCGAATGGCTCGTCATCCACACATACCCCCAATGGTACAGGAACCATGTACTTCAAGTTCAAGATTCCGACGAAGATTCCGACGACGACGTCTTCTTCGTAGGCTCTGCTCCCAACGAGGACGACGACAACAACACCCACGGTGCCATTACGGTGGGCAAGCGGTGCCGCATGCGTCCTGCTACTAAGAAGGCCAGGACAGTGTCCTCATCTACTACCACCTCTGGCTCCCCAGCACCCCCTGCACCTCCTGCTCAGCATCCGGCAATGGCAAGTGATCCTGTTCCGCCGCCCCCCGCGCCTATGGAGGACGCACAGCTGGAAGTTGAGGTTCGTGCATTGCAAGCTGTGTCCGCTTTCTCTGCTAATTGCACACTTGTCAACATCTAGCATATTGAAGAAGATATCTTGTGAGTTTCTTGCTCCACTTAGTCTCTGTACATACTAACTCATTTATTCTCTTGTAGTAGCGGCATCAGCTACGACATCGACAACATGCCCGCAAGTGATAAACAGCCCCTCGAGGCCGAAGAACAACCTGTCGAGCCCGAGGAACAGCGTGTCGCGGCGCCCGAGGAACAGCGTGTCGCGGCGCCCGAGGACCAAGCTGTTGCGCCCGAGGACCAAGCTGTTGTGCCCGAGGAACAGCGCGTCGCACCCGAGGAACAGCATGGCACACCCGAGGAACAGCATGGCGCGTCCGACGAGCAACATGATGCACCCGATAACCACCCTTTGGTTGGTTCTGCGATCCTGGTCCCATGCTCTGGCGAGGGAAACAACCCCTCGACGCCAGCTGCCGAAGGCGCTGTGGGAGCTGATGCAAGTACCGCGTCCGCTGCAGGTGAGCCTGCATCTGGGGGAGCAGCCTTACCACCTGTTTGATCTGCTCGGGGTCGAGGTGCCGCTAAATCGGAGCTCGTATACGAACCACAGGTCACACGAATCACGGCGAAGTAAGTTCTGTCGCCTTCTTATTTTCACCAATCCCTAACCGTGCGGAATGTTTAGATCTATCTGTGGAGTTGAATGGAAGGAGACTCACTTCGCCGGCACCGTCGCGGAGTTCGATACATACATCAGGAAAAAATCACGTTACTACATCGTGCATTGTAGTCTACATTGTACCTGTAGTTCCCTTGCAAGGTACCCCTTTACATCGTACAGTGTAGGAGTCACCATGTCTCTGTCGGACCCTGTAGGCTACATTGCACTCACTCACACTTTGTAGACACTCCTACAGTGTACTACAGAGGATCTGTAGCAATGTAGACTGCCATGGTTATAGTTCTACTTTCACTCTATCCATTGTTCAGACTGTTCATCCATGAGAGAAAACCAGATGGATTGTCATAACTAAGCTAATACATGGCATAATAGAGATGCAACAGAAAGGAGAAAAAATCACAGGAAGAACACAAACAGGTGATGAAAGGAGTAGGGACTTGGGGAAACAACACATACCGAGTCAGATTAGGGCAGCATGAGACAACAGGACCAGTGGACAGTGGGAACAAGGAAATGGCGGGAGCAACAAGATGACAAGAACAACAAGGACAGGTGACGGTGAGAGCGGAGTCGATGAGCGTGACGAGACAGCGAGAGCGGAGTCGGCGAGCGTGACGAGACGGCAAGAGCGGAGTCGGAGAAAGCAATGAGTTGGCGAGAGCGACAAGACCAGTAAGAGCGACAAGACCAGTAAGAGCGACAAGACCAGTAAGAGCGACAAGACTTGCGAGTGTGACGAGACTGCTGGAGGAAGCAGGAGTGACAAGACGGCCAGAATGAGGAGACGGCAAGCAAGGTGGCGAGAGCGAGGGGACAGTGGGATGAAAGCCCAAACACGAGAATCAGCCTTATGCGTAACAAATCAGTGACAAGATGATGATGAGTGAGAGGGCAAGAGAGACAAGAGAAAAGGGATGAGACGAACGTGGCGAGAATGGGAGCGACAAGACGCAACGGCGCCACCACGAGGTATGTCACATTGTCAACTGATGATACTGAAAAGGACCGGGCCTGCGCGAGTGGGCCAGAATACGAGAGAGAAAAGAGGAATTTGCGACTCAAGAGAGGGAGAGCGAAAAGTGGAGGGACGGCCGGGAGAGGAGAGGGAGAACACGAGGAGTCGGAGAAGCAGCAGAAGTTTTCGTGATGCGCTGGCAGAACATCTTGAAACTCCGCCAGGAAAAGCCGGCTGCCGCGACTTCGACTTTGCGACTTGGCAGTTCTGTTCGACACGCGTCCCCGTCCCCGCCATTTTCCCCCATTCCTGCTCCCAACATGCCCTCCGATGCACGGCCCATGTGACCGAAGTGCACGTGCTCCCGTAATTTTCACCACCAATGTGTGTATCATCAGCTTCCGCGCCTTTTCGCTGCTAACTTCGTTCCTCGCACCCGCCATTCCTCGACCCACCCTCAACAACAAACTCTCGCGCATTCACTCGCGGGAAACCCGGAAACCCACGCTATACGCTCGCCACGAGATACGATCAGTGCGATCTGGACGAACGTGAATGGCGTGATCTGGACGAACGGCGTGATCTGGACGAACGGCATGATCTGGGGGGAAGGGGAAGGGACAAGGTAAGCATGATCCAGACCCGTCGTGTTTGAAGACTCACCTCTGACCCGTCCACACGTCCCCACCCTCTCTGATCCCGCCCTCGTGTCATCCAGCTCACCCAAGCCAAGAACGTCACCCTCTCCCCCCCGCCCTACGCGACAAACGGTGTCCGCCCGTGCGTCGCACACGGCGACACCGTTGGTCGCATTCTCGTGGGTGGAGAGCGCATTACCCCTGCCACCACGGAAACCCTCGACAACTCATGCGTCCACTCTTCGATACAAGCCGCCGTTGCATGTGCACCCTCATACCTTATCATTAGCCAGTGTAGACGTAGTAGTAGCCTCGGTTACAATGCAGTACTACATTGTTTAAGAGGTGACTTTGCAGCACTACAAAGCTGCCTTGATAGCTTTGTAGCCTACAGAGTCCTACACAGGATGCATGGGTGCTATGTGCCCTACACTGTACTACACTGTTACAGCTGTAACGGTGTAGTACAGTGTAGATTGGCTGATCCCGATGTAGGATCCCATTTTTCCTGATGTACTGGGACCGTCTTGCCGCCTCTGAGCGCGAGGTACGTATACCCCTTTCTTCAACGAGCCCGTCTAACAATTTGCTTTAGCATTATGTCGTTCTGGAGAAAGCCAAGGTGAGAACTTGCCTGAAGTATCTCAATAATATTACTGACAAGTCTGTCCACCTTACCATATTAGAAGGCCGAGGTGGCATTGTCGAAGAACAAATCCCGGTGCTCTTGATGTCTATTCCAGGTAAGTCTTTCCATTTATTTTATTGTTCTTGGAGCTCACAGGCACTCTCACTCTAGTACAACTCCGTTTTTCGTGAAGTTTCTCGCATCTGTTCTGTCGCGCGCGCGTCATACCGCGCGTGCATCATGTGACCGTGTGGCGGTGGCGTGACCTGTCTTGTTGACCGTAGATTAGACTTCCGTAGCTTTTGATACATCGAAATACTGTACGCGGCCGACGTTAGGCAACGTCCCCTGTCCCCGGGGGTCGGTTGCGGTTGCCTAATTTGCGGGTTGTCCCCTGTCCCCGAGGCTGAGTTGCTTTACACTTACCCATGCTTAATTTTCGCAAAAAAAAAAGTTGAAACCCCTCAAAAATGCGTCACAAGCGGCACCAAGTACGAAATCGACATGAAGTTCGCTCATATTGTATTCTGTTTTCTACAAACCCGCCGGCATGCTGCCAGCACGAGCTAATCAGCACTCAGTGACAAAAAACGCGGTCAGTGTGTGAAGAAGTCTTGAACTTCTCCCGAAACGTAGGTGTTTGTACTTACTGAACTAATATAACTACAAGATATGTTCGCACATGTGAATACAAACCACAGCCATGGGGTTTTGCTGAGTTGGCCATGGTCCCCGTCTCCCCAACATGACAAGGTTGAGATGGAAGTACAAAGTACAAAGCCTTGTATTCATATACGGATTCGTGTACAGTGGAGTGGGCCAAAGTGTGAGGATGATTGCTCGACGCTACATAGGACATCTTTGGGACAGCTCGCCCACAACTACAAGAGGTTGCGTCAAGGTTGCGTTGCCTAAAGTGGATGTCCCCCATCCCCGAGCCCGGGTTGCCCTCCTCTACCCGCTCCCACGGTCATGTGACGCCGGTTGCGAGTTGCCAAACTACAGCCGCCTACAGTATATCTGTTGCATTGTTTTCATTGGCTGCGTGAACTGCAATCTGAATGAGACAGAATACATCGAGAATACATCGGAATAGATTCTGCTGCAAACGGATACAAGGTCAGGTACGCTGCGACACGAAACGGATGGATTTTGTCTAACAAAATATCATATACAGTCATCCATATGTTAATTTCTAATCAGACCGAAATTGGGCTATATCGCTAGACTAGAATCGATCCGGCGATATGGACTTCCCACTGGGCATCACGGTTCGACATGCAAACACATTTATTGAGCACCAAGACTCGTCTGGTCACCTTCCGAATCCGCGAATCGACGCTCCATCTGGTACGCCCCGCAAGCTCTTTCAGGCTGTCCATTCGGTCTGTCCCTTCTCTCCTCATCGTCAACGAATCAGCTTCTTAGTCTTCCTTGTCTAGTTATCTACGTGTCGAATTGTGTATTCCGCGTACGAAGTGAACGCGCCGACAAGTATCCTTTAAGTTGAACGCGAACGCAACGACTGCTTCCTTAGCTTTGGGAACACGTCGAAAGCGTCTTGTGTTCCGTCTCCTCTCTTGGTAGTACGGTCCTCCAAGCTCGTACCCGCCCGAAAGTACAAAGCTCGATGAGAGGATGTCATTCGTGTTTCAGGTGCGCCAACCCCTTTGCTCCGCTGACCCCAGCCTGAACTCAAATGCAGGTGACACATCCAACCCCAGTCTGCGACACCGCGCAAGCCGTCGTATACAAGGCTGCACGTAGTGGATAAAACCCTCTATCACTCTTGTCCCACTTTCATCTACGCCCCGTCAAGAAGATCTGCAGGCCAGCTCATCCTCTCCTTTACCATGGTCCACTTGATGCAAGACGTCCCCGCCCTGGTCGGCACCACCATCGACGCTGGTCGTCTTCTCCTTACACATCTCATCGGCTCGGGGGGCTTCGGCGCCGTCTTCCGCGCCGTCGACCTCACGTCTCCGTCCAACTCGAGCGAGTACGCTGTCAAGTGCGTTAAGAAAGGAAGTAGGGATCGCAAGCACTACCTCCAGGAGGCGCGATTGCATCTCAAGACCTGCAAGCACCCGAACGTCGTCACCCTCCATCGCTTGGTTGAAGACCCGGACATGCCTTACCTCTTCTTCGTCTTCGACCTTGTCCTCGGTGGCGACCTCCACGACGTTCTCCTGTCTTCTCCCCCCATCTTCTATCGCAACGACGACCTCGTCCGCACTGTGTTCATCCAAATCCTCGACGCCGTCAAGCACTGTCACGACCTGGGCGTGTACCACCGTGATCTGAAGCCGGACAACATCCTCTGCTCCGCGGATGGATCCCAAGTCTTCCTCACCGACTTTGGACTAGCGACGCGAGCCGAGATGAGCGCAGAGTTCGGCCTGGGGAGCAAGTACTACATGAGTCCTGGTACGCAGCTTCACCCTCGTTGTTTTTCTTCTCTCATCGCTAACCCCTCGCCACAGAATGCCTGCACCAAGACCTTGTCCTCGACGCTTACTCCTCTCCCCACCACGACATCTGGTCCCTTGGCCTCGTCCTCGCCAACATCCTCTCCGGCCGCGCGCCATGGCACTGCGCCAGCAAGGCGGACAAGTGGTTCGCGCGCTACATCCGCGACCCGCACTATCTCGTCGACGGCCTGCTCATCCCGGACGATGTGGGGGCGCTCCTCGCCCGCGCTCTCGCGCTCAACCCGTACGAGCGGCTGTCACTGGATGAGTTCCGGGCGGGGATCCTCGGGATCAAGACGTTCTTCCGGGAGGATGTCGTCTTGGAATCTTCGGTCATCCAGAGGGTCGTGCACGCGCAGGATATGGGGGCGGCGAAGGACGAAGAGCGCACGTCAGTACCAAAGCATGTGGCCCGCTTTCAGGAGAACAAGGCGGCGCCGGCGTCGCCTCCGCAATGCCAAGAGGTGTACGTCTACGCGAACGAGTTCCTCTACCCCGTCTGTCTGGTTTCGGAATCTTCGGATCTGGCGCGAGAGGACAAGGACACCGGCATCTCCCTCGACGTCGACGTCGGCCTCGGCACGTACATCGATCTCGAAGACGGATCCTCATTCGCGTCATCGTCTGAGGAATCTGGCGCCGTCACGCCACCTAACGGCTCGGATCCCCTTCTGGTCGATGTGGCGTCGTCGCGCTCGGGGTCTCCTTCACGACAGGCGGCGGGCACTCCCAAAGAGGGCTCTAGCGTGTCCAGGATTCGGCAGACGCTTTCTCGGTTTAGGATGTGGTAGATCCTTTGATTGTGGCCTTTCCGAACCTCGTTCGTGCGGATCGTCCACGGTTTGTACTGAATATCATGTAGCGTTAGGCTGTATGTTGCTTGAAATACTACTTATTCCTGCATGTATTACCTACGAGCATCGGCGCTCGGTCAGCAAGAATTGCCCTCCGCGGACTTCGTCTGGTAAGCAAGTGCCGTGGATCCTGTTCCCGCTGAACCAGCTGACCTTCTACCAGTATCATCGGCATCGGGCGACTCACAGTCCACCGATATGACAAGCATCAAAATGTGCAGATGAGTTCATGATGCGGATTCAATGTGTGTGGGGCGATACTGCGCTGTGACAGTGTGTACAAACTGAAAGGCACCGTTGACACGGTGCGCGAAGTTGGGTGCTGCATTCAATCACCCCTCTGTGGCTGACGCCTATTTCTGCAGTGGCTATCCCCGGTCGTACAGGTCAATTATACTGCACGGAAAGAACTTGGACTTCCAAGGCTTAGGCCTGGACACTTTACCGGGCGCGCTGGGTTTAATAGTAAGTCTGGGTACGCTGATTGCAAGCCGTGAGTCGTATGGCGTCGCAGAGGGCGCGTTATGCACCTCACAGTGACTTGTATATCAACTGAGAACAGGAATGACTACGTATAAGGTTATGGGTGGGCTGTGCGACTCGATGGGGCTCCAGCACACCGCAAGTATATGACTGAAACCGAGAAGGCGTTTCCCGTTGTTCCTCTTCCCCCCTCTCACTCGCCATGCCAGATTACACCCATCTTCCTCACTACCCCCTTGTCCCAGTGGCGAATGTTATTGCCTCGGTCCTGATCCTGCTCTCCGTGATCAATTCCAGCTCAAGGCATGCCTGGAACGCTGGGGTAGTCATGCTCGGCGTGTGGATATTCGCCTTGGGCCTCATCACGGCCGTCGACGCGATCGTGTGGTCGAACAACGTCGACATTGTCTCGCCTGTTTGGTGCGATATCAGTATGTTCACACTTGCCTCACCGCGTCTGAATCTGACTTCGTCTGTAGGTACGCGCATTGGGCTCGGCTCGGCAGTAGGGGTTCCGGCGTGCGCTCTGGTCATCACTCGTCGGTTGTGTAAGATCGCGAAGGGGAAGGGCTTCGAGATGGAAACGCCCCTTCAGGTCAGATAGTTATGCACTCTATGCTATACTACTTTCTGAAAGACGGCTAGAGACGACTGGATCTTCTACTGGAGATCATGATCGGATTCGGGCTCCCCGCCCTTATAGTAATACTTTGTGAGTTTACAGGACGTCATCGACTTTCGTTGGCTGACGCTTTCCAGACTATATCGTACAGGGAGCGCGCTTCCTCATCCTCGAGGAAATCGGGTGCAACGCCGCCGTGTATGCGTGCGGTTTAGCTATACTTCTAATGCATACATGGGGTATCATCCTGCCGCTTATTTCCCTGGTCTTTTTCTGCCGTGAGTTCTCTGTTCCCCGCCATTCCCTCCAAATATCTGATCCCCCCATTCAATAGCACCAATTATCTGGACGTTCCTGCGCCATAATCAGAGACTGAACGGAATCCTGCGGGACAGCGCATCTGGGATATCGCGCTCCCGTTACTACCGACTCCTCGCCCTCGGCTGCATCGACATCATCCTCACCCTCCCCCTGGGAATCCTTCATATCGTCCTCGACATCGGACAACTCGAGCCCCGCGTTTTCTGGCCGGGGTGGGACGTCGTGCACGAGCAGTTCGACGAGATCGTCACCACGACCGCGGACGAGTGGCGCCCCGACTTTTGGTCCCGGTTCGGGCTCGGGTTCGACAACTGGGTCAACCCCGCGTTTGCGGTCGCGTTTTTCGTTCTGTTTGGGCTGACGAGCGAGGCGAGGAGGACGTATGCGACGGTGTTTTGGGGCGCGGTCGGCCTCGTGGGCTGGAAGCGCCCGGAACGCCCTGAGCTGTCCCGCATTGGGTTCGGATCAGTGCCCGTCGATACACGCGGGACAGACGTTGGATCACGGTGCACATATTTTCTGCTCTTGACGGACGTCGTCAACTGACCGTGCGTTTGAACGCCTACAGCCTCAGCATATCGTTTGCGTCCCCTTTTCGCTCGGACACGACGGGAGACGCGTCGGACAGCGAGAAAGGACAACACTCTGCAGGTCCTACGGCATTCTCTTTTCCGTCGAGCGCATCGGACACGAGTAAGATAGAGGGTAGAGGGATACTTGGTTCATCTTCTATCGGCTAAGATGATGCTAGTGGGTCTTGTGATCTCTAGCACTTTCGCCAGACGCGTTTGATTTTCACATCACGTGCCTATCATCACTGACAGTCCGTCCAAATCCACGAAGTTCATTTTCCACCTCTCCATACCACCTCGGCGCGTACATCGTTTGATCTCGAGAGTACTATTGCCAATGCAGATATGTCTACTAGAAGGCGTTCAGAGTCATCCGGTTGCAGTGCGACTCCGGGCCACATGTCGCTGGCCGGTATTGAATTTGCGAGATCAAGACCAGATGAGCGGGTCCGTCAAGACTTAAGGAGAAAGCAAGAAAGCACTGGCGATACTAGCGCAGCACGCCAACAGTCGAATCAGCGGATAAACTGCACCACAGCGCATACAGCATAATTGAACGACAGCCCGGCGCATCGTCACGGTGCCACTTCAGCTTCAGCGCTTCAGCGCTTCGAGGCGGCAGAGCGCATAGTTCCCCACCTGGAGTGCTTTCCACGATGACATAGTGATCCCCCCATCATGCTGCATGAAAATCAAGAAGGACGCTTCTTCAGAGACGAGGTGGAAGATCGAGGCTCGTGTTCAGGTCGTGTGGTGAACACCGCATCATCCGCACAGTTTGCGAACGCGGAACACAAAAAGTGTGTTGGCCGGCGACCTTCGATGAGCACAGCTTTCAAAGCGCATGATGGATGATTCGGTGCCTGGCTATCGCTTTGACTTGCTCAAAAAGGGAGGGTCAGGCGAGGCGCGCAGCGAACATAGCCTTGTTCCGCTTCGTGACTGTAACTTTCGTCTTCATGGATGGGATAAACGGCTGCGATGCGGTAGGGTGAATGGAGAATTATCCGAGAGATAGTTGGGTATACATCAGCCAGTATTAGCTCTATTCCTCGAGCAGACCGATGAGAACAAGCAGCGTTGAGGTGGGGCTTTTGAATATTCGGCTCGTGGAGGTTAGCCCGCCGACGCATGTTTCCGGACGCAAAGCGCATTCCCCTGGCAAAACTCGTGGATCAAAATGTCTAGAAGCTGACGGTCAGAAGACAACGTGAAAAGCATCCCAAGAGGATAGCGCTTACGAATAGTACAAAAAGGTGTCAGTAACGGGAGCAGGGGGTGTTCTTTCCTCGCTCTAAACATCCATATCCTTTCCGCACGCAAACCGCTGGCAATGACATCCCCCGCCACATTTTTTGACCGTGACACCGACGACTTTGTATGGCCGAAACACCTGTGGCCCACCACATCGATGGAATCCCTGGAAGGTCGGGTAAGCGACGCTGTTTTGTACAACAGAGAATGAGTACTTATAAGTATACCATTGCAGCATCCTGATCACGAAAAGGTCGACGACGACGTTCCGACCCCAGCCGATCTCTGTCTTTGGATGCTCACCTCCCCTCTCCACAACACCGATCAGTTACAGCCTAATAGTGGCTGGTCGTTTCTCAACCTCCCCTCAGCGCAGCCTACGGCGACGGAACTCGGGGGGCCACATACTGTTGATCCCACTTATATTCCTCTCCGCGTACGCATAGCGCTGTTCTGTGCATCTAGCATTTTGTACTGACACACCGTCCAGGTCGAAGACGACAGCAATCACAGCCGCCACATCCTCCCATCAGCATACTCTGGTACGGAATCCGACAACGCGTACACCCTCTCACCTACGATCCTCCCCCACCACAACCCAGTCATCGCTTCTGCTATCCATCCAGAGCGCGCCGCCGCCCCGAGACCACCTCCCTATGGTGGTGAACAGGTGCTTCCTCCCCAGGTGGCCACCAACAACGCCGGGACATCTTCGGTGCGGCCACTCTTCCCCACGCACACACCTCACAACGGCGACTTCGAACATCCTACGAGCCCCTTTCTGGCGCTTTCGTCACTGTCGCCCTCGCCACTTCCATCCAGCTGTGGCAAGGTTCGTGCATCTCGGCCGTACACGTCTTCCGTCCGACGACAGAGCCCCTCGTTCATGTGGGAGGAAAACGGTCGCCCGCCCCCATCCGATGAAACACCTGCGAACCCACCACCTGCCAGTACATGCAGTACGCAGGGGGACCACTCTGGGATGCCGTCGGCGACGATGGCAGCTTCTACAACCTCCGAGTTTCAAGGCATCATGCCCGAAAGTGACCCCTCTAGGAGGTTGCACACAGACGAATCATTCAGGGCCGGCACATCATCTACCCCATCGTCGGGGTCGGTGAACGCTCGAGCCTTGAAAAATGCCACAGTTAATATCCAAGGCGAGCTCCTACGGAGAAGGGATCCCCTTGGAGTACATCGCGCCCGGAGCTTCAACGATGGCGGATCCAAGGCCGTCGGTCCCGCACCCCGGTCCGATCCGCACGCCGCAAAGCGCGATCGAGAGGAGGACGAGGCGGCGTGCGCTCAAGACATGGAGGAAGAGATGCGGAAGAAGAGGAGACGGATTGAGAAGATCAAAGCGAAGAAGGATCTTCCCAAGACGTCAAAGGCGTACCCGTGTCCATTCAAAGATTGCGCGTCCGGTGCATGCGAATCTCAAGGAATCAGGCGCCACTTACGCGAGAGCCATGGCCACAAATCGCTATGGTCGTGTGGGTGCGGATCTTGCTTCAAGGTGCGGTCGTCCCGGGAAGCACACGCCCTTCGTTGCGAGCGGCGCGTACGTGCTTCAGCAGGGCTGGGATAAGACGGTGAGCGATGTGAAGAAGGCATTAGACGACAATAATATCCTCCCGGAATGGATGGAGACGTCACAGGTTTGGGTTGGAGACTTGGGGAGGGTGTTGAGGGTTTGGGCCGACGGGAAGGGGAACCTGGGTCCTAGGCAAGGTCGCGCAAAGAACGCGGGAAGTAAGTTGCCTGGAAAGTGATGGCGCACCTGAAACGCCAGATACGAAAGACGTCCGGATGTCGGGGTGATATTATTTACGTTGCGTCCCACCCTTTGGGCGTAGGCTTGCGCTCTTCTCCCTCGTGTATTTGATTGTCAATCCCCTTGAAACCTTGTTATCGGTGACCGTAAAGTGTAATATATGATACGTACCCTCTAGTGAACAAGTCCCTTTTGCTTTTCGAAGGATGGGAGTACGTGGATGGACCATAGTCGACAACGAAAGGCCGATGGGACGAGCTACTTCGTAGAAGAAGCTTGATGTTCGCCGATGTGACTCGCCATCATACGGTCTTCTCCAAGACATCGAATGAGGATCCTTCGCATCGATGTGCTGTAGTTTCGAAAGCAATAGGAAGGCGTTGGGAATGAGCGAACGAACAACAGCGGTGGGGGTCGACGAAAGTCGAGGTGGACACCGTGGAAGCAACTTTGCATTTCGTCGGCGTTCGCCGATGGTCACGTGACATATATTTACAATCGATCGTCGGAAATCGGCGCCGGATAATCATCTGGCGGTTCGGGTGGTACGATCCACAGAATCATGTCGGATGGAGAGATGAAAGGATACATCCAAGTGTCGTACTGTCTACTACGGCTGGATCCCAAAGGAAGGAGAGTATCCTACACGTCCTTCGCAGGCCTGATCTCACCAACCAAGTTCAACGACGGAGCTCCCCCGCTTTTCCTGAACACTTCTCCTAACCCCGAGATATGATACTGCTCCCCGACGAGCTCCTTCACGGCCATCATGAGTCTGTCAAAATGCATGACGATGCGTTGGGCCGTCGATACGCCAACGCAGAAGTACCTGCATAAATACGATACGATCAGCCGGCGTTCAGATAACAGAAACGAGGACATACATGTATTGCTCATTTTCTAGCATCTCAGGAGATGTGGGGCGGAAATTTCCGGGGTCATAGACTTGGGAAGATGGCAGGTCAATCTGGTCGTCTGGGATAGAGGACCGGTCGAACAGAGGGCAAGGCGTAATCTGAGGTAGAGGGCTTCCCGTACGGAGGGCTGTCGCGATAAGGCCTGTCGTGTACGCACAAGACGTTTAGTAAGGGTCTGCAGGAGACGAGCGAGACAACGTACTAATCACAGCAAGAACGTCCCCCTGGAAGTCCGAGGACATGAACTGTGTGTGACATAGGAACGCACGCGCCCATGCCGGCTCCAGCTGCTCAACCACAGAGAGAAGGTGCGACAGTAAGAGCGTAAGTTCCCTAAGGGACATAGAGGAGAATCGATGAGCCCCATAAGTCGGTGATGGTGATGGACGAGTTGACGTACACTTGTATCTCAACTATCTTCTGGTATCTCTCTGCCGGCCATCTCCCACGCATAGAGAACTGAAAAAGCACAGTCAGAATATATATATCATTTCAAAGATGCCCCGCCATAGCTTACCTCGTATACGACGTTCTTTCGCAGCACGGTCGAGCGTTTGAGTTTGGCCCGGATCGCGATCAGGCTTTGCATGATCGGACGCGTCTCCTGCGTGGAGTGGCGCGCGCTGGCGTAAGACACGATGGAGCAATAAACTGTGCCCATCTCTGCGACAGTTGTAGCCAAGGATCTTCGTTGGTACCCGCGCAAGGTGGTCGCAGGTGGAAGGAACGAGAAGATGCTAAATTCGCGTCAGACAAAATGTAGGTGGTGCTGTCGGACCACTTACTAAGCAGCTACCACACCGCACAAAACAGTGACGAAACGTCTCTGAGAGAGGTTCAGCGGGTAACAGGGTGAAAGGAAGAAGGAAAAACATACCCAAGCCATATCGAAACCGTAATAAGACGACGGGCCCACCAGATAGTGCGTATTTTGCCACGCGCCACCAACGATCTACCATAAGACCCGCGATTAGAGACAGACGATTGGATACAAATCACGGTCTACAGACCAGCATGACGGTATCAAAGAACAAGATGTTGGGCATAGGCGGACCTGGCCAGTACAGCCGTCCGAAGCAGAAGAAGGGAAGTGCGACCGCGCAAGTGACTGCCATTCCATAGGGATTTCCACGTCCAGAGCCCGACGCGATGTACCACATCGCAGCACCAACGAGACCTCCAAAAAAGGTGCTTTTGATTCGCCCAACGAGGCCGAAAACGGTATCGCCACGGAAGCGGGAGATGGTAAGCTGGCCCATGTACCTGAGGCGTGCATAAGTTTCGAGGAAAGTATTACATGCACTCGGATGCGTACATCACCCATATGATCTTTTCCACTAAGAAGAACTTCAGTTTTGAGAATTAGGTCAGATGACGGACGACATACTGTAAGCAAAGTGCGAGGAAGATTTGACGAAAGCAGGTATGCTCAAGATGCCTGGCGTGCGTTAGCAGAACGTACTCGACGCGCAACCGGACGTACCTGTCAGAATCCCAGCCTTCATTCCAAATAGGACGTTGTCTCCGGTGCACGCCCGTACAGTACGATACAATGTATTCATGATGCACTCAAAGACATTCCTCGGCGGCAAAGCGTCTGGATCGCGTCGTCCGGCCTCTCCGAGCAGGTCGTTTTCCGCGATACCCTGGACGACGTCTGGATAAACTGTCAGGACGAGGGAATCATTGCGGCGAAGAAGAACTAGCCTGGGTCCTCGTCATCCTCCCGTTCATCCACGACGTTGTGAGACGTTCCGCCCCAATTTATGAGTGCTCCCAGCGGGATCGCGGGGTGCCACAGGCGCGTTCGTGTGCGCGTTTGCTCAAGATTCAAGGCAAATTTTAACTGAGGGATATCGTCAATTTACATCAGAGGAGGAAAGGCAACTGAGCAGACCATTTCTAGAAGCCTCCCAGCGAGGCGCATGAGGTGATACTGGTACAAAAAACAGTGCGACAGGAACCGATGCGGTGGTGTGAGTCGTTCTTCGGAACCTGATATCTTGCCGTTGGCAGTGGTGCGATACGGTTCCAGGACGCGGAACCTGGTACACCACGAGATGAGTAAACTCTCAAGACACTCGCATAAGCGCGTACCTTTCATTGGCCTTGAAGGACACTAAAGATCTTGACATTTCGTCAATGGCTCCAATGAGAGTCGAGATTCGAGCTTCATTTATGGATTGCATTCTAGGGCCCCCTATCCAGAACGTCCACTTCCCATGTCTCGACGTGTCCAGCCAGTCATCCATTGCAGCCATCCCACGGACACAGGCGCGCAGGAGATCTTCGGTGCTTTCTCTCAACAAGATCGTGGTCTGGTGGACAAAACGATCGGCTAGGGGATGACACCAACGCTGCGCCTCGGATTCCGAGCAGCGCCGCGATTCGAAGGTGCTTACGGCACGCTCGATGTGGTGGAGGTGGTGGAGTCGAGGTCCCCGGAAGAGGGTATGGGTATGAGACTTCTTGATATGGAGTGAGGGAGGTCTCGACGACGCAGCAGAGGATGGCTTCGATCCGGCGTTCAACGAAGGCGGTGCGGACTTGGCTGGTTGGCCACTGAGCTGGACATCAGAGGCGAAACCCTGTCTTGGGCTCGGGCATCGTGTTGGGGAGGATGCCCCGGAAGACGCAGGTGTAACATGGGAAGGCGTAGTGGACTTCGATGGATCCGATACTGGTGTACGCTCCAAGGATATAACGTGGTAGTATAGATTCATTCCATTTGCTGAAACGGCCATACGCTGTACCCTCTCGCGAAACGGCTCTAGGTCTGATCCAGAAAATCGATGCCAAACGATGTCCAGCTTGAGGAGACGGGCGGACATCGCGAGAGGACCGAGCGCCGCTTCCGCCTTCGAAACGGATGCCTTCGCCGCCTTTGGGGAGAAATTAGGTGAAGTGGGAGATGTGGCGAGGAGCGTGGCTTGCTGTGATGTGGCGGCTCGCAACGAAGTGAGAACGATGCGGAGGCGAACGGTGAATTGCGCGGACAGCGATTGCGGGAGTATGAGGACCGAGGTTAGGAGTGCTATGGCGGCGTGAAAGGCGACAGGCACGACCAACGCTTTTGGAAGCTTGAGGGAAGGGACACATATGAGTGATGGTGAAAGGGCGGATAAATGACGAGTTCATACATCGTAGTTAGGAAAGGGGAACATGGCAGCGGTGCCCATCGAGATATCTGCGTCACATTATTATCATTCGCCGCGGCGAGAAGAAGATGGGTTCGTACCTAGTAGGAGACACGCCAGAATATTTGCATAGAACCATTGGCCAGGCCCTTTGATCGCGCGGATGTGGAGGAAGAAGGCAGAGCCAATAGAGAGGAAAATAACGAGGATTACAGAAGGCTAGAAGATGCTGGAGTAGTAGTGAAGTCGCGAGTGCGTGAGTGCCGGAGGACCGAAGTCAACTTACCCCTGCCTCCACGTACTTTCCCGACCACACATCGGCAAGATCGGGGTCCATAATGACATGTGAGCGTGCAAGGACTAGCCAGCTTGATACCGAGAACAGACCAACTACAGCGAGGCGTACTAAGAAAGGACAAGACATTCGAAGATGCTGGGTACTCACGCATAAGAAAGGGTCACCATGGACATGATGATGATCTCCCGCTCGAGGTTGATGACGACGGGGTCCGCGGGTGGGGACATGAATGCAGCTAAGGAATATCAGTCAGAGTAGCAAGCTGCAGCGATTCAAAACGCACCTATCAATATGAGAAATCCGGCCTAGAAGAATGGGCGTAAGCTACGACGCACTGTTGCGAAACTATAACTAGTCACTAACGAGAAACGCACCTGTCCGAGGACGAGTAATGTTGGCTGGATGACGAGCAGCAGCGCCGAGACCCATGTTGCCACGGCACACCGTATGACAGGTTTCCATTTAGGCCACGTCCAGTTGACGGCAATCCACTGTAAACTCTTGAGGGATCTTGAAAGAAGACCGGCGGAGTCTGGAGAGAAGACCGTGGAGGTGGCGTCCTGGTGGAGCATCGGTGTTGGAGAATTTACAAGGAATAAGCGTCGCTGGCTTTGAATTTGAGAAAGGAGAACTTGGAAGAAACGGTTCTGGATAGTGAGGAGTTGTTGGTACGGGGGAGGTTGGTAGTTTGGGGAGAGACTCCGAGTCGATCTGTCGGGGACAACATCGGCGAGGCGTCCAGCAGGGGTGCGTGAGCGGTGGGAGATCAGAGGTGATGTAGAGCGGATGTAACAAAACGACTGACCTTATAGCCCTCAGGAATTCGTAGCATCGTCGGAAGTCGACGGAGAGTCAAGTCGAAGTGAGTGTCCTGACCAGACCAGATGCGCGAGTCAGACGTGACGCGACATTTGGCTCATGTACTTACGTAACACTGGCCACATTCGGGCCTCTATCCAACCTCTATCTACCACAAATATGCGAATTTCGCAAGGTTTCGCACACAAATGCCTATGCAGTTGCTCCAAGTTTCCAAACCCCCAGCTCCAACCTTTGCGACTGCTGTCGCCCTTGCATCACCAAACGCATTCTCCGAATTAGTTGCTGGAAACTTTCCTCACCCTGATTTCCTGACACGGCTCTGGTATCTGTAGCCTGAGAAACAGATGGCGCTTGTGCTACCCCCGTACAGTCGCGGAAGTTCTCCTCCCTGCCAGTGACCACAATGCCAACCTGAGCGCTGAGCGTCCCAAAGCGAGATGCAACGACCCATTTGTCCTACGTAAGTCGCTGTTACCTCTCGTGCCAAGGTTCATGGCATTTTCTCCGAGGACGGGCCCTACACAGCGGTCGTAAGCCTTTCTGTCAGTCCATAGTCCGCAACGTCCAATTGACAGATGGTTCTCGGGCTCTCTAGGGTCGCAGGTTGTGCCCATCTCCGTCCCCTGAACTGTCGGACAGATATCAGGAAGATGACATCAAAAATGTCTTGACCTCGTTGTGTGCGGGGGGGGGGAGGAGAAGACTGTGCGTCAGTCCGCGTCCCTATACTTCCGAACAATTACTTGGTGAAAGTCACCGCCACCTTGTCGCCTAGTTTCGAACGATCTTAGGCAAGTCCTCTCGCGTTTTCCTCCCACGTACGTTCGCCACTTACTCGTCTGCACGTCCCCTTGACGTTTGACAGTGATTAATGATCGCCCACGTAGACGTAAAAGCACCTCTTATCTGCAAATCCCAGGCCGGGAGCTACCTTGACAGCTGGTGAGAAGGTACGTGAACTCCGTCCTTCAATGTCATGCTGTAACCCCCACGCTCTTGAACGGGTCTGACTCGCGGCACAAGACCAAGGTTAACCTTGGCATAATCGCGGTCGCAATGGTTCCCTGCTCTCAAGCGGTTGTATAACGCATCTACTCAATGTGCACAATAAGCCCATATCTGAGAACTGTCTGATATTGCTTTGAAGCGTACCGTTTCCTATTTTTTCAACACCACAGAGTATGAAACTTCTGCTGCCTGCCAGTGAAGCTCACCGAACGACCCCCCCTCTCCACAAGTCCAGAATCCACATCAATCATTCCAGAAATCCGACAAAGGCCGTGCCCCTCGACTCTCGAGAGTCGATTCAAGTCTGGAATCATCGTTTCTATCCCTCGGTCTGCTTCGAATGGAAAAGGTACCCCCCTCGTGCCTCTGGCGTATCCCACCTCGTGCTTGGGCTTGACAGGTTTGACAGAGAAGAACATCCACCATGTCCGCGACGACGGTTCCCACATATGAGTCGGAGTATCCATGCACGAACACCACAATGCCTTCGACAGTGTAGGCATTTCCTCCACCTCCGCCTAATCTGTGAGGCGGCGCTTCTCGCTTTGTTCATCTGATTGCTCTCTCCATGATTGGGAATAAAGGCAGGAACTCGCAGAGACGGATAAACTGTCTCGTCATCGCGCTGGAGCTTTGGACTTGCCATGCCGGAAGCGCACAAAGTTCTTCGGAACTTTACTTTTGGTCTTTCTACGCCTATGGCGCACCCACAACACCGTCCGCAGGGTCACTACGTGATAGGTATGGACGACGATGTCTCAGCTGTTCGACTTCTTTCTTCACAGAGTTTCTACCTTTGCTCGATGGAAATACTGAACGTCGAGCGGCGCTGGTTCGACGCTGTGGTCACGTGCATTTGGCAGTCGAATTCGCCAGACGCCAATTCGTTTCATGCCTGTTCAAGTTTCTTATCGTCGCGCGTCAGGATGCGCTCATTGGTCAAACGTCTGTCAAAGTCTGGGGGCCCGGGCGTGAATCCAAGATCCACTTCGATCGTGTAACAACGCTGGCGCGCGCAAGGCTCTCTTCCGACTCCGAGGCTCCGGCCTCGAGGCTGTTTCAACTTAGTGCATAACGCTGAACGGGGCGCCTACGAGTCATCGTGGTACGCACTGGTTTATATGATCGCTTTCATGACATAGGCCTCGACGATCTATGTTCAACTGCGCAAGCATAAATCATATCAATACCCCAGTGAGCCTTCGTCGCAGCCACCGTCTCGAGATACCCGCCGATTCGCAAGCGTCTCCAAGTAAGTCAGTACCATGTAGATCCTGGCCGCCGCTTGATGTGCTGACTGACGTCGGCTCAGTAGTTGGCTACCCAAGAATAGCGCGTTGAGCGCCCGTACCCCAAGTATATAATGGTCGGCGTCGCCCTCGAACACTTGATAAACATCCGCTTTGTTCGCCCGTTGCATGTGCAACGTTCAATTTATGTGCGTGACCTAGCATATACGATACTTCGTTCAAATGCTAATCACACGGTGTAATCTGGTTAGCATACATTATTCGCAAAGATGGCATCCTCCTCGAGTCCCACCAGTTTGACGTTCACCTCGCCATATCCACATCGATCCACGAAATCGAGCCCCATCGACAGTATCCCACCCGAAATCCTTGACTCCGTCTTCTCTATATGCATTGCGGCGGAACCACCCATCTCCTCTGCCTCTATACACGTCTCGCGGAGCCTTGGTTGGATCCGCCTCACGCACGTCTGCCGAATGTGGCGGCATACTGCCTTGCACAACCCCCTCCTCTGGACGAACCTCGTGCTCTCCCTCGGACCGCGCTGGCTCGAAGAAGGCATCAAGCGCGCCCAGGCAGTCCCCCTCCTCCTCGACCAACCGTCGAGCTCGGCCTCGACCCGTCCCCGAAACCTCACCGGCGTCCTCGCCGACGCACTCCACCATTCCCACCGCATCCGAACCGTCCACTTCGATCGCGCGTACCAACACAACACGGCGCTCGTCCCCCTCCTGAGCACTCCCGCCCCCGTCCTCGAATCCCTCTCCCTCTCCGCGAACGACGACCCCGGATGGATTTACACCCTCTTCCTCCCCGCGCGCCTCTTCGCCGGCGACGCCCCCCGCTTGCGGTCCATCGCACTCACCGACTACCACTTCCAGTGGCGCTCCTTCCCGCCTCTGGGCGCGTCGTTGACGCACCTCGTCCTGCGCCGCGCCTCGCCTCGCCAATCGGCATCGCGCACGACCGTTCGTCCGCGCGATCCCGCAGACGGGCACACACCGTCGTGGGAGGAGATGATACGAACGTTCGACGTGCTCCAGAACTTGGAGGTGCTCGTCCTGGCGCATTGCCTCCCAACTCCAAGCAACGTCAGGACACTGGATGCCCCGCAAGCAGTGGCAGAAGACTCCGGGATGGCGCGGCTTCCTTCTCTGAAAAAGCTGGTACTGGAGGGCAGCGTTGACGCGTGCGCGCGCCTGCTTTCACAGCTCGAGGTTCCGCCCTCGGCGAACGGTTTTTCTGCGTTGTTTGACGGACGCTACGGGGCGTGGATGCGACATGCGGACGAGCTCCTTCCGCTTCTCGCGCAGAGAGCGGCATCTCCCCAGTCGCTTGAGCTGTCCTTCTCGATCTCCGACCGGGAAATCATGATGAGCGCGTGGGGCGAGCGTGCCGCGGGAGAAGAAGGTTCAAACGTCTCCCTGGGACTGGTGTACGGCCCGCCTGCGGACGATCTCGACGGGCCAACACATTGCGGCCCTCATGAAGAACATGTGTCGTGAATTCCTGTGTGACGGATATGCGTGCCGTTGCCGGTTGATTTGAAGGATGTATGTCCACGACCGATGTGATACTTACCTCGGGGCAAGAGGAGCTCGGACGTCTGGACTGATCTAGACTCGACAGCACCGGCAGGGAGGTTTCCCCCAAGCCTGCCCTTAACGAGGTCACATGACACTTGCAACTGATTACGAAACACTGCGTCGGTCAGCGCAGACGGCGAGCACACACAGAATCTCAGATCAATTCATATTTGCTCCTCGACCGTGAAGACAGCGTAACAAAACGATAACAGCAGGTAGCATGCAAAACACAGCACAGCAAATCATACGAGAACAATCGTAACCCACCGACCCACCTCACTTCCTGACGCTTCTTCGCATCCTCGTCCCGCACGGACGACGATGGCGTCTCCGCCCCACCATTGGACGGCGAAAATGCCGTCGCACCGCCCGCCTCGGCCGCGACGAGCGCGCTGGCGGAGCGGTAATCCCCGAGGTAGAAGTACACGGCGGGCAGGGCGACGATGAGCGCGCCGACGATGTTGCCGATGTACGCCGCGATGAGGGACCTAGGCGGAGAGGACCGCGCATCAGTGAAAAGGTAGGGAAGGGGGAGAGGGGGGGAGGAGCAACGTACTTGCGGATGTATTCCGCGACCGTCAGCTGGAGAATGGAGGTGGGTCAGCGGGGCGGCGGTGCGACGTGGGGGCTGCGACGTACGTCGGCGTGGAACATGATCCCGAGCGGCACGGAGAACATGTTGGCGACGACTGCGAGGATCGGTCAGCGTCCTCGTCCATGCCGCCGAGCCCGAAACGAACGCACCGTGATCGAACCCGCACGCCACGAATATCTGAGCGCGTTCGGTTTGGTTAGTCTGCGCCTCGGTTTCCCCGCGAGATACAGACGAGCTCACCCAGATAGGAATCCAGATGGCGAAGATCTGACGAGGGCGCAGGCGTCGTCAGGCGTCAGCGCAGGGTTCGACGGGCGTGCCAGCGACGCTCACCTTGGAAATGGTATCGCGGGCACCTGTTGCTTGCTGCAGCGGGGGGGAAAGCGCGGTCAGAGGCAAGATTGTGGCGTGGTCGGTGGGAAGGAGGTGCTTACCCAGATCGCGATGCTGACGAGCCAGTTGCAACCGATGCCGCGAAGGAAGATCTGGTGCCATTCTGGGTCGCCTGCCTTGTGACTGTGCAATGGAAAGAACGGTCCGAGAGATGTGGGGATGCTGATCAGAAAGATACGCACATCGCGAAGGTTTGCACAAAGGTGTCGTACGGAGCCGCCTCGAGAATGCCCGAGTCTGATTTGCGGAAGCGCGATGAGAATGGCGTGAAATGCGAGAGGGGATGGAGGAAATACATTTGACGAGGATGGCGCCGAAGAACAGACTGCCGACGAGGTTCCCGAAGGTGACTAGGCATCGATCGGTGTAAGTAACGTCGTAGGTACCTTTGATGGGAGACGCTGACGCACCGACGATCCAGTTGAGAGGAAGACTCCACCAAGGAATCGAGCGCGTGATGACGGCCATAGGGAACGTCTGCAACAGGGACATCGTCAGCACAGAGGTGAAAGCAAGACGAACGCGAGGACGCACCATCATGTTGCTCGTGAGCAGCTCCTGTCCCTGCAGCACGATCCTGGCGTCACGTCAGACCAAACAGCAAGAACGAGAACGCGAAAGAGGACGCACATCACCAAACCCACCGGGAACACGAACCCACCGAGAACCTTCACCAACCCGGGGTTCGTGGTCGCGATGCCCGCCGACCCCGCCTGCAGAAATTCGTTCAGGAGACCTCCGAACGACAACATCGCGCCCGCGAGGAACTGCACGCGCGTAGTCAGCACGCCAGCACACGCCACACGGAGAGACACTCGCTCGCCACGCACCGCTTTGAAGAAGATCATATCCAGACGTGTCCTGTGCTTCATGACGGCAGACTCGATGAGCGCGACGGCGACCTCCGCGGGCTTGAGAGTACTCGGTGTTGGACTCATGGTGCTACTAGGCGTCGCGGGGGTCGGATGAGCGCTCGTGCGGTGTGGGGGGTGAAGGCGTAAGGGACAGCATGCTACGGAGACTATAAATGCGTTCGTGGCTGGCCGTCAGGAGGTGAGAATAGATTTTGTTGGAAAATGCCGTAGTGTGGGTTCTTACGATGATAGGCGCGCTTCAGGTTCTCCTGAGTCCTCTTCCGTAACCTGTGACCACGACACCCGCTTGCGCCTGCCCCCCCTCTTGATCTTCGCATCTTCGGTCTCTTTTTCTCAGGATTTCTAGGTTCGTTCTGTTCGACCTCTGCGCACAGCCCAGGGTGCAGGGCCTGCTTATCGTCTTGCGACCTCTTGCGACTCACGCGCGTTCAAAGTTTGGGTTAGTGGCGTTCCCTTGGTAAGTAAGGTGTGCAGTCCATTCCTACCACGGATGCTTGCGTAAAATGATGCGAGAATGCAGGCCGCCACGACAAACCAAAATAGCAAGGATGTGGAAGCTGCAAGACCGACTCACCGCCGGCGATGATGCATAATTGATGCTGCGCGGAACACGCATTGCGGAGTGGCTCTTCTAGTCATATTCCTTTCACATCTCCAAGTCTCGACCGATGGGTATCATGGTGGGACCTCCCGAAAAGTAGCGCCGACTTATGGATAACAATCGCCTGACCCTGCTCGTGTTCTCTGGAGTCCACCTCGTCACTCCCAATTCCCAATTGGACAGACACATATCGTTTCGTCCAAATCAGCAGGTAAGTTTAGAAAGGTTATGTGACGGTACTTCGAGCAGCGTTCTTTGCGGTAACCCTGCTCATAGTTCACACTCCCCTCCGACACTCCGTGCATCCGCACACCCACCTATCTAGCCGTTTGGCGCGCCCCACTGCTGGAGAATTGATCGCTCCGTTCCCGAAATCCCTCATGACCTCCACATATCTCACCGGCGCGGGCCCACGGTGATCTTTATCTGCTCGTGGCGATACGGGAGCCCGAACTTGAGGCGTTTCACCCGCGGCTTGCGACGGCGCTCGGCTTTAATTCTGTACCAATTACATCGCGCAGGAGTGGAATTGATGACTGCCGTGACAGGATTTGCAGACCTTCGTGCTGCCGGCATTGATTTTTCCTCCATCTGTGGCCGTGTAAAGGCGGTCTGTCGTCGAAGCAGATGGTTTGGCATAGCGTTTTAACGTTTAACTCTCGTGCAGCATCTCTGACGACTTCCCCGGTGCAGCTGGTGACGTCGCCGCATTTTCTTCCATTCCGAGGACCCGGACAAACCAAGGCACCTCGTTCTTCCGCGTCTCGTATTCAGTTGAAGAAGTGGCACATGTCCGAGCCCGGAGACGCAATGGTATGACCGGGTTTGTTTGTAGTGCGACAGGGCGACAAGCTCCGCTCTCGCGATTCGTCGTATTCGAGAAGCGGCGTAGCAATTCAAGGAGGCTTATCCGTCACTGAACCCGATGGTGGGCACGGAGAGGGCTCGAGTCGCTATTCTCTCTCCTTCGGCGTTCCAGAAACAGCGAGATCGTGTTTCGGTGGGCAGTACGGCGAGAACAGTCCCATGTCGGAGCAGATCAGCGGCCTGAGCATCAGAGCACTGGAATACACTCGACGCTCAGCTCAGATGGCCTTCGATTGTCCCTTTCCCTTTGAACGTTCCATGTACTCAGTACTTCTAGCTGGTGCGTCCTGATCTTTTGCTCAAATATCTGATATACACTCAATCGCCATGCGGTTCGTCGGAGACTGGCTGGCGTTGAAAGGCAGCTTTATTCCCTATAAGTACTATCGTTTGCGGGTTCATGCTCATGGAGTTGAGATTGCTATGTTTAGCACCCTCATTAATGAATAGCTCCTTTCGTTACTTCGTACCCTCAAACCTTCGCAGACCAGGGCTAAGGGTTTTGTGCACGCCGGCCGTGAAGTTTGGACGGGTAGTACTGAAATATGTACTGAGACGCCCGTTCTGATGGGTAGGCCCGGGGCTTTACTGGATTATAGATATGCTATGCTTCCTTCGCCTCATTTTTAGAAGGGCGTTTGGCTTCGCAATGAAGGGAACGTGGAGTGTTCTCCTGGTGGACCGATGCGGGAGAAAAATTGACGGGAAAATAAGGTAAAAATAGTTGATTACATGACGTAATATTCCCTATCCACACGTCGACGACAATTTCCACCTGTTGAATTCTCTCCGTCACCGTCACCTCCTCCTCACTACAACCTCAGAGTACTTGAGTACATGTACAACTCTCATATAGTCTGAAAGTATGCTGGACTACACACACACGCAAGCCAGGACGGTGTTTAGGACTTCGCTACGTCTTTGCACCAAACCTCGATGTCTCAGCGGGGCGACATCGGCCAGCGCGATTCCGCCGTTAGTGTCGACATCGACGATGCTTACCGCTCACCTTCACGTCGATTCGAGGTGCGCTACAACCGTTCTTCCTGGTATGCCGGACCCGCCCTGACATATCCCGCAGTCCTCGGGTTCAAAAAACTCCTCGCGAAGCATCGTAGGAACGTCCGGCTGCGGCTTTCATGTCAACTCCCTCTGCAGCTGCACCCATCCCCGACTGTCCTCGCCCGGTACTTCTGACCGACCGGTGCTGGATTTCGTCCAATAGCATGCTGTTGGCGAGGAAAGGCGATCACGTGGTGGGGAGATTGAACGCGGGAGGACTGTGCGACAGGAGCGCGTCCCCTATTCGGATTGCTCATCTGCGACATTGCATCCGCCGGTATATGAACCGCGCTCGCCCCGCCCCTGTCCTCAAAAATACAACTTTCTTTTCGACCCCCCACCACCTCACCCATTTACCTCCATAGCCTTCCGCGCAACCACGCACCCACTCATCCACCTATCACACCCACTCTTCTCACCATCTCGACGAAGATGGAGACCGCAACTTCTGCCCTGGTCGGCACCACCATCGACGCCGGTCGTCTCAAAATCGTCGCCCTTCTCGGCTCATGGAGGCTTCGGCGCCGTCTTCCGCGCTCTCGAGCTCTCCACCCAGCGCGAGTTCGCCGTCAAATGCATGCCCTGCGCCGCCCGCACATCCTCCCATTTCGCGCTCCAGGTCTCCGAGCTCAACGTGCACCTTCGCGTTCAAGACCACCCACACGTCGTCGGCATTCCACCGCGTCCTCGAGGAGGGCTCCTGGCGGTTCTTCGTCCTCGACCTTTGCAAGGGCGGCGACCTATTCAACGCAGTCATCGCGGGAAAGTTCCATCGCAGGGACGAGCTCGTTAGGGGCGTGTTCGTTCAGCTACTCGATGCCGTCTCAGTACTGTCCATGATGTGGGCGTGTACCACCGCGACCTCAAGCCGGAGAACGTGCTCCTCTCCGAGGACGGTGCGCAGGCGTATCTGGCGGACTTCGGGCTCGCGACAGAGGAGGCGATGTGCGGCCAGTTCCGCGTAGGCAGTAAGTTGTTTATGAGTCCCGGTACAGTTTTTCACCTCCTTTCTTTCCTTCTGCTCGATTTTTGAACCTTCCATGTCTGCGCACAGAGTGCTTGCACGAAGATCCTCAAGCTAACGCAATACTCCAGCCCTCACAACGACATCTGGGCCCTCGGCCTCATCCTTTTCACCATGATCACCTCGCCAAGTGCCCTGGGAGGCCGCCACCGCCGCCGATCAGTGGTTCGCGTGGTTCCTCGAGCACCCGCACCTCTTTCGGTCAAGCCAACCATATCCCGGCACCCGTCGGCGCGCTCCTCCTCCGCATTCTCACCTTCGACCCCTATGCGCGCATATCCCTCGCCGAGCTCCGGGAGGAGATCCTCAAAGTGGAGACGTTCTTCTCAGAGGAGGACTATGAGGAAGAGGACGAGGTGGTGCTGGTGGCGGTCGAGGAGAAAGTGCGGGAGAAAGAGGCGGGCGACGTCGCGGTCGCGGTCGCGCACTTCGCGCTGGAGGACTCCGACGAGGACTCCGACATGGGCTCGCACCCGCTCGCAGCAGTGATGGTCTCCTGGCCGATGCCTCCCCAGTTCATCTCCCCCCCACCCCATCCTCACATCTTGTCGTCTTCAAGCTCCAGTGCACTCTCCTCCCTCCTCGTCACCCCGGAGACGCACCCGGTACACCTCCCCTGCCGACGTTATTGACCTCGGCGCAGCGATGGGTGGGCTCATCGTCCGCCCACACCCTGAAGTAGAAAAGGACGCTGCCCGCGCGCCCAGCGCAGGCGCATGTGCTTGAGGCATAGCTGTCGTCGCTCTCTCTAGTTCGTTTTATGGGTTTAGTGTGGATTGGTTTTCCTTCTACTATCGGTTTCCCCCACAGGCAGGCTCTCGTCACCTCACACGCACACATACACGGACGCTTCGCGCACTGTATTTTACTTACTGTACTCGTACAATACCGATCACGGCGCATCTCGTATAGACCACGACATGCGAATAAGAACATAGCAAACGTCGAAAACATGTGGACAGCGACAAGTGAGTACAGAGCAAGAACAGCGAATCACCATAATATAGCAGTCCTGAAAGCGAGCAGAGCAGACAAACACGGAGAACACCACCCGGAGAACTGACGGAAATAGAAACCGAAGAACCAAGAACAAGCCCATGATAAAAGTGGAACGACAAGTCCATTGAACACCTAAGACAGTTCGTTGTACTTACCCCCAACAACAACCACTTTCCACTTGTCTCATTGCCCATATCCTCTATGTCGTATTCGTCGGCCCATCCTGGATCAGTACCTCACGAACGCAACGGTTCCTCAGCGATCCCATGTTTCCAAACACCGCTGAGGGTGAGGCCCTAGCCAGCGCCGAGTCCCCGTCTTATCCATTGCGCCCAGTCTCCGACTTCTCTCCCGAGGCCGTCTGTCGGTGAAAGACAGCGCAAGGGTGACCGCGCGCAGGCGCGGAAAGAACCGCAACACTGCCGTCGACGGGGTCCTGTCGACCAAGGTGATGCTGAGCCCGGAGGAAGGTGCGGAGAGTGGCCGCGCGCACGAGCTCCCGGCAGTACCTGAACCCTTAACCAATCCTCGAATCCAGCTGGTTCGCCTCGATGCGCAGGTCTGCACCGGAGGGGACGAGCCCATGGTCGCGCGAAGCACGTCGACGCCTCCACCCTTGGGGCTCCGCGAGTCGAACGCGATGCGCACGTCCGATCGGATCCGGCAACTTGTCGAACGTTGTCCGGCGAGGGTCGCTGTACAACATCGGAGTTCGAGCCGTGGAGAGCGCAGAGTCGAGGGGTCGTGGGGGAGGATACCGGCGCGCGTGCGACGCGATGGAGCAGGTCGTGAAGCTTCCAGGCAACGTGAGGGTGGCGCGCGAGAAAGTGGTGCAAAGGGGGACGACTCGAGTAGCTCGCGCACGGAGGGCGAAGTGCTGAGTCGGAGAGTCCCGAGATGGGGAAGAGAGACGACAGGAGGGTGCGGACGATGTGGGTGGACGGTGAGGAAGACAATTTATGAGGATGAGAGTCTCGAGGAGGGGCATCCTGGTGAGGGCGGCGAGGAAGTCGTCGTATTTGGGGGCTACGTAGTCCGCCGGATTGTGTGGGAGGTGCTCGGCGGAGGGATCAAAGGAAAAGAGGAGATTGAGAGGATGAGTGGGGGCTAGCCAGGGAGGGGTAGGTGATTTTGAGGTAGGTGACGCTCGCGAAAGTGAGGGCAGCCCAGCGAACGAAGCATCCGGTGATCCGAATGAAGTCGAGGTTGGGCGCATTGTCAGCGAACATTTTGGGGGGAAGGAGGAGGATGATGGGGTTTGGCATGGCCGTGACGCCATCGAGGATCAGGGATTCTAAAAGGGGTGCGGGGGACTTGAAGACCTTGACAATGACGAAGAGGTCGACGACGACGTTGTCGAGAATGAGATGTCGGATGCGGTGTCCTTGTTCGCCGAGCTGATCAACGACATTGGGCGAAAGCGTTTCGGGGAGGGCGAAGGGGTGGGGTCTGGAGATGTATAAAGAGGGGTTTGTATGTCTCTGTATACAGAGTGTGTGCGTCCGGGACCTCCGGAGCATTTCTTTCGTCCATTCGGAATCCCTGTCGAACGCGATGCAGGCTCCAAAGCGCGGAAAAGTCGAGGGCGACCTGGCGCCAGCGATGGCAAACGTGTGTGACCTTGATCCATCCAAGTCGGTTAGTCGAGCGTGTCTTGAGAGGGCGCTCCAGAAAGGTGCTTCGCGTGAAGATCATGTAAAGGATTTCTGGAGGGAGCTTGGAAGATGGGGATCAGGGCGTTGTGACGGCCAGCGTCGAAGGCAGATATTGGAGTTGGTTCGACCACGACCTCAGACTTCTTTCTTCATAGTGGGATCCACTTTCTGCACCGTGGAGCTGGTTGTTGGATGATACGCGAGTCTAGATCACAAAGACTTAGCAGTCAGATACCGCTGAGTCGTACGACACGCGAATGTACCTGTCAGTTGACTCAGGATCTCCTTCACCTAAACTTTCGCTCGCTGTATACACCATTGATTCTCCTGAACTGACAAAGAAAGTCTTCGAGATGAAGTGGAAAAGGCCAGAGGTGACTTCAGCGGTGGCCGGCCGTCGTGACGGTCGCTGCTCGACGAAGTTGGGCGCCGGTAGCGTCACATCCATGATTGACTTGGTCACATCCTAGACTCACCAGTCACAGTAGTCCGGCTAGCGCGCGTTCATTTGAATCCTCTTGAAGTTGTAGGGGGGCATGCCGGTCAGAAGGTATTCCGATGGGGCGTTGGTGCGATAGCGGGCTACTAATACAGGTATGAAGGTGCAAGCAAAGTTGCAAGCTCCTCGAATCACTTGCAATGCTTGTGCCGTAGATGATCTTATCTTATCGCGCAGCCGTGACTTCCTGTATATCCGTGTACAGTGGGATCGGCGGGCTTTGGGCGGGCTCACGCGTACGCATTCCGATGCACATCGACGAGTCAACGAATCGATTGTCCTTTCGATAAACATTATACCGATAGATTTCACAACGCCCCTGCAGCCATCGCAACTGGAGAAAAGAAAGGACAATATCAGCATCGCATGTCCTTCAACCAAGGACTAAAAGCAGACTTACGCAGCTCCTCAAGCATCGCAAAGGGTGGCCCGAGATCATAATCGTCCGAGAAGATGATAGAGTCCGAGTGGGAATCCACGGCTGAGTCAAAGTCGTTCATCATCGCCCACGTCTCCACGTCCATCTGCGCCTCGGATCCCGTCGACTCTTCCTCCTCGTCCCAGAGCACCTCCGGAACCAACGCCTTCAGCTTATCCACGTCTACCGGCCTCACGGTGCACAGGCCTATGACCAGCGCCTTCGGTCCGGCCTCTTTCGCGAGCCGCGCCTTCAGCCAGCGCAGAAAGAGCGTGCGGAAGATGCCCTTCTCCTTTCCGTATTGTTGGCGCGCGTCGAACTCGGTGTGCCTCAAAGAGAGAGTCTGTAGGTCGGGGAAGAGGAAGCTGATGGCCTGCTTCTTGGTTTTGGGCTTTCCTTCGGGAGCTGGAGGCGGTGGAGCGTGCGGGTTTGGGAGAGAGAGAGCCTTGGACGCGGGAAGTGCAGCGTACGAAGCTAGCGCAAGACGTTGCACCTCTTGACAGCGGCCGAACATGTTCATAAAGATCTCCGGCGTCCACAAGGTACCCCACCCTTCAACATGGACAGACTTCAGCTTTCGTAGCACTGCGGATGAAAACGCTTCATCGCGCATGAAGTCGAGGGCGTCCATGCTCTGCGAGAGGCCTGAGTGCCCCGCGTAACGTTCGTGGGCCTTGAATTCGAGTTCCATCCAAAAGACCGGTGACTTGGGCTTCAAATTTATGACGTGGCGTTCCACGTAGTCAAGGAAGGCTATGGACAGTCCGTCTTTGTCGGTGATCGTGACGGACAGCGGTGGACCGACACTTGTCGCGAAAGCTATCATATGTGGTTTGAGCAGTGCCAGCAGCAACTGTGCGTCGTTGTCTACGGTGGAGGACCTGGAAGGGCAAACGACGGTGATCTTGGTAAAGGACGGGTGCTCGATTGTGCGGAGGCATCCAAGGCAGTCCCGGACATCGCCTCGAAGAGAGAGGGTTGAAAGCTGGAGTAGTGATATTCGTGCAGATTCTGGGACGAAATCTGATGGGATGTGAGGGATAGAGTGTTCTGCTGCGAGGACTTCCAGCCCCGGCATCTGGCCGATGCAGTGAACGAAGTCACTCCATGTGGACGAGCGGGGGGTACCGTTGTATACGTTGGGCTGATTTCGCTTCAGGACGAGTTCGGTCAACCCCCGGAAATTCTGGAGTGTGCTCCAGACGCAGTTGCAAGCGCTCAAGGACGACTGCGACGAAGGTTGGGGGCATTTTGCGCGAACAGAGTGGAAGGGACAACGAAGGCACGGCGAGCGAGGCCGTCATCGTTGCCAACCAGTTCAAGAGTGTGTAGGAAAGGGGCAGGCAGGGAGAGGAATTGTTCGACGTGGGTGGAATTATGAGAAACTCGGCGAATCCGCACCTCCGCGATGCGTGGGTGCTTGAGGATGCGTTCCAGCTGGTTCACGTTCGTCGATGGCAGTGAAGAGTATGGGGTGTCGACGGTATTGAGATGCAGCGCCGCCTCCTTGACCCTAGAAAGCGATTCGTCCAGCCAGTCGTCTCCAAGGGTGAGGACGAGCCCGCTCCAAAGGCTGGGATTTTCCAGCGCGACGCGTCGCCAACGTTGTGAGACATGCGAGACGTTGATCCACCCCAGCTTTTGAAATGGGATCGAGTAGGAATTTCCTGCTGGAGGGCAGTCGATAGAGAGAACCTTGAAGACCAGCGCAAGGACCTCTGGTGGAAGCCTTGCTATGGGTACCAGCGCATTCCGCTGGGGTAGAACCCTCCTCATGGCCGTCTTCAGCGCCGCAAGTTCTCGGTCCACTCTTTGAAGAGCTTGCGATGCGCCATCAGAGGAGTGTATGCTTGTGGGATCCAAACGTCCGAATCGCGAAAGCAGCAGGTCTACGTAGGCGTTGCTAAGCAAATACACCGGACTCAGTGGGGTTTAACGAAGGAGATAATGGATACGTACACATCGTCTGTCTCATCCGCTATCCCAAGCTTCTTCCCATCCATATCCTGCAGTTTGTGGTGTGGAGGACGCCGGGCTCGAGTGCTGGGTCTTTGTTATATGTGGTTCTTTGGATGGAAAACTGCAGGGCGCGCCACCGCCTTTGAGCCATACGATGTTTGAGCACGACATCACAGACGTACCTCCGAATTGCCCCAAAAATTCGAAATAAGATGGCAGTATGTTCAGATGCGCTGGATCTCGTTCTTGGACTATGACCGTTGTCGTTGGAAAGCAGATTCTCATTCGTCTACGTTTCGCTGGCCGAGGCCTAGTACGCGGAGTCCACGTGAGCGCGCACGAGCTCGTACTCCAACGAACGTCCAGCTCTACAATACATCAGACCTCGGTAGATGTCCGTTGGCGCTCTATAGACGTGATAACCCAGATATACAGCACCGTAGGCGTTTCCAACCCACAGATCGAAATAAACCGCAAGAATTGCCAGTGAACCGCACGGCGACGGAATGGTCATGTGATTACTAAATTGCCCCATCACCCCCATCGCAACTCTTGCATCCCTGCCAATGTGCCATCCTTCGACCGAGCCCCACACTGCCATACGCGGAACTCTATGCGAATTCGTCTACATCTGCGGAGTTGAGGCATTCTGCTCTTTTCTATACTCTGGAGTCGCCCCTCGGCTCCCACAAGTCCACTGCTTACAGTCGCTGGCGCCCACCGACTCGGAGGGCTAGTATGAGTCTGATGTCCACTGAGTCTGCCCACCATCGCCGTAGGAATGCAGAAGAAACGGTGAGCTTGATTTTGATGTACTTCTCACTTATTGATGGTTGATTCAGATGACCCTGTCCCCAGTCGCTGTGCATAGACTCTATGTAGAGAGCCTCTTCCCTTTTGACGCTCGAGCTCGCCCTCGAAACCTCACGAAACCCTCCCGCTTTCAAAGCACAATATTCACAGGTTTTTGAGACGGATCATCGTCCAACGCCACCAATGGTGCGTTGAGGAACGGTAAGGGACTTTGATCCGTTTATTCGCAGGCCGTACGGTTTCCTTGTCTCGGTGTGCGACTTGGACGTGAGTGCTCGCACGGGCCTCTGGCCCTTTCCTTCGAGTGACAATCCAGGATCAAGTGCCGTCCGGGAGAACGACAACCTATCTCACGAACACCGTGAAGAAGTTTGCTACCGCGTGGGCGATGGCGGTACCGGTCAGGGAGCAGTACCATCCGAGAAGAGGCGGAGCATTCACGCCTCCAAGGTTGAATGTTGAACTTCTTGCCGTGGTAAAGAAACTGATAGGCGCGTCGGCGTGGAAGCGGATTCAAAGAATAGCTACAACTTACCGTCACGGTCATCAACGATGTAGGTCTCAACCCAAGGGCAGAAAATAGCTCGCACCGTCACTTTGGAGCCTTCAAGCTTAACCGCTTGGGAAGGACGCGAACGGACCGCCTTTCGGGTCAGTACGTCTGTTGTCCGCTTGCAGATCTTCGCTCAATATTTCCTCTCCTCTTTGTTTCTCGACTGGATCCGATATCTTGCGATATCAAACATATTCATCGTGTGAACACTTCCCGCGCACAATTTCCATGGTCCCGAACGTTGAACACCCGGAACGCCGCCAGACAGTGGTCCTTTCGCACCTTCAAGTAACTTAGGATTCCACGGATGTCGAGTGTCCGTCGGAACCGGAGACGTCATATCCGGCGTCAGGGGATACAGTTCTCTTCCCGGGCTTCCTCTTCTCGAGTCCCCTTTCGCCTTGGAATTCTCATCAGGTCGAGGTATCCTTACTTTTTTGGCCTTCGTTCCTCAGCCTCGAAGGCACGTGCCTTCGGGAACGTTTTGTGCGATATTTGTCCGACTTGGCGAACATTTCCTCGAGTGCAGTTTCCGGCACACCTGCACGCCAGACGTCCCGGTTGATCAGGTACTCGAAGATGCCTTATCTTCGACTGGTCCATGCTGCAGCTCTCTAATAAGGACATCGAATTTGAGGCGAAAGATGTACCGTTTGTTTGGTACGTTTGCACGCAAGAGCTTATGAGCGTCAAGCTGAGAACTTTCCCACAGAGTTCATTGCAGCAGCCCGCATCCATCTGTTTCGTCCGCGTGTGTGAGTCGACTCACGGGCAGGACAACGCCGACGAAGGTCTTCGTAACCTATCATACGAGCTCACAATTCAAGGCGATATCGTAGACCGTAAGCGGTCTCGTCTATACCCAATCTCGACAAGAATCCGCCTTTTCCCGTACTCGTGAGTCTTTTCTTTCTACCTCTCGAAAAAAAGGCTCTCATCTCATCCCGGTACCTTGCTTTATTCACAGGGATCGTTCTCGATCCGCCGCCCTCCCAGTATGCCGGTACCGCACTCTCACATATTGACCCGTCCCTTCACGTTTTCGCCTTGAAACGATCGCCGAGTTGGCCAGGAGGCACGTTGCACCGTCCCTCAGCGCATTTGCCTACGACAGTTGTACAACCTCTGGAATACCATTGGTCGGATTGGACGTTGCCGGGATGCGCAACCGGTGGGACCGTTTTCCACGCCGCACTAGGACCATGCCATCGACGACAAGTTCACGACTGGTGCAGGGCTGCCGCGCATGCAAACCATTGCTCTTCGTGCGCGTATATAAGGGCGTAGCAGATGGATGATGCAGACCAGGACAGTCGTTCTCTCCTTACCCTTCCGCACCACTCGCAATGGCTTTCAAAACTCTGGCTACTTTCCTCGCTCTGGCCGTCGCAGTCAACGGTACCGCCTACTTCACAATTCCCTCGTCTCGCTCAATGCTGATCGCCGATTGACAGCTGCTGCTACCGCGCGCCGCGTTCGTTGCGCCGATGGCAACGTCACCTCCAACGCAGCGTGCTGCGCGTTGTTCCCGATCTTGGATGACATTCAGACCAACCTGTTCGACGGCGGCGAGTGCGGCGAGGAGGTCCACGAGTCCCTCCGTCTCACCTTCCACGACGCCATCGGTATCTCGCGTTCTGCGGGCCCCTCTGGGTAACTTATACGGTTTAATCTCTGTAGAGGTCACATATTAACGATCGCGTTCATGGTAGTGGTGGAGGCGCCGACGGCTCTATGATCACGTTCGCCTCGATCGAGACCGCCTTCCACGCGAACGGCGGCATTGACGACATCGTCGACGCCCAGACGCCTTTCGTGCAGAAGCACAATGCTACCATCTCAGCTGGTGACTTGTACGTTCTTTCCTTCCCTCTATACCCCCCTTTTTCCTGACGCGCTTCGCATTCATAGCATCCAGTTCGCCGGTGCAGTCGGCGTCAGCAACTGTCCTGGTGCACCTCGTCTCGAGTTCTTGTTCGGTCGCCCCGCTGCAAAGGCCCCCGCACCCGACTTGACGGTCCCGGAGCCGTTCGGTACGAACGATCTCCTCTCGCCAGCTATTCCATTGGGTTAACTCGTCCATGGCGACCATAGACTCCGTCGACTCAATTCTCGCCCGCTTCTCTGACGCCGGCGGCTTCTCCCCCGCGGAAGTTGTGGCCTTGCTCGCTTCGTACGTCACCTCTTCCCACAGACCATCGACCGATCGTGCACACGTTGACTTGCTCTGCAGACACACGATCGCGGCAGCTGACCTCGTAGACCCCACTATCCCCGGAACGCCCTTCGACTCCACGCCCGAGATCTTCGACACCCAGTTCTTCGTCGAGACCCAGCTCAAGGGAACGCTCTTCCCCGGGTACGTTCTCGTCTGGCTCTCACTAGACAAGCGAACTTACCGTCGTGTCGGAACGTAGAACTTCCGGCAACCAAGGCGAAGTCACGTCTCCCCTCGCCGGCGAGATTCGTCTCCAGTCCGACGCTGAGCTCGCCCGCGACTCCCGCACCGCCTGCTTGTGGCAGGCCAACGTCAGTGCGTACCACCTCCCCTTTCCCTCGGTCAACGCCAGTCTGACCTCGCAATCGCGCGCCGCACAGACCAGCAGGCGCACATGACCAGCTCCTTCAAGGCCGCGATGGCCAAGCTCGCCGTGCTCGGCCACAACGCCCGCGACTTGGTCGACTGCTCCGACGTCATCCCCGAGCCGCGCGCCCTCCACACCTCCGCCACCTTCCCCGCCGGCCTGTCGAACGCCGACATCGAGCAGGCTGTATGTCCTTCTTCCCGGGGTTTTCATCTTACCATCTGGGAGCTAATTCCGAGTCGGACAGTGCGCCGCCACCCCCTTCCCCACCCTCCAGACCGACCCCGGACCCGTCACCTCGGTCGCCCCCGTGTAAGTCTCCCGCGCTCTTTATGATCAAGACATCGTCTGACGAGCGAATTGCCTGCAGCCCCCCGTCCTAGATTCCGGCGAGCAGCCGTCACAAATGAACCTAAAGTTTCTTTTTCCTCTGGGTAGCTCGAAGATCTGCTGTATGTATCTCTACCGGATATAATTATATGTATCTTGCTTGACATCCGATCGTGAACTGGCGAGAGCATGAAACGCAAGACCTTATAAAATAGAATCACCAGGCTGAGATGGCGTCGTTGAGAATTGCGCGCATGGCGGTTTGCTGGCTAGCAGGACGGTTACAGAGGCCAGAGATAAGTGAAGGGCGGTGAACACACTTTTCAGCCATCTTGAAGAGGACACCCTGGTCCTGTCGCACCCATCGCGACGTCCCTTGTCAAGACGGTCGATCCTGCGCGCCTCTCAATCCACCAACGTCCCATCGTCATACACCGCGCCCGTATCCCTCGGAGGAAAATCCTTCAGCGGTTCCCTACACACGCAGCGCCTCGTCAGCTCGCCCGCTCGTACCACGAATTGAAGGACCAGAAAAAGCATCCGGAAATCGAGGACGAACGCGCACCTCCGGATCTCCCACACGTTCTCGCTGCTCGCGCCCAGCCTCCTTCGCGCCCACCACTCGGCCCGATGGCGTATCCACTCGTCGCGCTTTTGCTCGGGGTGCAGCCGGTTGTTGCTCATGCAGAACTTGAACGCGTGGAAGCGGCCGGCGCAACGCGCCATTTCGCCGTGACGGTAGAGGGACTTGAATTGCGAGCTGAGCACTGGTGTGTGGCTGTCAGAGATGTGAAGTTCGGTAGATGGGTGTACGTTGGTGCGTACTGTTGCAGGTGAGGAAGTCGTCGAAGAGGGACATGCATGAGGGGATGTCGTCCGTGGTCGGGTGCAGGCTTCGGAGGCGGATCTCCTCTTCTTTGACGGTTTGGGAGAATTCTTCGGGTGTGCATGTCGCTGACATTTTGATGTTTTCCCCTCTTTCGTCCGATGTGAGAAAGTGGGTAAGATAGCAGGAGTAGGGACTTGGGGGACCTTCGACGGAGGAGGAGACGAGACGAAGTGCGGGTTCGGAGATTCGGAAGAATCCACGTGGCTATTAGGCTACCGCCGTTCCTCCAGAGTCCAACCCGGGTCACTCCAACACCAAGTTTCAAGTGGTCTCTTTGGTCCTCCTCGTTCAGCCATCGCCAGAAGAAATTCTCCTGCATTGGGATATCATACGGTTCGACATGCAAGCGCGATGAGCACCAAGATCCGTCTGGTCACCTTCGACGCGCTGCACACCCTCATCACGCCCCGCAAGCCCTTTCACGTCCAATACTCCGAGGTCTTCACGCCCTACTTCGGCGCTCTCGAGCCCGACGCCCTTGCGCGCTCCTTCAAGCGCGGTACGCACGCCCTCACTCCTTTCTGTCGAGCTTCCTGACGCATCGGGCGGCGGTACGCAGCCCTGAAGCAAGTTGCCGTCGAACAGCCGGCGTACAAATCTGGGGTGGAAACGTGGTGGACCGAAGTGATTCGCAGGACGGCGACGGGCGCGGGCGCGGACCCCGCCGTGGTCGACAAGAGCCTGAAGACGATAGTGCCGCGGCTGATGCGCCGCTTCAGCTCGAGGGAGGGGTACCGGCTCTTCGGGGACGCGGGGCCCTCGCGTACGTTCCACTTCTCTCTCACAATTTCAACCCATAAGGCTAACGGGAGGGGGATAGTGCGCGCGTTGGAGGGGATGGGCGTGAAGACGGGGCTGGTGACGAACGCGGATTCCAGGATACGTGCGCACTTTCTTTCTTTTTGTTTTTTTAGGGAGACAGAGGGCTCATGGGAGGGACAGTGAAGGCGTTGAGCGACCTTGGCGCGCTCAAGCAGCTTTCTCCCATCGTCGTGAGCGAGCGGGAAGGCATGGCTAAGCCCTCCCCGCGCATGTTCCTCCTCGCCGCCGAACGCGCGCGCGTGATGCCTGCGGAGACCGTGCACGTCGGGGACGACTACGACGAGTGCGTTTCCCCCCATTTCTCTTGGAACCCTCCTCACACCCGCGGGATCGCGCAGGGACTACGTTGGCGCCGAGAACGCGGCGATGCACGCGTTTCTGTTGCGAAGGCCGGGCGAGGAGGGCAAAGACCAGCCGAAGGAGCCGGGGGAAGATTTGTCGCAGGTCCGCGTGGCGACGAGCTTGAGCTGGGTGGTCAATTGGGTGCGGAAGCGGAACGAGGCAGCCTAACGCGGTTCTCTTCGGCGAGCCGCTGAAAACGAAGGGCACGCTCCTCCCAAGTCTTCGCCCGAGCGCGGTATGCGTGTGTGTGTGCGGAGAATGGGGATGTATTATACCAGAAATATATATGCATGCGTCGTACCATGGCCCCCCGTCCACGGAAAACCCCCTCTCGAAACTCTATGCGGCAGCGTACGAGTACGTGGTCGGGGCCTTGCGGTCGAAAACGAGCGTTTGCTCCGGCTTGCGCTCCGCTCGCGCGACGTCCTCGATGCGCTCGCCCATCTTGAGCATCGTCGCGCGGATCACGCGCGGGTCTTTTCGCAGAAGCTTGAACAGGTCCCGCTGGTTCGTGGGCGACGCGTCGAAGTGCATCGTCCAGTAGCTGTTGCGTGGGACGCATCGACGTCAATCTCCGCGGGAGAGCGCGAGGAGAAGAGGGGGGGCACGCACTCGCCGAAGCTATGGTTCACTTTGTGGCTGCGCATGCGCTGGGGCAGCGTTTTGAGCCCCCAGTAGCGCAAGCCGCGCACGACGCCGCCCTGGCCCATGACATGCGTGGCCGACTGGCGCACGAGTCCTTGGATGTGGACCTGGGTCTCGTCAGAGAGGAAGAAAGAGGCGAAAGAAAAGGGCGACGCACAAAATCGCGGTTATGGGCTGCGATGCATACGAGCTGGTAGAAGGGCATCGTCGGCGAGCGGGAAGGGAAACGCGACGCGGGGTGAGAGGAGGAAGTGTGCACCCAGGGGGGGTGCGGACGCGGATTCCGGCACTCCAACCCCAGCGAGGACCCCGGACACCGTCAACCGAGGTGACGAGATAAGATTCGTTAGATTGGCCAGATAAGAGCATCTGCTACTGTGCAGCAGTGAGTATCAGCTCGCTAACATCGCTCCTGCGAGTTCTGGAGCATAGGTGTAAAGGCATTTGATGAACGACAGTCAATATTCGAGGAATACATGTCTTGCAGCAAATATGGCACTGGTTGATCTTTTCCGAAGGCAAACATATGGTGTCAGCAACGACTAGTGCGACAGCACCAAGTTACGACACAGCTGACTAGAAGATGAGGACAACAGAGGGGAGCCGATCAGACACGGCGACAGACGAGGGGAAGCAAGCAAAGTCGGTAGAATTGACTAGCTCGAGATAGGGACCATGTACAGCGAGAGGGAGCCTTATATACATGAGAGGAGAGAGACTTAGGTAAGCAACCAATACACGGCGATCAGTAAGCAGACCAAGTATAAGTAAGCAGTCGTATGTAAAAGAGCACAGCATGAGTCAGTATTGTACAGCATGAGTCAGGGGAAAGGAGTCAGACCCGGGCCGAGATGAGTCACGTGGGCCCGGGTGGGATACAGATGAACCGGGTTCGGGCCGAAGTGGAGCCGGGCCGGTGATAAGCCAATAAGTCCTAAAGCGTGTAACCGATGTAAGGTAAAAAGAAAATTATAGACCGTTCATGACATCACCCCTTCCTTAGATTCGACGTCCTCGTCGCAATCAGATCCAGCTTCCTCTTCCGCCAGGAGTTCCCAACGATTAAGGCGTGCAGGTTTCGGGGCACCCGGGTGCTCGCGGTGGAAGTCGTCGATACGTTTCTTGGCATTCTGGAGATTGGCAAGAGGTTCCCAAGTATTGTCATTGTCTGGGTAGCCTTTCCATTTGACAAGGTACTTGAAGCCGCGACCAACTCTCTTGGAGTCTATAATCCTTTCGACCTCATAGACTTCCTCTCCTTGGACTAACTCTGGGGGTGGAGGTGCAGGTGCTTTCTGATTGTCAAAGGCGGGACCGTTGTGTGGGGATAGGAGGGACTCGTTGAAGACCGGATGTTTTCGTGACCAGGATGCAGGGAGGCGAAGCTTGTAAGCCGATGCTCCGACTTTTTCCAGGATTTCGAAAGGACCAAAGCGCTTGTCATCTAGCTTTTGCATAGGACGTGCCGTTTTGATTACGGTTTGGCCATCTCTGGTCTTGGCTTCCAGCCAGACGAAGTCGCCGATTTTGTAATCTATTGGTTCGTCCTTCTTGCGATCGTAAAAGCGCTTTTGATCATCCTGTGCTGCCTTTAGCGCAGAGCGGGCTTCCTCATAGATGTCTCGCATGCGTTGTGCAAACTCGTTCGCCGATGGGTTGTCTGTCTCACGTCGAGGGTTTGTCCCCAGGTAGAGTTCCCGACCATAGTTGGCAAAGTTGGGAGACATCCCAATCGAACTATGGACCATGTTGTTGAGCGCAGTCATGGCAAGTGGGAGGTAACGTGTCCAATTGTCCTGTCGTTGATTGACAAAGATGCGAAGGTAGTTTTCCATGGTCATGTTGGAGCGTTCGGTCTGTCCGTCCGTCTGAGGGTGATACGCCGTGGACGGGTTCCCTTCAATGCCTAACAGTTGGAACAATGCCGTGGTGAATTTGGAGACAAACACGCTGCCACGGTCGCTGATGATCTTTCTAGGAATTCCATGATGGGGGACCACCTCGCGTAGGTACTCGAAGGCGAGTTCGTCCTCCGTTAGGTCTTTGGTCGTGGCCCAGAATACAACCTGCTTGGTACCCATGCAGTTCACATTGCAGATGGCGTCTTTTCCATCCGAGACTGGGAGCGGCATGACAAAGTCGATGGATACATGCTCCCAAGGCGCTTGTGGCGGGTCATGTGGGTGGAGTGGAGCGGCAATGCGATCATGTCTAATCTTGGTACGTTGGCAGGTCTCACATCCTTCAACATATTTCCGGACATTGTCTCTAATGGCAGGCCACCAGTAGTTGCGCGTGATGAGCTCGTGGGTCTTGTATCGTCCTGGATGACCGACAAGCGGGCCATCATGATGAGCTTGGATGATGTCTGCACGGAGTCCTTTGTCTCTTGGGACATAGAGTCTGTGTTGCCAGGTGACCATTCCGTCTGCGTGTTCCAGCCATCCCTTCACTTTGAGTGCTAAGGCGCGTTCTACTGCATGGTCTCGGAGTAAGGTAGCCTCCTGAATCCGCTCAATGAAGACATTGTCAGGTCCATTGGTTATAATTCCTGCATGGTTGAGGGCGCGAAAGAGTTCTGGTTTCAGGAGGACAATGTTTTCATTGTCTTTCTCCCCCTTCTCAAGGCCCGCTAGTCGGGAAATAGCATCGGGTTTACCCATTGTTTTGCCAGGCTTGTGGAGTAGCGTACAATGATACTCTTGTAGCTCCGTTAACCATCGTGCTTGTCTCCGATTTAGCTTCTGCGCCTTGCGGAAGTACGTGAGATTGCAATGATCCGACCAGATTTCAAACTCCTGTCGTGCCCCCATGAGGTATTGTCTCCATTCCTCTAGCGTCGTCATGATAGCCAGTAATTCCTTGTCATAAATCTCATAGTTCCTCTCAGCTTCGCTGAGGGACTTTGAGAGGAAGGCGACCGGGTGCCATTTGCCATTGTCCTGTTGTTGCGAAAGTACCGCGCCCGTGGCATAGTCAGAGGAGTCCGCCTCGACACGGAACTGTCCATCGTCTGTAGGGATTGCTAGAACTGGCTGCGATGTTATACGTCGCTTGAGTTCCTCAAAAGCCTCCTGCTGTGGGGTGTCCCAGACCCATTCCGTCTTCCCAGTGAGTCTAGTCATTGGGTGAGCAATGCCACTGAAGTCCTTGATAAAGCGACGGTAGAAGTTGCAAAAGCCCAAAAATGATTGAAGTTGTTTCTTCGTTTTGGGGGCTGGCCAATTGGTGATTGCCGCGACCTTTGCTAGATCCATGCGAACCCTTCCTCCGCCGACAATCATGCCCAGGTATTCGATTTCTGCCTTCTCAAACTCGCACTTTTCTGGCTTCAGATAGAGTTTGTTTTCTCGCAGGATCCGAAGGACCTCCTTGACTATTCGACGATGTTCTTCTAGCGTATGTGTGAAGATGAGGATGTCGTCCAAATAGACGACCACGACTCCTTGGTGGATCAAGTCTTTGAACAGGTCATTCATCATGGCTTGGAACGTAGACGGGGAGTTGGTGAGTCCAAAGAACATGACCGTAGGCTCGTAGAGACCTTTGTTCGTGCGGAATGCAGCTTTCCACTCGTCCCCTTCTTTAATCCGAACATTGTTGTACCCCCATCGGACATCGAGCTTGGTAAAGTGCCGTGCTCCTTTAAGTTTGTCAACCAACTCTTGGATGAGCGGGGAGCGGGGTAACGGTTCTTTATTGTCATCTCATTGAGCTTTCGATAGTCCTGCACAGGACGTAGCGAGCCGTCTTTTTTCTTGATGAAGAAGAATGGGGAGGCCATGGGTGATTTGGACGGTTGGATCCGGCCAGATCTCAGGTTCTCTTCCAGAAAGGCGTCCAGTTGCTTCTGCTCGTCCAATGTGAGGGGGTAAACTTTGCAATCAACCGGTTTGAAGTTAGGAGTGAGCTCAATGGCGTGGTCCCATGGGCGTCGCTCAGGGAGCTTGTCGAAGTCATCTTTGTCAAAGATGTCCTTGAATTCGTGGTACGCCGTTGGGACTCGCTCAGAGAAGGTCTGTTCCTTTTTCTTAGCGTGCTCTTCAATTGCAATGTCCGATGCATGGGTCCGGATGTGGTATGTCGCTTTGTAGCCATCCCAGTCGAAAGCAAACAGCTGCTCGTCCTTTTCCATGTGGACTGGCTCTTCCTCCTCCTCTTCATCCTCATCGATATTGAGGAGGGGAGGGGGACGAGAGCAGCTGATAGGGCATCGGTCAAATTCAATTGACCCGGATTTCCAGTCGATGTGAGGGTTGTGCTTCTTTAGCCACTCATGTCCAATGAAAAGGTCCGTATCTCCTAGATTGGAGACCGCCAGGTCAATGTTTTCTTCATGGTCTTGAATATTTAGGCGAAGTGTGACATATTCCGTAATGGGACCTCCTGTGTTGAGAGTGCCGTCTGCATTTCGTACTGGGATTGGGCGAGCAGTCCGTCGCGTGGGGATGTGATTTTCCTGCACAAACTTCGTGTTGATACACGAGCCAGTGCAACCACTGTCCAGGAGTGCGAGAGCTTTGACAATGCGTTTGGAATCTACCACCAGTTGTGTGGGAATGACCGTTTGTTCCTTGGCGCTGGCGGAGCGTATGAACTGCATAGGAGTGGCGAGCTCTAGTAGAGCTTGACATGCTAACTCGTCTCCCATGCCAGTTATTTCCTTGATGGCTTCATAAGTAGCCTCGTCACGGCGTCGGTGGTGTGTCCAGATGCGAAGGATTGCAATCGCACTTTCGGGTTTGTCTTCCCTTAAGCGACGAAGCGTCCATTGAGCCGTTCCAGGTGCCATATAACATGATTTGGGCGCCGTGCCCCTTCCATCTCACGGCGTTGTCCCTGACTTCACAGGGTCCATATCCAAAACCGAGTCCGTATCCAAAGCCGTATCCAAAACTGAAGCCGAAACCGAAGCCATATCCAAAGCCGAAGGCTCACAAATCGAGGCCTGAGTATCTAAAATAACAACGGGACGCGTGCCCGTACCGATAGAGTCCGTAAGAGAAGTCATAATGGGGATATCCCCCGTAGTAGTACAGTCCGAATCAACAATGCGCATATGTAAACGAGAACCAGGCCACCGAGGCGCCACAAAACCAGACGAGCGAGAAACAGAAACTTGGGCTTCAGATGCCGTGTACATCGTCAGCCCCCTCAAAAACCCTCCTTCTTCTCCTCCACCTTCGGCTGAGCTTGAAGCGCGTCCATCACGCTTTTCCGATCTTCGGCCGACAGGCTCCTAGCCCAGGCGGTGGGCGTCTCGAACGTCTGTGCTCGAGCCTCCCGCTTTGGTGGTTCCGTGTACCGGTCCCTCCCCCACATGTCTCGGATGTTCTTCACGTCCACCCTGCAGTCCCGCACCTGGTGGCCATTCTGTCCGCAGCGGAAGCATCGCCCCTTGATGTCGACACGGTTGACGTCCATCGGCTGACCTTTGCCACCGTGCACCATGCCGGTTCCATCGCGGCGCCATGGGACCTGCCCCCCTTGTTGCCCATTGGACGATCCTTGTCCTTTGGGTTTTTGGTTCTGCACGGGTCCACTGCGCTGGGTCTTAAGGTCCTCCCGCTCCTGTCGCAGACCGTCGATCAGGATGATGCGCTCTTTGAGGTCCTCATATTTCTGAGGAACGTGACCGCTGTCGTAGATGGAGTCGATGGTCCGATAGTAGACGTTGTGTTTGAGCAGCTGCATGAGGTGGATAGGGTCCTGCGCCGTGGAGTATCCTGCCTTTCTTGCGAGTTGCTCGAACTTGGCGAAGTATTCATGGGCAGTGGTACCCTTCGTCTGTTTGAACCCGTCCAGTTCGACTGCGGCACGGTGCTGCTCATTGACGTCGGTGAAGGCCCCTTTGAGTGCTTTGTGGAAGTCCACCCAGGCAACCATGGCTCCATTGGCCAAGTGTGCATCCTCATACTCGGCCTTCCAGGTGCGTGCTGCCTCCCCCGTCATGTAGGTGAGAATGAAGAGGACTTTGTCCTTGTCCGTCACGAGGTCATCCTCAGCAGCTCGCATGTATTCCTCGCACGACCGCATCCAGTCATTGAAGTCCTCTCGTTTCCCAGAGAAGCCTTCAGGAGTTTTCGCGTGGACTTTCTTTCGGGGGGGTCTGGCGGCGGCGGCGGCTGGGGCACTAACAGTGACCGCAGGGGGGTTGACGGTGATGGGGGGGGCCGTGACGTTGACGGTGGGGGGGTGGCAGGTTGAGGGCAGCAACAAGCACGGCAGGGATGGCTACCCATTGGCCATTTACTTCCATGAGCCAGGCATCGTCGGTGCCGTTATTCATGTGTTGGATGGGAGAGCCAGTTTGGCCGATGACAATGTTCCATGTTCCACCGATTTCGGTGCAGTTGGCAAGTTCGGCGGGGAGAGGGGGTTGGGGGTCGGTGCGGATCCACTGGGCAGCCATGATTGGTTCGTCGAGGTCGGAGAAGTCTTCGTCGGTGACAGGCGGTAGGGCGGAGGCGGCGATGAGGTTGAAGTCGGCTTCAGTAAGGTCGTCTTGGCTTTCGTTGGCGAAGTAACCAACTGATGCCACTTGTTTGGGTTGCTACGAAGGCGACTTCGACAGTGGTGTCTCCGAGTTGGACAAAGAAGTCGTTTCCTCGTTCAGTGAAGCCTAGAGGGAGGGGATATATGTAGCAGTTTTCGTCCTCAACGTCGGTGTCGGAGTCAGAACTGGAGTCGGAGCCGTTGAGTCCGAACGAGGGAATTGTTTATAAGTGGGTGAGGTCGATGACCTCTGGCTGGGTGAGGTCGATGACCTCTGGCTCTGGTGTGGGGCTGGGGGTGTTGCCTGGTGTAAGGAGGCGGTGGGTGTGTCGAGTGTCTACTGGTATTTTCTCGTTGGGCGCGTAGAAGGATTTTGGGGGTTGCTCGAGTTTGTAGCGGTAGGTGACGTATGGGCAGGAGTAGACGTAGAGGTTTCCGTTTCCTTGTTCGCTTATTTTGAGGTGATAGAAGTGGATGTCTATGATGGAGTCTTCAAGTTCTTCTACACCGAGGGCGACCTTCCAATTGTGCCAGGCCCAAGGGTTTTTAGATTCGTTGATGAGGGAGATGATAGCGTCGTGGCTGATGGGGATGAATTCTTGTACTTGCGAGCGCCAATCTTCCATGCACGAGCCCCCAGTCGAAATGGTTACTCTGTGCGGCAAGGGAAGATTTTGTCGAGGGAAGGTGGTTCTGTTATGAGATCGCAAGACGGTCTGCCTCAGTCTTCTCGACCTGTTGGCTGTCTCTTCGTCTAGGGGACACGAGCCCAAAGACTTCCTAAACCGCTTTCCTTTCGCCGCTTTTACTCGTTTCCTACACCAAAGGTGCACCTTCTACTGTCACCTCTGAGCTTTCAACTCCTGGTATTGGAGAGTCTCGAGTAGGTGTAACGTTTTGAGGAAACGTCAAGCCGGCACCGGTATACGTGCGCACGACCACAATGTCAGGGTAACGAGTCGCGTACTCTGGGGGCAACGGTCTAGGGCGGCACGGGGGAAGAACAAGGTCAGTACCAGACGGGTACTACTACTACTACGCTACAGTACGTAGGGACGGTCGTAGGGTGGTGCAAGAGTAAACAGATCTCAAGCTTATGTCAGCAACGACTAGTGCGACAGCACCAAGTTACGACACAGCTGACTAGAAGATGAGGACGACAGAGGGGAGCCGATCAGACACGGCGACAGACGAGGGAAAGCAAGCAAAGTCGGTAGAATTGACTAGCTCGAGATAAGGAATATGTACAGCGAGAGCGAGCCTTATATACACAAGAGGAGAGAGACTTAGGTAAGCAACCAATACACGGCGATCAGTAAGCAGACCAAGTATAAGTAAGCAGTCGTATGTAAAAGAGCACAGCATGAGTCAGTATCGTACAGCATGAGTCAAGAGAAAGGAGTCAGACCCGGACCGAGATGAGTCACGTGGGTCCAGGCGGGATATAGATGAGCCGGGTCCGGGCCAAGGTGGAGCCGGACCGGTGATAAGTCGATAAGTCCTAAAGCGTGTAACCGATGTAAAGTAAAAAGAAAATTATAGACCGTTCATGACAGTAACCGATGTAAGGTAAAAAGAAAATTATAGACCGTTCATGACATATGGATCTCGGTGACAAACTGACATGGTTCACAAGGTATGAATCGACGCGGTATAGTATGATGAAGTAGTGTATTTGATACGAAGGCGAGACGTAGACGTACTCAGCTATGCTCGTGGCTGTCTCTGCGGATCTGATGCAAGGACTTCCGAGAGACACGAACGAGCGAATACACACATGTAAATGGTAGCAAGTTCATAGGCGAAGGGCGGGGTGCGGAATGGGATTAAATAGCGAGCTGAATTTGGAAGGCTTCCGACGAGAGTATACGTCCTGTGGAGGATCGCAGGGAAGCGAGTAGGAGAGTGAGACGGCAAGTACACACACCTTTTCAAGTTACCAGCCGCCTACGCGTGTTGTCCCTTTGCACCTTCCCTTCGTGCCCTCCATTTGACGGGCCTTCAAGCCCATACCATAGTATTCCAGTTGATTCGATGCATCACGAAGGTGTTGATGTTGGAGATTGTGAGAATCTTGACATATGGCCGCTGCCAACCGAGTCCCAGAGCATCCAGGAGCTGATCCAAAGCTGATCACCAGGCCACCGGACACAAAATCAAGGTATCGGATAGCGCAATCGTAGGATAAATGGATATAACACCATGAAAACAGAGAGGAGGGGAGGAGGGGAGAAAAAGGCGGGAGGAAAGCAACGCGACGTCGATTATCCCGGCCACATGACGATTTACAATGTATACTATTAATGTCCACTTCGTGTCAATCTGCTATGACTCTGCGCGATTTTGGGGGTCTATCATTCAATTAGAACTGAAACTTAAAGGAGCCCCTCAGGCATACAGCTCATTCCACTCGAGTATAGAATCGCAAACGGCAAGAACGAGAATGCGAGCGCGGCGCGGGTACCCGCGGACCGGAGGAGGACCCCGAAACCGTCAGCCTTGAGTATGAGGGGAGTTGGAGTACCGGAATTCCTAGCCGGACGCCCCTCGTGTGCACCTGCTGTGGACCGTGGGAACAGGGGAGGTCCCTGGACCGGCCCGCGGACCCCGGCTGGCTCGGGCACGAGATCTGCAGCCCAAGACGTGGCATCTCTTCGCTCTCATCCGAATCCCATCTCTCCTCCCGATCCACTACTCATCTCCCTCCTCGCCCGCCCCCCCGCAGAATCTCCCCCCAAAAAACACAACAAAAATGTCCATGAAAGCAGTAAGAGACGCCCTCCGATCCCGGTCCATGTCCCATCGCGCTCACCGCGGCCGCAGATCGTAAAGAGTGCGTTCGCGACCCCGCGCATTGGCACACGCCGCTTTTTTTCGCGCGGCTGAAGCACGCTCATCGCGTCTACAGGCGTCGTTTCTGGCGACTCGTTGATCCTGCGCGGACGCCCGGGGCCCCAGGGACAGCCCCCCAAGGAGAGGTGCGTGTGTTCTCTAGGTTGCCGGGAGCGGCGAGGCTGACACGGTTGTTGCGCGGGGCGGACAGGATCTTGCACCTTGCAGACGTCTCCTCGCCTCGTCTTGGGAACGCGTCGAGAGAAGATGAGGTGAGCTGTCTTTTTTGCGTGCGTTGTAGTGCATGCATGCGCGGTAGTAGGAGACCTAGCTGGGACGGCTCATCGGCGCACACGACGGACACCCGCTTCCCCTGTAGCGTTGTGTGCAGCAGTCCGGGGTGGTTTTCAGGGCAGTCGGATTCATTGCCTCGCTAGCCATGATGCCCACGGTGCTCTCTGTTGTCACTCTGGTCGAGTGACCAGCAGAGACACCCACCCTCCGCTTCCGCTTCCGCCTTTCTTCCGCCCACGTTCACCCGTTAACCGAATCCCTCCGCAGCCTTGGGCCTACGAAGCACGCGAGTTTCTGCGTACGCTCGCCGTCGGCAAAGAGATCAGCTTCACCTCCGCACACCAACTCCCGCCAAACGAAGGCGATGTCCCGCGCGACCTCGGAAACGGCGAGATCAACGGCGTCGACATCTCCAACGAGGTCCTCCGCACTGGCTGGGCCAAGGTGAAGGACATCAAGCGTGACCCGACGGACGAAGATCTCAAGCGCAAGGAGGTCGAGGCGGACGCGAAGGCGGCGGGGCGTGGGATCTGGAATCCGCATGGACCGCAGGTGTGTGATGTTTTTCCCCACGCTTCCTTGAGGGCTTTTTGGAGGCTAATGGAGGGCCAGGCGCGCAGTGTCATCTACAACATGCCGCACGACTCGCAAGCCTTCATGAACGAGTGGAAGGGGAAATCAATCGATGGTGCGTTTCCCGTGCATATATCCGCGTGTTTCTCTTCTTAACAGCCTACCCCCTCACCAGCCATTGTGGAAGCCGTCCGGGATGGCACCACCTTCCGCGTCCGCCTGCTCCTGCCCGAAGGCGACCACCAATACATCAACGTCGCGCTGGCCGGTGTCCGTAGCGCGCGCGCGTCCTCAAAACAAGGCGAGCCCTCGGAGCAGTGGGGAGAAGAAGTGGGTCCCGCCCCAACCACCCCATGTACATCAAAACGAATTAATATATTTCTTCTTCCTTTGCCCCCCCCTCCGGGTGATCGTTCGTAGGCGAAGTTTTTCTCTGAGTCAAGATTGCTCCAGCGCGCGGTCAAGGTGCAACTACTGTCACTTCCGACCGCCAGCGCGTCCCCGTTCCAGGCTAACGCGAGCGGCCCCGCACCCGCCAGCATTTTCATCGGAAATGGTTGGTCGTTCTTTTCCTGGTACCTTCAACCGCAGGCTCACGTCACACCAGTCCTCCACCCCGCTGGCAACATCGCCGAATTCCTCGTCGCTGGCGGCCTCGCCCGCGTCGTCGACTGGCATACTGGGATGCTCGCCAACTTCGGGGGTATGGAGCGTCTGCGCGCGGCCGAGAAAACAGCGAAGGAGAGGCGTCTATGCCTGTACGCGACCGCGTCCGCCTCCTCCGTGTCGAATGGCGGCAAGGCCTCCGGGGGCGCGTCGAACGGGGCTGGGCGCGCGTGGGAGGGCACGGTCGTGCGCGTGTGGTCCGGCGACCAGATTTCGCTCGTGGACAAGGACGGGCGGGAGCACCGCGTGCAGCTGAGCTCGACACGGAGCCCGAAGATGTCCGACCCGAAGCAGGCGGCGTACGCGCACGAGGCGCGCGAGTTCCTGCGGCGGAAGCTCATCGGGAAGCACGTCCGGGTCCACGTCGACTTCGTGAAGCCGCGCGAGGGCGAGTACGAGGAGAGGGAGTGCGCGACGGTGCGGTACGGTGGGCAGAACGCGTGGGTGGAATTTGTGCTCCTTTGGGGTCTGTGGGCGAGCGCTGACGAGGGGGCGGATGTAGCAACGTCGCGGAGCAACTCATCGAGAAGGGGCTCGCGGGCGTCGTGCGGCATAAGCGGGACGACGAGGACCGCTCGCCGGACTACGACAAGCTCATGGCTGCCGAACAAACGTACGGGACCGCTGACTGGTGCCCTGTCGTCTCGACACTGACCCTTTCTGTGTTCGTCTTTCCCTCTAGTGCTATGTCCGAGGCCCGCGGAATCCACTCTGGGAAGGACCTCCCGCCCGTCAAGCCCCCGCTGAACCTGTCCGAGGCAAACACCCGCGCAACACAGTTCCTCAGCGGGTTCAAGCGGCAAGGCAGGATCCCGGCCGTGGTGGAATACGTCGCTGCCGGCTCGCGGTTCAAGTAGGTGTACATCTCATTGGCTCGGATCGCCTATCTTACTTTGGATCCTCCAGGATCTTTTTGCCAAAGGACAACCAGGTGCTCACGCTGGTTCTCGGCGGTACGTTGCCCGCCTCCTCCTCGCTGTTCACCCCTGATCGGAGGGCGAATCGCTAGGCATCCGCGCTCCTCGCACCGCACGCAACCCGTCAGAGAAGAGCGAGCCCTACGGCCAGGAGGCGGCCGACTTCGCGACGCGGCGGTACATGCAACGCGACGTGGAGATCGAGGTGGACACCATCGACAAGTCGGGCGGGTTCATCGGCGCGCTGTACGTGAACAAGACGGAGAACGCCGCGCTCGCGCTCGTGAAGGAGGGCCTCGCGACCGTCCACGCGTTCTCGGCGGAAGGCCTCCCGTGGGCACGGCAGTTGTACGACGCGGAGGTGCGTTGCTTCTTTTTGTGGAGCCGAGGCCTTCACTGACGCTGTTTTTGCGTCGCAGGAGGAGGCGAAAAAGGCGAGGCGAAACGTGAGTGTAGCTGCGGTCTCATCATAGCCGGGGCTCATTGGATGTTTTCTTGGCCAGGTCTGGTCAGATTACGACGAGGAGGCGGCCAAGGCTGCTGAAGCACCTGCAGAAGACGATGCCGCCCCGCTCAAGCCTGAATTCCTCGACGTCATCGTCAGCGACGTCCGCACGAAGAACGGCTTCGCATTCTCCGTACAAATCCTCAACACCGAAGGTAAGCCTTCCTCGTCGTCCCTTTCTGCCCACGGCTTACGAGCCTCGTCCTCCTCCGCGTCTTCCCTCCAGGCATCGCCTCGCTCGAAAAGCTCATGCGCGATTTCTCGATCCACCACCGCGGCACGACCGCGTCCCCGCCCGGGTTCGTGCCCAAGGGCGGCGACCTCGTCTCGGCCAAGTTCTCCGACGGCGCGTGGTACCGCGCGAAGATCCGGCGCGCGTCCCCGCTCAAGCGCGAGGCGGAGGTGACGTTCATCGACTACGGCAACCAGGACATCGTCGGGTTCGACAACGTCCGCCCGCTCGACCCCAAATTCCGCGCGCTGCCCGGACAGGCGCACGACGCGCGTCTCAGGTGCGTGCCTGTTCCCTCCCTTTCCTCTCTCTTTGCAGGCCTTGAGTCGCGGCTGATGACGGGCGGGCGTCAGTTTCATCAAGCTGCTGGGCCCGGAGAGCGAGTACCACCAGGACGCGGTCGACCGCTTCCGCCAGCTGTGCGAGGGCCGAAAGCTGATCGCGATCGTGGACCACAAGGAGGGCAACGTCCTGCACCTGCGGCTGGTCGACCCCGCGGACCCGCAGACGGCGGCGGACCCGCTCGCGTGCGTCAACGCGGACCTGCTCCGGGAGGGCCTCGCGGCAGTCGACCGGAAGGGGTGCAAGTACCTCGCGGCGTACCCCGCGGTGGTGAAGCGGCTGCAGGAGGCGGTCGCGGGGGCGAAGAAGGACCGGTTGGGGATGTTCGAGTTTGGGGATGTGGAGGAGGACGAGTAGGGGTGGGGTTTTGGTTTGGGTGGTTGGCTGGACGGAGAGGGGGGTGCGCGGCGATTATCTAGGATAAAATGGCGCCTTTCAGTGGAGAGGCAATGTGATCTTCACTTCTCATTTTCGTTTATTGGGCGAAGTGACGGGGTTTTGGTGGATAAGTGTTCACGCCCCTCGCGCAAGTATCAAAGGAGGGGCTTCAGTTATTTCCTGGTATCCCTAAGCTTCGGGGGCACCTCCTGGCGAGGCTACGCACTATACAACGACTAGCTCTCAGCGCATTTATGCTGTACAGTACTGTACACCATCGCTGCCCTACAGCCTCTTGTAACGCATCGCTCCAACGAGCAAGTCCTCAATCAGCCATATGCACCGGCCTCGTCAAACGAGCTGCCGCCGCTCCCCGACCTCCTGACGACTTGACATGGATCGACCGGCGAATTGCTAGACAAAGACGTCGCGTCAACGAGCACCAGCGACTCGGAGCCATCACTCATTGAAAGGGCCAGCTTTGTGGGGGCCAGCATCAAGGTCAGACCTGTAAAGAAGAGAGACCGAAATTAGGCGGCGATTCCCACTGGAGCCATGCGTGAGCATGCGTGTGTGCAGCAGCATGCTCACCCGGAGGAACAAGCCATTCTTGATTATAACGTCCATGGCTCGAAGAGCCGAGTCCGAGATTGAGAGCAAGTCAGCTGCTAGACGGCATGGCTAGGTTTTCAAGCGCACCTCGTTCGTAACAGTTGTCATTCCGTCTCCCAACTTCCCCCCATGCCATTTCAGAACGCTGTAAGTCGAGAGAAACACGAGTCGTGTTGGTGGGAGAAGACTAAGTCACGAACGCGCGTTTGACGTTTGAGTCTTGTCGCGGCGCGCTCTTCCAACCACCACCATCACTTAAACCAGAACGACTACCTTCTGGTTAGGTCAGCGACGGCCCACGGGAGACTACACCATCACCACCAACTAGCGCAGACCATCGAGTTATCCATCTTCACCTTTGCACCACCCCTTCATTGCCGGAGTACCTCCGATGGCTTTACCTTGTGTTCCATTAGCCCACCCCCCGCCTCGCCACCGTTTCTACCCACTAGAGGATGGCCCAATCCTGGAATCCACCTCGAGTGTCCAACACCGAAGGCTTAGGCCTAAGAACAACTACGGCACGTCCTCGAGAGGCATACTTATGATATGTTTGGCAGCTATCCGGTGAAGGATCCTGTCACACTGATACGGTATCGCGACCTCACGGTACGTTCCACATTTTTACAGCTCGGGACGACACCACTGAGTACTGAATGCTCTCCAACTGCAACACACCGTATGAAGTCGCGTAAGTGGCACCTGACACCTTGAGGTTCGCATGCACCGGACGCGCAATCTTTGAATGGACACGGGTACGCCTTTGACGTCTTGGGCAGATCCTCTGTGTTTTGATTTTCTCAATCCGTCCGTCCTCTTCTTCCGCTTTTCTTCCCCCATGTCTTGAGCGCACGCCGCCTCGTCCTCCTCTCGATCGCGCTTTGCGGTGTGGATCGGACCGGGGTGTGGGACCGACGGCCTTGGATCCGCCATCGTTGAAGCTCCGGGCGCGATGTACTCCAAGGGGATCCCTTCTCCGTGGGAGCTCGCCTTGGATTTTTCTTTGGTGTTGCTCAAGGCTCGAGCGTTCACCGACCCCGACGATGGGGTAGATGATGTGCCGGCCTTGAATGATTCGTCTGTGTGCAACCTCCTAGAGGGGTCGCTTTCGGGCATGATGCCCTGAACCCCGGAGGTTGTAGTAGCTGTCGACGGCATCCCAGAGTGGCCGCCCTGCGTACTGCATGCACTGGCAGGTGGTGGGCTCGCACGCGTTTCCTCGGATGAGAACGGGCAACCGTTTTCCTCCCACATGAACGAGGGGCTCTGTCGTCGGACGGAAGATGTGTACGGCCGAGATGCACGAACGTTGCCACAGCTGGATGGAAGTGGCGAGGGCGACAGTGCCGGAAGCACCAGAAAGGGGCTCGTAGGATGTTCGAGGTCGCCGTTGTGAGGTGTGTGCGTGGGGAAGAGTGGCCGCACCGAAGATGTCCTGGCGTTGTTGGTGGCCACCTGGGGAGGAAGCACCTGTTCACCGCCATAGGGAGGTGGTCTCGGGGCGGCGGCGGGCTCTGGATGGATAGCAGAAGCGATGACTGGGTTGTGGTGGGGGAGGATTGTAGGTGAGAGGGTGTATGCGTTATCGGATTCCGTACCAGAGTATACTGGTGATACTGGTGGGAGGATGTGGCGACTGTGATTGCTGTCGTCTTCGACCTGGACGGTGTGTCAGTACAAAACGCCAAATGCACGGAACAGTGCTATGCGTACGCGGAGGGGAATAGAAGTGGGATCAACAGCCTGTGGCCACCCGAATTCCGTCGCCGTAGGCTGCGCTGAGGGGAGATTGAGAGACAACCAGTCACTATCCTGTAACTGCTCGATGTTGTCGAGAAGGCTCGTGGACGTGAGCATCCAAAGCTAGAGATTGGCTGGAATGGGAACGTCGTCGTCGACCTTTTCGTGACAACGATGCTGCGATGGAGTACTCGTTCTCTGAAGTTGTACAAATCAGCGTCGCTTACCAGACCATCCAGGAGTTCCATCGACGTGGTGGGCTACGGGAATTCCGCCCATATAAAATCGTCGGTGTCACGGTCAGAAAATGTGGCGAGGGATGTCATTGCCAGCGGTTTGCGTGCCCAAAGGATATGGATGTTTAGAGCGAGGAAAGAACGCCCTTGCTCCCGTCACTGACACCTTTTTTGTACCATTCGTGAGCGCCATCCTCTTGGGATATGCTTTTCACGTTGTCTTCTGACCGTCAACTTCTAGACATTGTGATCCACGAGTTCTGCCAGGGGAAAGTGTTTTGCGTCCAGAAATTGTCCAGAAACATGTGTCGGCAGGCTAACCTCCATGAGCTGATTAGAAGCCCCACTTCATCGCTGCTTGTTCTCGGCGGTCTGCTCGGGAGAATTACTGACTAATGTAGCCCAAATGTAGCTTCAACAATTTGCCCTACTTACCACATCGCAGCCGCTTATCCCATCCATGAAGACGAAACGAAATTCACGAAATGGAACAAGGCTGCACTCACTGCGCGCCTCGCCTAACCCTCCCTCCTCGAGCAAGTCAAAGGCACCTAATTTCCCATCATGCGCTTGTAGGCTGTGCTCATCGAAGGTCGCCGACCAACACACTTTTTGTGTTCCCCGTTCGTAGACTGTGCGGATGATGCGGTCGCTACATGACCTGAACACGACACGATCTTCCACCCGATGCTAGAGTAAATCCATGTACTCACTCTTTACTTGTCATCCAAACCAGGACGCATATGCCCTTGTCGTGCTCCTTACTCACCCTCTTACATACAAGTCTAACCTCGCCCATGCCCTGGAAATCTACTCGCGCGTTCGCGTCCCGATCTCTGCCCTCATCGCGGACCTTTCGCACACCGCCGGGAGGCACTCCACACTGTTTGGCGAGAAGGATATGAAAAAGGACGGGTTAAGAGAGCTTTGGGAGAAGATGGTGTCGGCCTTCGAGGGACTGAGTGTTGCCGATTCGATGGAGGACAGACAAAAGGCCGTGGAAATGTTGACGAAGGAGTTGTCGCCGAAGTCGAACGAGAGGGCGGATTACTAGAGGGGCCTTTCCGGACCACACTCGCTCTGCGACTTCCGAGTCGTTGGCCAACTTTCCGGGCCCATCTAGTCTTCCCGAGGCAGACGAAATATTCCGTCAGCCTTCGCAAGCTCAGGATAGGCCCATCACCTGATGTTCACTCTGAGGTACTCCTTTGACGATTGGTGCGCTTCAAATAAAGGTGCGCGCGTCTTCGTTGTTCATCGTGGCGCCCAAACTCCTCCTCTTACACGCCCATCGTCATCATCATCAGATCCTTTGAATGGTTCCGTGCGCATATCAGCATGTTTTGACCGTTCTGAAAACGAACTAGGGCCGCGGCTGCGGCCTCCGTTTTTGAGGTAAACGTCTCGGTGTTGCCATTCTTCCAGTGTTGTGTTTTAGCCGAATTCATGTCAACATACACTTTTCTTGCCCCAGCGTATCTGCCACGATCATCGTCTCGGGATCCAAAGAATGGTCGGCGACAAACGAAGTGTCGAAGTCCTGGGCATCATCATGCTCCTCGCTTCTTAGTCCGAAACCATTGCAACGCCAACCTTTCACAGTTCCACAGTATCGCGTCATTCAAGGTCCAAGGAGGAAATACCGCATCGCCTATCGTTCACCCGGGCTCTCTTCGCAACAGTTCGCAACACCGCTTTCCACCGAATGAGAAACCGATAGGCTACTTCTTTACGGATTGTTAGATCCCACACACGACGGCCCATCACCAAGGAGTCGCCATATTTGACAACGGCTGGAGCAAGAATGGGTCACCCCTCATCTACACTGGATTCCACCCGGTGTCAATCATATGTCAGCTTGCTTACTTATACACCATAAGTGCAAGTCATGGGTGTACCGCGGCGACGCTCAGCACTCCAATGGATCCCACATACCCCCTTGTCCCCATCCTCAACATCGTCTCCACGTGTCTCGTCCTCCTCTCTCTGCTCAACAGAAGTATCCACCATCATAGGAATATCGGTGTATGCCTGCTCGGGACGTGGGTCTTCATCGATGACTTGATTGGAGGCATCAACTCCATCGTATGGGCGGACAATGCGGACAACAAATCCCCTATCTGGTGTGATATATGTACGTCAATCCTCCCATTTCGCTCTTGCTGAGGCTCATATTCTCCCAGCGTCACACATCGGCGTAGGCTTCAACACCGCTGTGCCGGCCTGCTCTCTTGTCATCACCCGACGACTCTTCAAGATAACTCGTCTGAGGTCCGTTGGACCACCAACTGTGCTGGAGGTGCGTGTGCTCATATCCTCCATCGCTCGAGAATAATGTACGTCTTTTCCCTCAGAGACGCCTGGATATTGCATTCGACCTGTCCTTGGGGCTCGGGTTGCCGGTGCTTTTAATGGGCCTTTGTGTGTCGTGTCACGCTCCTTCGGTTCCCTCATACTGAATACCCCCTGTTTGGTGTAGATTATATTGTACAAGGGGCTCGCTACCAGTTGGCCGAAGAGCTCGGATGCGCCTCCGCCATCACTCAATCCGGCGTCGCCGTCATCCTACTGCTTTCCTGGGGAGTCATCCTCCCCGCAATCTCTATCATCTTCTACTGCCGTACGTTTCCCCTTTTCGCCATTCTTCCCCTCGTACGGCCTAACCAAAACACACCCAGCGGGAATCTTGTGGGCGTTCTACCGCCATAATCAACAGGTCAGCCGCATCCTCCAAACAGAGTCCTCCCTCACGCGCCCGCGCTACTTCCGCATCCTCGCCCTCGGTCTGCTCGACGCGCTGGTGACGCTTCCGCTCGGCGCCGTCATCTTCACCATGAACATCCGCGCCTCGTCCCACTTCGTCTTCTACCAGGGATGGGACTCCATTCACGATAACTGGGAGCCCGTCTTTCTGAAGGCGAGCCAGTGGAAACCCGACTTGTGGCTGTCGGTCAAAGTGTATTACCTCCATTGGCGCACGATCGTCCTCGCGCTCGGCTTTTTCTTCTTGTTTGGAACGACGGGAGAAGTGAGGGAGATGTATGGACGTGTGTTCTGGACCATGACGAAAGCGCTCGGAATTCGGCTCCGCGAGCGCACGACCACCGGCAACCTATCAACCATCGTGTTCGAGCCACGATCGGAAGAGTTATCCAAAGACGACGGTGTCACGACTTCCGAGTCGTAAGCATCTTCGGATCGTTCGACCATAGAAAGCAACTCACCGGACTCTTTCGTCGCAGTGCGCTCTCACAGTCGTTTACGATTGCTAGTATGGGACCGGGGTCGACTATCTCGCACAATTTGATCCCAAACAGCGAGAATGGGAAACTCGAATACTACCTCGGCAAGGCTGCGTTCGACAACGAATCCTACCATGAAAATGGTTCATCGAACAGCATCGAAACCGACGGAGCGCGCGATGTCGAGGACTATTCGACGCCTGGTCGAAACTATGCAAAGGAACAATGCGTGCTCCAGACTCTTCGAACCTGACTCCCAGCCACCTATGTGATATACGTGAGCCATGTACAATACCAAAACTATACGCTTTGCGATGTTTGTGAATGCAGTCCCAATCGTTTGACCTCTCCTGCTCAAGCGCTCAACGTTTCATCGACGTCGACTCTACCTCGGCCAATCGCCCACCCCTCCCGACCAGATCCTTGTCAAACAATGCTCCCCCTTCTAGATGAACTGTTCTTTTTATACACGATGTCCGCTGAAAGACGCGGAACAGAAGAACGGATGGAGTTCTAGGATGAGTGGACGCGAGTGCGGTGCATCCACAGGTGCGTTTTTATTTTTCCTGGAGGAGGGAGTGCTCAGTGGCGACACTGATGTTCAGGCCGAAGGTGTACAGTCGAAAAGAAACCAACTTCAATGAGCGTGTGAACTGTAGCAGACGGAGCATGTCCGGCTATCGCAGCGGGCCGCGCATGGAGAGGAAGTGTGGCGGTCAGAGGATGTCAAAGTGAGCGACTCGCCGCCATAGTCTGGGCTCTACATAGACGACAGAAGAATGCCAGCTGCAGATGGAGTACATGTACAGCGTGCACTTAGTACGATGGCAGTATGGTTCAATTTGAATGTATCACCCTATAACTTGTACAAGTACATCAGCCCCGCGAGCCTCCAGCGCCGATACAGTACACCCTCAGTCTACAATACACGATTCTTTGCTTTCACTTTGTCACTTCGAACTCATCCACGGACCGCCAGCGCGCGCCCACACCCAGCCTTCAAAGCTGCGAACAAACCGCCCACGGCCCAATCTCCGCCCTCACCTCCGCGCTCGCGCCCTCCTCAAGCACCACCACCGGCACGCCCGCCTCCACCAGCTCCTTCAGCTCCATCACATACCCGCCCGCCTTCCCCCGAATCAACACCGCGTGGTGGTACCCGGGCCTCGTCAGCGCCGTGAGCACCCCGCCCGCGAGCACGCTCTGCGCGACCATCGAGCGGATGACGTACGCGGGGATATGGCGCGCCCACTCCACGGGCGCGGACGACGCGAGCTGGACGGCGTCCAGCCGCGCCGCGTGCACGACCCGCACGATCTCGTCCAGCGTCAGCTGCACGTTGTCGTCCAGGATGCCGACGAGCAGCGGCCGTCCGGCGTCGCGGATCCGGCGCGCGTGCGCCGCGAACCAGTCTTCCTGGGCGCCCGTCGCCTGGCGCGGGGCGGGGGACGTGACCACGGCGGCGGCGGGGGAAGCGTTGGTGTTGAGGGCGACCGAGATCGTGCTGGCGTCGGCGACGCTGACGGCCTTGGGGTGGTTAGGGGAGAGATAGACGCCGACGAGGTGGGCGGCGCGCACGCGCGCGTCCCCGACGTTCTCCAGCGTGACGCCGTCGACTTTGACTAGCGTCTCCGCCGGGGCCTCCGCCGCCTTTGCCTCCTCGGCAGGCAGGCTCAAGAGCTCCCGGATGAACGCCCGAACGTCCGTCGCGCGCATGAGCGACTCGCCCACCAACACCGCGCCGACGCCCTGATCCACATACCCCTTCACGTCCTCCGGGCCCTTGATCCCGCTCAGCGCGCACAGGATCGCGTTCCCGCCCTGCGCCTGCACCATGTCCGCCAAGCGCGTCGTCGTGCCCATGTCCACGCTGAAGTCGTGCAGGTTGCGGTTGTTGACGCCGATCACGCGCGCGCCGAGCTCGAGCGCGGCCTCCATCTCCTGCGCGTTGTTGACCTCCACGAGCGGCTCCATCCCCAGGCCCTGCGCGAACGCGTACAGCCCCGCGAGGCGCTCGGAATCGAGCATGGCGACGATCAGCAGCACCGTGTCCGCGCCCCACACGCGCGCCTCCAGGATCTGGTACTCGTCGAAGATGAAGTCCTTCCGGAGCACGGCCGGGCGGTGCGGGAGGGCGTCGAGCGCTTGCCGGGCGAGCCGCATGTCGAGCAGCGTGCCCTTGAACCACGTCGGCTCGGTCAGGACGGAGATGACGGCGGCGCCGGCGAGGGCGTACGTGCGCGCCTGACGCGGGGCGTTGGCGGCGATGTCGATGTCGCCCTTGGAGGGGGAGGCGCGCTTGATCTCGGCCATGAGGGCGGGGCCGGAGGCGTTGGCCGCGCGGAGGCGGTCGGGGAAGGAGATGAGGGGCGGGGCGAGGGTGAGGGAAGCGAGTAGGTCGTCGTAGGTGCTGCCCGGAGTCGCTTTAGCCGCCTCGACGTCCTTCGAGCGTTGAGCGTGGATCTTCTGAAGGATGGTCGGCAATTTTTCAGACATCGTGGGTTCACCGTCTGCGATGCGGTCAGATCGGGGCTATGTCGAGTCGAGGGGGGCCACAACGAACGCACCTGCTGTGGCCTGAGTCTGAGTCGGAGTTGGAGTCTGCGGTTGCTTTCGACGACGGAGAAAGAGGCGCAAGAACGTCTGGGACGATGTCCGAACCATCAGTCGTCGCTTCGCGGGTCACGGGCACGGGTACACACCTCAAGTCGGAGACTATATATGTCGGGTGGTGGTCGGGAGGAGAAGGCGAGGTGGCAATCGTCCTATATAAAGGCAGGCCATGGAAGAATGCGAACAGATCACGGGCAGAAGCAAGTTGTGGTGTGCCCGCAGCCCAACTCTATCACGCATCTGTAGACCCTTTCCAAGCCAGCCTTCGTCAAAATTTCGCCGTGGTTGAGGCGAGGCAATGAGCGCTTGAGCACAAGGGAGGGACGAGTGGGACCATAAGGGAACGATGGAGTGGAGGAAGCAAACCCCATGAACGGGATGTGTCCATTACGCAGACGCGCACGTACGTACCGAGAAACTATGCGAATAATGTAAGGTGGGTACAGCATTGTGAGGGAAGGAACACAGACATAACAAACGACAACGTAACCCAGATTACAACCACACACTTTGAGGAAGTGGAAGGGGGAAAATGTACAGTAATATGCAAGGAAGGGAGAAGGAGAACCCAGTCTAGCAGGAGAGGGATCCCTCACCGAGCACGACCAAAGTACCCCTCCCACGGATCGCTCACGATCGCTCTGCCCTTTCCCCTCCGCCCACCCACGGTAACCTCCCTCGGATCCTTTTCGCCTTCCTTCTCCGCCACGAGACGCACCAGTGCCTTGATAGAGTAGCACTCTGCCGGACGATGCTTCACCGCGGCGCGGCACGATGGGCACGAGTATTTCGGGCGGCTTCCGGCGTTGTTCCGCGCTGCAAAGAATTGCTGCTCGTGGGGAGTGAGGCCTACGAGGTGACCAGGCTCGAGGGGAAGGGGCGCGAGTTCGGGGCGGAAGTTGGGGTTATTCGTCATGTGCTGGACCATGGCCGACTGGAACCAGTCGTTCAGACACTTCTGGCAGAAGACGTGCCCGCAATCGGATAATCTAGACGAGGCGGGGGACGGTGGTGAGCGAGTGGGACAGGAGCGTGTGTGCAGGTTAACGTACATGAACGGAGACCACATCTTCAAAGTGCAAATCTCACAGTTGATGATGTCCTCCAACGAGGACGTGCTGATCATGGACTGAACGGGAAGGTTGAGCGGCAGGATCGACAAGAGCCGAATGAAGACAACTCACGGCGGGGATGTCCGCCTTCTCCTTGCTCTCTGCCTGAGCCTCCGCTTTCTCTCTCTTCTCCTGCTCGAGCAACACCATCTGCTCGCATCGCTTCACCTTTTGCGCGTCCTTCGCGCTCTGCTCCCGCGCCTCGTCCAACGTTTTCTTCAACCGATCTCGCTCCTGTGCAGCGCCAAACTCCCATCAGCCGCGCGCTCCGTCCGACCACAACAGATGTATGTATGTATGCACGCACCTGCTCCGCCTTCTTCAGTTTTCGCCTGATCTCCGCCAGTTGCGCGGGCGTCGTGGAGTCCGTCGTCCGCGCGCTCGCCTTGATGACCTCGATGCCGTCGTCCGTGGCACCCGGCTTGGGTTTTCTGCCGGACGCTCGCTTCTTCCTGGGCGGTGCGGTGTCCTCGTCGTCCGAAGATATGACGATGACTTCCACGTCGGGGGAGTGCCTCTTCGACCCCCGAGGATACGGTTCAGAGCCCGCGTGCTCTAGAGTGGACTGGGCGCGTGTGGCCGGCATTGTGTTGATGTGAGTTGCGTGTAAACAAGTGTTCGCAGTCGTTGATGTGAAAGACCCTCGGAGTAAAAGTCGACGAGGATGATGAGCGGATACGAGAGGTGCGTGAGAGACGACGACGACGGTGGTGGTGGTGGTTGCAAGCCAAGACGCAGTGGGCGGCTTTTCAAACTGAAGTTCGGTTTCTCGCGTGTCGGGCCCGGATCACGTGAATGCGCGACGCGCCGTGACCCGTCCCAATCGGGAAGTCCGACGCCCGCCCGTCGGCCCCGCCCTCCACCTTCATTCACGCCCTGCCCGCCCAGCTGAACGCCTGCAGACAGATCCCCGCTGCACACCGTGCCCAAAACTTATGAGACTTTCAGAGTCAGGGAGGACAGAGAATATGGCCATCGATGTGGCAATCCAGCAACAATTAGAACGACACCCTTCAATAGTATCCATATCCGTCAAACAATGCAAGCCCAGCCTCGGCGTTCCGTGGCAACAGTATGATATCGGTGCGCATACCCCGCGCGAACGCATGTCCCATGCTGCTGCCTGGTCCCCACTACTGATACTAGTAAGCACAAAGGAAGGTCGCCCATCTCACGACCATGTACAGTATGTATGTAAGTGCTCCGATAAGACAAAAGGCTACAGCATCCTATCGCGGGGTAGCATGAACCCATCGAAGAACCTCGCTGGAAGAAAAGAAAGACACGCGAACGGCCCGAATAAGCAATCTGAGCCTGCGCCGTTCAGAACAAAAGGACCCACCGATACCCTCGTGGTCTCCCACGTCGGTGACGAGCGCCACATACTGGTCAGGGCGCACAACGATCACGCACCCAACCTTCGGATCGATCCCGTACTTCTCGTACGCCCGGCCGTGGCCCTGATGATAGCTCTCGTCGTCCGCGAATCTGTGTTCATCCAAGCCATCCAAGGTCAGACCAGTCAACAAGACATGACAAGGGAAACGCGAAAGAAAACCCACACGTACATCTTCAGATAATCTCTGCACCCGTGGAGGCCCTTCCGCGGACGAAGCACTTCGTGGAACGTCTCCTGCTCGACATCTATCCTCGGACATCCCAAAATCGTCAAACACTCCACGATCGAGTCGACGTCCGCGCCCGCAGGCGTGTATTTGACGACGGAGCTGTCCGCGCTTTCACCCAGGAACGCGGGGCCGCAGGCCGGGATCCGCACATCTCCAGCAAAAACCACGACGCGCCACCGTCCGTCGACGGACAGCAGATCCCCGATGGCGTACGGCAACGCGTTGGACAGACATACGACCTGGTGCGACTTGAACCGCGGGCCGACGGGCAAGTTGGGCGCGAGCGCGGACGCGCTGCCCTCCGCAGGCTTGGAGACGATCACGCTGTGCGGATAGTCGACGCTTGTGCCGCTCGAGAACTGTCGGTGATCTGGTTAGCGCGACGTCTTGAAGTGGGGACGGGACCAACGGACATTGTTGCCCTTCTCAAATGCATCCAGAGACACCCCCGTCTCGTCGAATATGTCTTTCTGAGGTTTTCCGGAGAACAGTCTCGAAAACTGCCCGCGGAGGGTTAGCAAAAACAGTCACAACCGTCAAAGCGAAAAGAAGAGGAAGAGCCTGACGCTCCTTGTGGTCGAATCGAATCAACTCATCCGCGACTTCGCTGCGCTCGGTGTGGTATGTCCGCAGAATCTGTGGGACGGCCTTGCGCTGCAAAACATGAGCGAGTTTCCTGGTCAAGTTGAAGGTGTCCGCCATGCTCGTGTTCATGCCCTGTCGCCCTTCAGTTAGCCCATAAGATCGAGTCGCGACCATCGTACTTAGAAAGGACTCTCACCTGTCCAGCTTTAGGTGAATGGGTATGGACGGCGTCGCCTGCGCAGAAGTTCCTGTCGCCCCAAACCCACTGATCCGCCAACCTCTGTCCAATCTCGTAGCAAGTGAATCACTCGACATGCGGGAAGTCGACAGTGTACGGTTCCATGATCTTCTTGGCGGCGTCGATGAGCTTCTCCGGCGTGACATCCGCACGGTTGGGTCGCTGGCCGTTGGCGGGCTGGGGGATCTGTATATAGAGGCGCACGAGCTGGTTTTCTCCTACGCCCAGAGAACCATGAGCTAGATTTCAAAAGCTGAAAGCAGGTGAGGGCGCACGAGGGATGATCCTGAGACTTCCGCTCTCTGCGGAGTGTATGGCGCAGCGCATACGGATGTCAGGAAAGTCGCTGTAAACATGGCCGTAAGCGTCGAACCTTGAAAATCAACCCATCCGGGACCAGGACCGTACGCACGTTACAGGGATACCGTCGGCAACCCCCCAGAAAAAATCCGCGCTTTCTCCTACAAGCTTGAACCCCAGCGCGTTCCTGACCCACACAGCAAACAACGGCGAGTTGGTCCCTTCGGGAATAGCCGGGGAATAGTGCCCCGGGAATACAAAAGTTTTTTAGGGTCTATTCCCACCAGGAATAGGTAAATCGATCCCAGACTATGCCGAGACTGGACCGGACGGGTCACTGTATCCTGCTCCGGCCGGGTAGAGGTCAAAGAGCCCTTACAAAGGCCTGCCGGGAAAAGGATACATGTTTCCGAGAATGGTAAAAAAAACTATTTCTTCCATTTTCCCATCCGAAAGCTGGCATTCTTTTACCATGACGATCGCCCATACCGGTCCTGATCCGACTAAAAAAAACTTTTCCCGTCTTTTTTTCTGTCTGGAAGAGTTTAGCTAAGCGGGATTGACAAAGCAGCGGGATTTAGCTAACAAGCCAATAACAAGCTTACGGCTTACATAATCTGGGAGTCGGGCGGGCGTGACAACAAACAGAATCTCTCAACCCTTAGCTAAATACTAGCTATCCACATATCTACAGACTTTCCGTGATTAGCTAGCATATTCTTAGGCAGCTAAATCAGAGCTAGTGGGTTGATTGGTAAGAAATATACAAAATGTGGTGGTGAGCAGTTAGCTTTGAGTTAGCTAATAGTAAATTGCAACACATCTACTTATTGGCTAAACAGGGAGAGTGAGCTGATTGGATGGTGATAGGATCTCTTAGGAGTCTGATTGGGCAGACGGGAAAAGTTTTTTTTGGTCGGATCAGTACCGGTATGGGCAATCGTCATGGTAAAAGGATGCCACTTTCGGATGGGAAAATAAAAGAAATAGTTTTTTTTACTACCCTTGGGAATACATATCCTTTTCCCGCCAGGCCTTTGTAAGGGCTCTTTGACCTCTACCCAGTTGGAGTCGGATAAAGTGACCCATCCGGTCCAGTCTCGGCAGTCTGGGACTAATCTACCCGCTCCTGGCGGGAATAGACCCTAAATTTTTTTTGTATTCCCGGGGCACTATTCCCCGGCTATTCCCGAAGGGACCAACTCGCCGTTGTTTGCTGTGCCAGCTCCTCGCGCCGTCGCACCCGATCACATACCGCGCTTTGACGTCCTCAAGCTCTTCTTTATCCGGTAGACCTCGTGGCGCGGCGTCGATCTCGTCGTCCCCGAACATATTGCTGGAATACAGTCCGTCGGCGGCGTGGGGATGGAACTGCGCGGGCTTCGCCTCCGCGGCACTAAGATGTCAAAGGCGGACGTTGATGCGGTCATCTGGATCGTTGGACAGTGGATTTGCCTCGAGTGAAGGAAGGATAATGAGGTCTGGAGTGACGCCGCGTTCCACAACGATACGCTGGCGACCTTGGGCATCTTTGGACCAAGCCGCCATCTTGTCCAGGAAAAGACGCTGTGAACAATTTCGATGCCGGGTCGATGCATAGTCAAGAGCATGCCCACCTCTATCCTGCCTTGATGGATCACGGACTGGCGAAACCTTGAGATTCCCGGGATTGTCTGCGACGTGCGAACTCGAGTAAGCCACTTGACCGCCGCAAGACGAACGGAAGGTGAGACGCACATCGGGTAACCTTCCCGTCCTCTCTAACACCTCAGAGTCCTTCCCCGGGTTCCAGAAGCATATTTCACCCAACTCGTTTGTCTCCTGCAGCAATTCGGGCGCCATCCCCAGCCCCTGAAGAATCTACGGTGACGATAAGCGTTCGCTATAAAAATCGAAACCGCAGCACCAACCTCGAGCGAGCGTGGGTTCAATCCATCCGCTTGACCAGTGAATATCTGGACGCATGCTTCGTGAGTACACTGTCTACAATGCGTGCAGACCATGCCCTGGTACTTCTCTTATCCACAATGCGCACGCTGATATCGCCTTTACCGTACTTCGCAAGCGTCGTCGCTGCCATGAGACCCGCAGGCCCCTGCGCGTACAAATCCGGAGTTGTCAGCCACTGACGATGATGACACAGGGAGGGGGGGAAGGGGAAGATAGCACTGACTGCACCGATGATGAGAACGTCAACTTCAGAAGGCTTGTAAGGCATGTATCCCGCTAAGCGCGAGGCCACCGAGGGTCAAGGCCACTTTATACACGATATCGGGGCGCTCGCACAGCGACATATGTTGGCTCGCTGACGGGAGACGAAGCCACAGGCGGTAAGTAAAACACAAAGATCCACGAGCGCGACTTCCTGGGTCACCTCCCATTCATTCTGGCAGTCACGCTAACAGGCCCTAACGCCCGAGTTCTCTTTAAAGATACAGTCTAATGTCCATTGTCAGCGTCCGAACCCCGCGCCCCTTATCAAATCCCCAGCCCGTGAGCACCGCGTCCGCGGCATCTGGGCACCTCTGAAGGTGACATGTCATAGACACGCAACCGCATGACGACCTCGGAACGATGGTGTAAAACCGAAAAGAAGAATATACGCCATCAGCCGTAGGATTGGTAGGGATCATCCCAGCATCCTCGCCTCGAGCTCTTCGCCATCCACGGCGCTTTCCAAGTCTTCCGCCTCTTGAAAAGCGGCCCATATACTCTCGCTCTCCGGACCTTCGATGACGATGTCCATGATGTCTCTTGCGGGTTCTTAACCCATGCGTGTCAGGCAAACACTGATGTAAAAACAGGCTCCCCATACCTACGAGATGTTCTAGCCTGTTCTTATCTTCAAAACTGATATGGTCCGGGGCCTCCGCGTAGCTGAGCCTTCCCAAAGTAACGATGAACATGTGTCCTAAGCCAGAGAATCTGCGGACAGTGGATGCCTTCAGGAAGGTTTCCCGAAGGTTGACCGTGGGCTCCGAGCGAAAAACGATATAATGCAGCAGCAAAAGAGAGTGGGCAATTATTCTCATTGTCCTGTCGCACGCATCATCAGGATACAAAAAAATATGATCCAAGAGGGATGGACTTACTCCGACAGGCGAGCGGGAGCAGACACCAAACCTTCATCTTCTTCCCAGACGGCCGACGCCAGGTCGGTCGTAAACGCGATGAGAGATGGTATGACGCTGAGCGACTTCGAGAGGATTACAAGGGCGTCAGAATGGGCCATGGCGAGTTGTGTGAAAGCCGTGAGGATGGACGATTTCATGGCATATACCTGAAACCAGATTAGTACCAACAATAGACGTTCCAGTTACCCCAACAAGACTTGCCTCGTCCTCCGTCCGTTTGTGATCCAACAGGAGGGCGCACATGCCCTCCACCTGCGGCAGCTTTTCATAATTTTTCTGCGTTTCGTCATCCATCTCTTCGGGGAATGCAAGGAGATGGCGAAATATGCTTCGTCCTGGGACAATGGTCAACAAAGGAGCATTCAAACGGGACGATGCACTTACGCATAGACAGCAACGCGAACGTCCGTGTAGAACTTGAGAGAAACCATGTCGGTTGGGAGGGGTGAAGCAGCGTCTCGAGAACGCCAGGGGACCTCGGGACGACGATCAGCCTACGCGATAGTCAATATATGCGCCGGAACACAGAAAGAGACCACATACTGAGATTCGTATTCCCGAGGAATCATCCAGATAGCGACATCCAACATGTGAAAGACTTCGTGGGCGAGCTGCTGATTAGTTACTGCAGCGTCATCTTCGCCCTGCATTTTTGCGTGTAGCATATACCGGGTAATGACTTTAGAGACGGTCGATAAGATATTGTGAGATTGATTCGAGGTGGGTTCCGCAGGCGGGGTGGTGAGGGCGACGACAAAATCCGGGAACGAAACCATAAGAGCAGTCAATAAATTAAGTAATGCTACAAGAGGAATTATCTGAGAAAGAACGTCAGAAAATGGACGGGAGGGGAAGGTAAGAATAGCAGTAACGCACAAGGCTTTGGTCGCAGAGGACGTCAGCCATTTGGACTAGAGGTGGCGATAAGCGAGCTGCGACAGTGGCGAGGTCGGACCCGCCGCCCAAGGCGCCTAATATGCTGTTGCAGATCTTCGAGTAGGCGGCCGCATTAGGCTCTTCGACCTTCAAGGCAAGGAGAGTCTGGAAAGTGTTGGTGCCAGAAGTGGGATGAACATGCGTGAAGATGTTTTGGTGCAACTGAGCCAGAAGGTAAGCATATGACCTTCTCAAAACGCAAGAGCATGGACTCACCCAGGATAACCATGCGGATGGTGTGACCTCATCGCGGCTGGAGTCCTTGACTTCACGCTCTGTTTCCGCATCGAAAACATCCATGGACACATCAGCCTTGCTACCACCTTGGGAATCATCGTCGTCGATGTCCATGGCTTGGACGCGTGGTCTCTGGCTCCTTGGAGGTCGCATAGGACTACTTGGGGGCGACGGCGGGACGGCGTCCGTCTCCCATTGGCTCTGGGTGGCCTCCACAAAAGTAGCAGGAGCCTTGCCCTTGTCCTTCCTGGGAGTCTGCGCTGGCTGTGTTGACTCCCGTCGTTTCCCGGGAGAAGATGGTAGGAAGGCGTTGACAAAACCGGGCAGCTTTTTGTCTGGCGGAGCTGGCATGTTGACCTTCCGTCGAGAAGGAGAGCCTGGAGCCTGCACCTGCGATCCGGGAAGGAACCGAAGCTTCGACGGCGTCTTACATACACTCGGGCCCGCTGACGCATTCCATGAGCGCATTTGGGAAGACATAGGAACTGGTGCAGGTGAGAACTCGACGCCAGTCTTCCTCTGCGCCCGAGCACTCGTGGGCGCCAGCCGCGTCGTAGTGTTCATTTCGTGTTGCTTGAAGATCATCTGCGTCTTCAGCCGCTCTACCTCTTCGTGGTGCCTCTTCGCCGCCTCGGCCTGCGAAGCTTCAAGCGCGTCCTTAGCTGTACGGAGTTTCTCTTGCTCGAGCCTGTGCGCTTCCGCTGCCTGTGCATCAGCGATTTGTGGTTATTTGGGGATGGACGAGGACGAAGGGAATTGGTTTTACCTTCTCAAGGTTCTCTCGGAGGATGGCAGCTTCGCCTGCTTTGGCGCGCTTCTCGTTGAGAGCTGCTTGAAGGGATGCCTCCGTCGTCTTCTGATTTCGTTGAAGCTGAGGATACTAGGTCAGTTTCGGCACGACGAGGGCTCGTGAGCAACGCACCTCTTCTAGTTGCGCCCGCAATGCCGCGACTTCGTCCTTTGCTGCATGATCTTCGACGACGATGGTCCGTTGAGGTTGAAGGGATGTGTTCCTGGCTACTGGAGTTGCCGTTGTGGATCGTTGGATGGCCGATGAGTGCGAGTTGCTACGGGAAGGACCGGGTTGCGCGCTCGTGGCGGATGTACGATAGTTGGGCGGGTTGCGAGGTGGTGGCAGCGGTGGATGGTGATTCTGAGGTACTGTATTGAATGGTTGTGGCCTGCTGGATCCGGCGACCGCGTTTGGGTTATTGTAGGAAGGCTGTCTCGTCCGCGGTATGGGACCTGTCGTCCGTGAGGGAGGAGGGGGTTGTGCTTGTCGGAAAGGCGGGATAGCACGATTTATAGGGGTCGACGACTCGACCTGCGCGAACGAAGGTACATCCACCCCCGCGCGACTGTCGTTCGCCAGCGCTGCCAACGACTGCGAGCTCGCCGTCTGCTGCGAGCCAGGGATGCCATACCAAGGCCCCTTCACCGAAATCTCCGGCATGTCCATGTCCTCCACCGAGATCGTCTTTCTCGGAATTGGTTTCTTCGCAGGTGCTAGTGGCGCCGCCCATCCTTGAGCTGTCCTTTGGCGTTTAGCGGGTGGGGGCACGACAGGGGGCGGAGGATGATTGAGCTGAGGTCGAGACGCGGGTTGGGTAGTGAACTGGCTCTCGACAGCGTCCAGAGCCGCGATGGCTTGTTCATCGAATACGATATCGTCGGTGAAGTAATCATCGAAGTCGTCCATGAGGTCGGGCAGAGCATCAGCGAAACGCTCCGAAAGCTTTTGTTGAGCTTTTGTTCCCAAAGGCGACCACAACGCGCACCGTAAGCACTGCTATTCTCGACGGAGAAAATCTCCACACACCTATACGAACGGCCTACACGTCGCGACGAGAGAGAATGTCCAGCGATTCGGATAGAGCGGGATGAAAGAAAGAAGCAGGACGCGTCTGTGGCTGGTCACTTCAGTGGCGTCGCGTCCAGAACACTTTGTCCCACGTAATCAGATTTGACTTATGTCCTTGATGAAGGTTTCGCGTCGACGAACAAGAGGCATGCGTTTGGTACAGACGATACAAACAAAGTACTACTAATACGACAACAGGGTGATATATACAAAGTCCCAGAAAGCGAAGAAACTCCAGGATAACAATTTCGATTGGGAACCAAGGGGAAGTCTTGGGGCTGGCACGCGGTCACGACCCGGTACGCCTGCAAGGCAAGAGAACGTTCAACGCTTCGGACACCTAGCCAAAGAGATAAACCAAGAATACAAAACTGTCAGCGGCAATTCATGCAGTTCCATCCACAGGAAACACTCACGCGACTCAGGATCGCACGTCAATCACGAAGCGTATCGATCTGCCCGGCAGGACCAGGGACCTACACATACAGGCCAAAGGGTATGCCCAAAGTGAAGTGAGTAGGGGGAAGACCTTCCGTGGACGACTGGAAGACCTCTTCCCCCTCGAGTCAGAGACGATTGTGCCGGAAGAGGGCGCGAAGAAGGACGGAGAACGCTTCAACAACATTTGCACTTGTCGGGTCGCGAGCGAAATGCTACCCTGCTAGACGAATCTTGATAGGGCGGTTCTTCGCTTCGAGGGCTGAAGGTGCTGTGATTAGCGGGGGATACGCACACGAAGAGGTCCAACAAACCTTTGAGCTCTTCAGCCTCCTCTCGTTGTTCATAGTCGAGAACCAATCGCTTGAGATGCTGGTGCTCAACCTTGTCTTGCATCTGCGCCGACCTTGTCTGGATAGCCAGTGTTGACTCGGACGGGATGGCAAGCTGCCGTATCTGCACCCCCGAATCATTAGAACGATGCGCCGGTACCATAAAACATAGCGAACGAACCTGTTGCTTGTTTCCTCTCTTCGTGAGCATGGTGAAGTTCATGATTCCTGGTCCAGACTCCGAAGAGTCCCCGTCGTCGTCTTCGCCGTCAGCGCGCTTTTTACGAGCACCAGCGGGAAGGACGGCCGATTCCCAAAGCGCCTGGGCCGTGCGCCGATCGACCTTCCTCGACTCTGCGGAGGTATCCGTGACCATCTTGGCGAGCTCTTTGGCGAACTCGGCCTCGGCCTCTTCAGACGGCCCTAGATTTTCTTGAACGTCCATGACAACGACGGCGGGCTCGGGAGAGGGTCCACGATCTTCGATCTGCCCCAGAAACAGTGGAGGTAAGAACAAAGTCAGCGACATGATGTTATGAAACGTACCGGAGATTCCGCGGTACCGCTATCTCCGTCTTCCTCCTCTTCCTTATGACCCAAACGGCCTTGCTCGCCATCTTCATCGCCACTGTCGTCGCCGCTATCGTCCGCTTCTGTCGATGCCACTGTGCTGAAGATCAGCGCCGGCAATCTCTTTAGTGATATATACGATACTTACGTCCAGCACTCTGAAACGCCGTGGTGAACATGGTGTCCACCAATGTAGCTGCTTCTTCGATCGACTTCGGCATGGGCATCTTCGGTCTCAGTGCCTGCACAGAGAGCCACACGTCAGTCAACTTGGCCCCTCAGTAACAATAGATACAAGAACATTTACCTCCATCGAGTCAGACACCATGAACTCCACGTCCATGGGGAGCGGGTCCTTGCATAGAATATAATACTAGCCCCACAGTTAGTTACACAATACGGACATCCAACCAAGACGACTGACCTGGAAGAAAATCAAGAAATTGTCCAACTTTTTCTTCTGAGAGCCGCGGTCGAAGCACATGCCGCAAGTGTCGAGCAGCACGCAAACGAGGCGCACGCGAAAGAAGTCATCCGGCATATCGACCACGCAGGGGAATTGATGTAGAGGGTGGCCCTCGGCTACGACCAACCTTGTCAGGATAAAGGCGAAGTGGAGGAGCAAAAACAGCACTCACGATGTCCGAACGTCACAAGCGACCATAGCGCGTCGAACAGGAGTCCCGATCCGATGAGCCTATAGATATACAGCTCTCCAAGGTACTTCATGGTGGCCACTCTCCGCTGGTTGGCGCTGTACACGTTCTGCTCGAGACCGCGCCGAACATCCTCCAAAATCTGGTCCACAACGGCGACAGCGAACTCGGGGTGGTATCGCTGCAAGTCGTAGGTGAGCATCGCCAACAGTGCTACGTTGCTGAACTTGATCTTGTAAGGTTTCGTGAAGACTTTGTGGAGGTGGCGCACAACGACAGGGTCCTCCCAATCCAGCTTCCTGATGAGTTTCAGCACCTTGTCGATCGTTTTCTTGGCCAAGAGGTCGTAGATGAGGTGGCGAATAAAGAGCTCCATGGGCGTGCGTTCTTTTTCCTGACGGGGCGCCCTTTCGGGTGGGTTCGCTTGATAGTACGCGTTCTCGAGCATCAATATCTGGCGTTGATCAAAATGTTGTAGGCTTTGCTTCCGTTTCATGAGCTCTAGCTACAGAAACAAAATCAGTACTTTATGCTGTTTACGTGGAAACACGTAGACTTACCATTGTACTAAAACGTTGCTTCGTCTCGTCGTGCCTTAGCAGAAACCGCCCGCATCCCTCCAGCAGAAGAGCGAGGTTGTCCACATTTGTACCAGAAAAGTCATCCAGGCAGACCTTGAAGATGTGTAGGAATCAGGTGTGGCGGAACGACTTTGAATTTTGTGAGGTTCGACAGGTAGGTGATGTTCTGGTTACAATGGATCAGGTAAAGTTTACGAGACACAGGTAGATTCCGTACCTTCAGCCTGGTCTCCGCGAGTTCCTTTACGACGTTCTTCTTCCTCTGAAGATAACGGAACTCCTCATCGACCTGATATGCATATTAAATCGGACCAGGCTGATGACAAGGGTGCACGAACAGCGGCAACAAGCTCAGAACCGATGTCCGGCATATACCTGTTCAACGTAGCTACGAATCGCGAGTAGTGAGGCAATAGGTCGGTCCGATTCTTCGGCACTTGTGTCAAGAACTAGACATCGGATGTTCAGTGGGTTTCGTTCATATGGAACAGGGGAGGGGACGGCTACCTTGATGAGACGTTTCCGAGCCGCCTTTGAATTCAAGAACGCGAAGTCAACGGCGGCCTGGTCTATAAGGGAGCGATTCGTGCAGTCGGGAAGACGGGCGAGAAGAGCGGTGAGCAGTTGTGATGGCCCTTGAGGGGCGAGAATTGGTGTGGTCGCAGGTGATGAATCTCTTGGCGAGGATGGGACGGGTGTAGCGGCTCTGCGAGAGCATGTCAGAACACGTATAGCCAAGAAGAGAGTGGCATCTGTACCTATCGTCCTCGTCGTCGGTATCGCTTTCTGGGGCAGACGCCTTTACCCCATTCACGGGTGCACCCGCCGAGTCTAATCCCGCCAATTCTTCTTCCAATTTGCGAACCTCCTCTTCCTCGGCCTTCTGTTTCTCCTCGTCGCCCATCTCCTCTTTGACCTCTTCCTTCCCGTCTTCGATACCCAATATACTCTTGGGTACGACTTCGCGCAGGTCCTGGATGTCCTCAAAAAATCGGCGCTCTTCTTCATCCTCCCACTTGCCGCCCAGCGCGGCCATGGCTAGATCATCGGCGTCGTCTGAGAGCAAGGATGCGCTGGCACCACCGATCTGTATGGAGCTGTTGGCCTGTGAGGAGGTTGGAAGGTTGGGAAGTGGTAGGTAGAGGAGCTCCGATAACCTAAAGACCGACAATTAGACATAAAACTCGGGAGCGACAAAAAAAAAACTCACGTTTGACAGCTGGCGAGCAACTTCTCGTAACTCTTCGTCATCTTTTCGTAAGCTTGTTGTCTATCTTCGAAAATCTCGCCAGAACGAATATATGCCTCGTGGTTACGTCGATCTTGCTCTTGAAGCCGCTGTAAACAATCATTAACCCAGTATGACTTCGCCATGCAACCGACGTACTTTGTGTTCGATGACGAGTTTCTTGGCAACGCTGTCGAAATAACCCTCACACATCTTCTTGAAGCGGTCGCGGATCTCTTTCTCGACTAGCTCCTCTTCTTCATTGGCCAGAGGAGGGAAAGCGCCATTCTCTTGCTGAGTTGTTTCGGCGGACAGCGTTCCTGGTTCGGCGGTGGGTGATATTTGCTTGGAGGCAGAGGATGGGGGTGTTAGGCCAAGGTAAGGGCGCGAGTAAGTCTTGAGGAAGGTGGTCAAGAGGGGCAGTGAGGAAAGGGAGGGATCGTTTGACAGCTGCGAAAAATGTTAGCTCATCGAATAATGATCATCAGGGACCCAGCTCACCAGATCTCTGAGCGCCTTCATGATCCACTCGCCCCCGCTGCGACCGGGTGCGTCTTTGATCACACCGACAAGGGCGAGCTCGGAGCAGACACGAAATACGGGGCGCTGCCTCGCCACACGCGTTGCCTCTTCCTTGTCCCGTTGCTCCGGTGTCATAGAGGACAATGCACTTCGCGGTGTTGGCGCGAGTGCCGTCGCAAGACTGGCTGTGAGGGCAGGTGTGAATGCATTGGGAAAGCGTCGGTGTAACGCTGAAACGATCTTGCCGGGATTGAGCAAAAAAACAAGTATACGCAGAACAAGTAGATCAGCGCACCTCCGTGGCGCTCCAAACGTCCCTCTCCGTCTTGCAGCGGGCGAGCCCCTCGGGTATTGCACCGGCGATCTCGTCAATGTACTTCTCAAGGGCGAGTGTGTCGATGTCCTTGAGGATCTGGTCGTGATTGTCGGTGCCGATGGACAGTCGTATGCGCTTTATGAGGGCGGTGTGCCGTTTTAAGGAAGAATCCAGCGATTTTGCAGCTGCTACCAGCCGTGAGAGCGAGGAAGACCACCCAGGCTAGAAGCGACGTACCACCCCCTCCGCCGGTAACATTGAGTTGTTTGAGCTGCGCGCGCTTGAGAAGGCGCGCCCGTTCTTCTTCGACTTTGGACCCGTTCTCCATGTTCTCCAGAAAAAATGATGCGTGCTGAATGCTCAGATATCCATGGGTAGAAGAGAAAGGATAAAGTCGGTCCGAGTGTCGAGCCTCCTGCGCACTGTGATACTAGGAACGATGAGGCAAGCTGAGGACGATGTTGCTCACTGTCGGCAGCGGCGGCGGCGAGAGTCAACAGACGTCGGTCCCGCTCCCGCGCCGACAGCCGCCGCGAGTCACAAGTCACGGATCACCGTCACGTAACGGTTTCATGCGTGACTGCGGGCTCGCCACGTCACGGCGGTTACTGACCGGCACGCCAATTCAAACTCCGAAAGTGTCCACAGCGTTTCGACATGTCGAGCCTTTCTCCACTTGCGAGGATGGTCTGCACAGTTTCCAGCGACCTCGCACACAAATAAAATAGTTTGAGAGTATGTAAAATCATCTAAAATGGCATTGTTCATTTTGTTCAGAGCAGAAGTTCAAAATTGTACGTTTAAACGTCGAAATACGTCAGGAGCAAGCTCCTGAAGACATATATTGCAATTCTGTTCTGAACAAAACCGATCAACCGATTTTAACTGATTTATCGAGGGCATCCAGGTTAGAGCCCAACAGGTTCTGAACTGGGTTCTGAACTGGGTTCTGAACCAAGTCGGGACAGGTTCAGGACAGAGTTCAGAACCTGAGTGTGACAGGGTGTAACGCACGGACGGTATCGGACCTCATGCCTTGTGGCGGTGGCCCCCGACGTTCTGTCTATTGTCCTTAAAACAATTGACACAATAGACCGTTGCCTCTCCTCCTCACGTGCGAGTTATCTGAGGTTTATAAAAGACAACTGTCAGTCTGTTGTTGTACTCCTCCCCCCTTCCCATTTCCCCGTGATCATCTTCTCCAGGTGTGACCCCCAACGCGCACTCTCAGTTTCTGCTGCTTCAAGTTCCGCCCTGCCACTCGATGGCGACCTTCGACGCAATCAACAATGCACTCCGACTTGCAGGCGGGTCAGCATTTTTATTTCAGGACATCGAGCACTTCATCCGCTATGCCCGCCGACTGAAACCAGAGATCCTGCTTCACGCACATGGCAACACAAGTATTCCACCCGTCGTTCTTCCACGCTATTTACTTGACTTCCTGCGGCGGATGCTTTCTGCACCGGACCTTGAAACCATTGTTGGATATTGGATGGCATTGAAGGAGTTGGTTTGGATGGATGGTCTGACCGAGCTTTCGGTTGAAGAGGCAGAGAACTTTCAGAAGTTCGGGAGGATGGGGTTGGACACAAGAGGGATGGATCTAATCAGTGCGTGTTGACCGTCTAACCTTTACTCTGTCTTCTTATCTTCTCTCTAGGCGATTATATCTTCTATCCTCCCGTCCACACTTGCAACAAGTGCGGTGCCCTTCTCAAGAGAGGCTCACGCTATCCTGTCGTGTACTTTACACGTGACCGCGGTGCGCGTGCAGCCTACACTACTTCACTTCTTTGTACTGGGACGTTCATCCTTCTTTCTCTCTCGGGCCACAGGATTCATATTAAAACAGGGTGTAAGATACGCTACCATCCCAACTACTATATCACCGATGGTGTGCGGTGCTACTACGGTGGTGTCCCCGACGCTATTCAGTTCGAGAAACACGCGTACATCGAGACTGAGCTTTGCGAACTCTTTACGATGTGTACGTTGTTTGCATGGTATGTACTATCTCTTACTTTGGCTTATCTCACTCCTGATGTATTTCATAGGGTCTCAGGGGCAAAACTGTGCCAAGATTTACAATGCTGCACTTGCACAGCCAAAGAGTGGGGCAGCTCGACCCGACGACTGGCCCGACACATACACCTTCACACTCGGTACAGAACAAGTGTGGCGCATTTTCTTTCTCAATGCGATACTACGGGACCATGCCGAGCAAGGTAGCTGTCTCACTCTCTCCGATGCAGGAGAACAAGAACCTCGTCTGCAGGCTGCGATGGAGGCGCGCACCATGCGCATGATCGAGGTCGGCCAGCCGCACAAAATGCATGCATGCACAGTTTGTGAGCGCTTTATACCGAGTCATTCTGGTGAGGGGCATCTGGGTCTTCGTACGTCGCCCGTATTCTTCCAGCCCTTATCTACTGTTGATCAGACTGATATAGGGTCTCTCCGAGCTGTCGTCACCGATGGGGTATCTATCGGACATCCATGCTGTGGCATGCACAACTGTACAAAGCCACTCGTCAACAATCGTCACCACTTCTGTGAAGATCACATTGAGGAGGCGTCGGTCTGTGCTATTGTTTCATGCAATGAGCCTGTGCGTCCTGGTCATCGCACCTGCACTCAACCTGACCACATATCCCTTGAAATGTACCGGGAAGCCCGTGGGAAGGCCTTCTTCCAGTTGCAGCAGCGCCTCAAACGGAATGGGGTCTCTCATGCCGTGCATTCCGATATAGCCCAGTTACTGTCAGAAACACAGTTTATGAGACCGATGAACCGCCTAAGTCGCGACGATGGGAGGAGCGAGAAGAAAATAGATTCGAGAGTGCCGGGGTCTAGGGTAGTGCAACGTGCGCTACAGTACCGTATGACGAGATGGACAGTCTAGGGAAAAGGGAAGAGAAACACTGTCCTTATATACAAGTGGGAACGATGGTGCGATGCTGATGCGATAGTGGTGCGAGCGGGGGGAACAATAGGAAAGGAGTCATGGGGCGGAGGACGAAGGTCCGGAGCAGTGATGTCATAGATAAGGATGCGGAACCCCGCTCGGAAGTCCGGGCAATGACGTCATTGAAGCATGTGATGCAAGGGAAAGTCATGTGCCGTGACACGTCGCGTGTACGAGGTCTGCAAACGAAGAGAGAAATGGAGCGATCCGTGACATTACCCCCCCTTTAAGACGCGCTTTCGCCTGGAGCGCAATGTCATCTGCAAGGGTAGATGCGAGAAAATCGTCAAAGGAGATGCCGAGGGAACGCACAGGACGGGGCGCGTTTGGATGGCGTTTGTGGAAGGCGACGATCATGTCGGTGACCTTTGAGAGCGAGGAGCGAGGGAGCCAGGTATTCTCGGAGTCAGGATAGCCTGCCCACTTGACGAGGTATTGTATGCCTTTCTTGTTGCGGGTCGGCTTCGAGTCGATGATGTCTTCAACGTCATATTCTTCTTCGTCATCAACGAGGTCAGGCGGCGGTTGTTCATAGTTTGGACCATGTGCCGTTGTCTCCTTGTACGCGGTGAGCAGCGAAGCATGGAAGACTGGGTGGATTCTCCACGTCTTCGGCAGCTTCAGGCGGTAGTTCACTGGGCTAATGACGTCAACGATCTCGAAGGGTCCAAATCGTTTGGCAGCAAGCTTAGCTTTCGGCCTCGTCGTCTTCAGGTTTTTGCCTTCGAGCCAGACCTTGTCTCCAATGGCGAACAGTGTCGATTTGCTGATCGTGTCACCATTGTAGTGCTTTATTAAGTCCGATGCGAGGGCAAGGCTGGCTTTGATCTCTTGTCGGACTTCTTCAAGTTGACGGAGGCGTTCTTCAACTGCAGGGACCTTTGAGGACGGGTTTACGGATGGGTACATCTTGGGGAGGAAGCCGTAGAGGACTTCAAAGGGAGCCTTTCCAGTCGCTGCATGGGTGCAAGAGTTGTGAGAAAACTCGAAGAAGGGCAACCACTTCACCCAGTCGTCTTGACGGTAGTTGCAGAATACTCGCAGGAACTGCTCGAGGTTCTGGTTCTCGCGTTCGGTTTGGCCGTCTGTCTGTGGGTGATACGCTGTGCTGAGGGCGGACTTGATCCCGAGTTTCTCGTTGAGTGTACGCATCACCTGTCCAGCAAATTGGGGTCCACGATCCGAGATGATCTTGTCTGCTAAGCCGTAGTGTCGGTATACCTTATCGAAGAGAATGTCGGCCGTGCCATCGCTGGTGATCTTCGTTGTACATGGGGTGGTAACCACCATCTTGGTGAGGCGATCGACCACGACATTGACGGCGTTATAGCCTTCGCAGTCAGGGAGTTCGACGATGAAGTCGGTGGAGATGACGCCAAATGGTCGATCGGGTACTTCGTTTGGGATCATGTCGACGTGGGGTCGGCTGCTCTGTGTCTTCGTCGACTGGCAGGTTGCGCATCCTGCTACAAAGTCGCGGACAAAGACAGACATGCCAGGCCACCAATATTCACAACTCACAAGCTCGTAAGTCTTGAAGCGACCGGGGTGTCCAGCCAGGGGCGATTCATGGTATATTTTGACAATGTCGCGTCGCAACTCGTCGTCTGCAGGGACATATACCTTTCCTCTAAACAGGACCAGGCCTTCTTCGTAGTTCCACTCTTGAAGGTTCTTGACGAGTGTACGTGGTCCGTTTCGTAAGATGGCGTCCAGGGCTTGAACGACCTCGATGTCCTTGGTTTTGCAGTCGCGGATACGTCGTCGGAGTTCGACATCACCGAGGGAGGTTACTGCTCCTGGCCTTGTTGCGCGTACTTGGAAGTACTTGGGGTCAAGCAAGACGTGCTCCTTGTTGTCGTTTTCAACACCATCCTTGTGATCGGGTCGTCGAGACATTGGATCCGGGCGGTGGGAAATTCCTGGTTTATGAACGAGCGAGAAGTAAAATTGAGTGAGGAATAGAGCCCAACGTGCCTGTCGGCGGCTCAGCTTCTGTGCCGTCTTGAAGTGCTCCAGGTTCTTGTGATCTGTCCAGATTTCGACGGTGTCGGGGGCGCCTTCGAGGTAGTGGCGCCAGGCTTCAAGCGCACGGATGATCGCAAGCAGCTCCTTGTCGTAGATGTCGTAGTTCCGTTCCGGTTCCGATAGGGCCTTGGACAGATACGCCACTGGATGCCAGTGACCGTCGTCGCCTTTCTGCGAGAGTATACCTCCAGTAGCAAAGTCCGAGGCATCGACTTCAACGAGGTAAGGCTTCTTTGGGTCAGGCATGACCAAGACGGGGGAGGAAGTAAACGCAGCTTTCAGTGCGTCAAACGCAGTTTGGCAGTCCAGTCGACCAGTCCCATGTGCAGTCCTTCTTTGTCAGATCAAATAGGGGCCGTGCCACCTTGGAGAAGTCCTTGATGAAACGTCGGTAGAAGTTGCCAAAGCCGAGGAAGGATTGCACATCTTTGACCGTTCGTGGTGTCGGCCAGTCCTGAATACCAGCTACCTTGACGGGGTCCATAGCGATCTTGTCGTGCGAGATGATGAGTCCGAGGTATTCGACAGAGTCTTGTTCAAAGACGCATTTCTCCGGTTTGAGGAAGAGGTCGTTGTCTTGCAAACGCTGCAGAACCTGCCGCACTATGGCACGGTGTTCGTCCATGGTGCAAGTGAACACCAAGATGTCGTCCATGTAGATGATGACCTTGCCCGAGTCGATGAGATCCTTGAATAGTTCATTCATCATTGCCTGAAATGTCGCAGGGGAGTTCATAAGCCCGAAAAACATCACCGTAGGTTCGAAGAGACCGCGATTCGTCTTGAACGCAGCCTTCCACTCGTCGCCTTCCTTGATGCGGACATTGTTGTAGCCCCAGCGAACATCCATCTTGGAGAAGATCTTTGCACCTTTGAGGCGGTCGACAATTTCAGAGATCAGTGGCAAGGGGTATTCATTCTTGACAGTGCCCTTGTTTAATTCTCGATAGTCCTGTACGGGACGCAGCTTTCCATCCTTTTTCTTCACAAAGAAGAACGGACTCGCCTGAGGTGACTTCGAAGGGCGGATATAGCCCTTCTTCAGGTGGTCGTCGAGGAAGGTGTCGAGTTCGATCTGCTCAGACGGTGAGAGGGGGTAGATCTTGCACGGTCTGGGTTCAAAGCCGTCTTTCATGTCGATAGCATGGTCCCATGGCCGTCGGTCAGGAAGTCGCTCGGAGGGTTTCTTGTCGAATACAGGCGCAAAGTCGCGGTACGGCAGGGGGACTAAGTCTTCAAAGGTTTGCGGGTGTGCGTTCTCTTTTGAATGCTCTGCAAGCTCCTGCGCTTTTGTAAAGCCCGCGCGGATGGGTATTGCATCTGGATTAGGACCATCGGTTTCAGGGAGGATTCCGGCGCGGCGTAGTCCATTGATCTCCCAGTCTCGGAATACCATGGGCTGCTCGTTGTCGTCTTCAGTGAAGAGTCGTGCGGGTAGAGGGGAGCGATGGACCGTGCGGACGCGAACACCTTTGACTCTGCGTGCAGGAATAACATAAGTGGGGACTGGGGTCCAGGACACATATGTCGGCTCTGGGAAGGGATCGTCCACGACGAGAGGTGTCCTCGGGGTTTTACCTGCTTCAACCTTACGCTGTGATTGGACCGATGATGGTTTCCGTGGCTTGGTTGCGAGGTTCGTCACAGGAGGTTTGGACAGAGTGCACGAGGGAGGGCAGCGGAGCATGTCAACACGGTCTTGTTGCCAGTCTATGGTGGGATTGTGCTCGTCGAGCCAGTCTGTTCCAAGGATCATGTCATGATCGCCGATGTCGGTGATGAAGAACTCAGCTTCTTCCTCATGGTACAGCCCTTGAATCTTGCGAGTATATCCGGATCTGCTGGGTCGTTGTGTCAGCGTACCCAGCCCATGACGTTCTCGGTGCCATCCACATTACGCACGGGGAACGGGTTTTCTAGTTTTCTTGTGGTGAGCTTCTTGCGTTCAACGAAGCTTCGGTTCAGGATAATTCCTTCTGCGCCGCTATCAAGCAGCGCGTCTGCGTCGATTTCTCTTTTGGTAACTCGTCCGATCAGCTTGACTTTGAGCGTGATCGATGGTGTTTGCCTGTTCTTGGTGACAGTAGACAGATACAAACACGGGGGATACGATTGCTCACAGGTATGCATGGATGATAATACAGCGAAACGATTCGACGATGATACCAAAAGTCCTTTGCCTCCACCAGACGACGCGACTGGGGGGCGTTTCAAAAATCCTGTGATTCCAGGATGTCCTTCAACAGCGCTACTGCCTGCTCCTTGCCTTCCGCATCCAGATCCTTCAGCTGGCGAGTGATCGCCGCGATGGTTTTGGATGGGTCGGGAGCTGCTTTCGCAGTGGACAGAGCCGTGTTCGTCGGCAGGGGAGGGGCCTTGGACCCAGTCTCTACTGCGCCCACCCGTCGCACGCTCGAGTCGCGGTTGGGGCAGTCGCGAGAGACGTGACCGGCTTGTCGACACATGAAGCACTTGCCTTCGCGCATCATCTTTGCGCGCTCGTCGTCCGTCAGCTTTGCAGGGCGGGTCGAGGTGTTGGTGAAGGCGCCGACTCGGCGCGACGAGGAGTCGTTGGTCGAACCGTTCGAGGTGAGCGCGACAGCCCCCTTGGACTGACTGCTCTTCCTCTCCGGGTTCTCTTCGAGCCACTGGTGGTTGATGTGGCGGGCGCGCTCCTTCCACTCCGCGAGCTTGGTGGGGAATGGGTACGACCGGGCCACCTGCTTGCCGAGGTCACACTGAAGTCCCTTCTTGAAAAAGTGGATTAGCGCCTCGTCGTCGTACGCTGACATGGTTGCCAGCATCTCAAACTCGGTGATAAAGTCAGTGACAGTCCCGGGTGATCATTGCGAGCTCGTTGATCTTACGCTGAGCCTCTATCTTCGGATCGACGGGCACGAAGTCTTTGCCAAACCTCTCGAAGAGCTCTTTGTAGGAGCTATAGTGGAGTGTTGGGGGCGTGGGGTCGAGGGTGTCGGCGTCTTCCTTCTCGTCTTCGTCGGCGAAGAGTTCCATGCGGCGATGCGTGGCCCAGGCTTTCGCCGTGTCGTCCTCCATCAGGCTGAGGAGGAGCATCATCTTGGCGTCATCTGTGGCATAAACATCCTTGTTAACGCGCAGGAACATGCGGAGCTCGAGGGAGAACCGGAGGGTGTCGCGTCTATCGCCTTTGAATGGCTTTGGCTTGGGGCCGATCTCCCGCTTGGAGACGGCAGGTTTGGATTCGGCGTCGGACATCTTGTCGAAGGGGAGGGGGACAGTGAGGGATTGGGCGAGTTCTTGATCAAGGCGGCTGTAGGGTTTCTCGTCGGTGTTCTTCTGCTTCTTCAACTTCGTCCTCAACTTGTTTTGCAACAAGGAAGTCGGCGGGGGTGAGGAATTGCTGGTTATGATGCCATGACCAGTGATCTTGGACGGGACTGAATGAAGTGGGCTGCCACTCAACTACTGATCGTCCTGGGGTTCCGTTCTTGTTCCGTCTATAGGCGTACCACTTCCCAGTTGTGTCGTTGTGGTTGATCCCTTCTGGGACTTCGATTACAGTACGTCGATGGGGTGGGGGCGAGTTGGTCGGAGGGGGGTTCAGGAAGCGCTGTAGAACGTCCGCAGCGGTGGCAAAATCCGATTCTTCGACGTAGGGTTGTTTGTCGCGGTCGTCGAAGTACCAGTCTTGACGTTGCCGGTTTGGTTCGTCGTGCAGCCAACGTACGGATTCCTTAGTCTGCTGCGAGGTGAGGATATAGTATTCTTCGGGACAGTAGTCTCGAAAGACACCTGGGGGAAGGTTCGGGGTGGGGGGACGAGGGGCTGTGGAGGATGTGATGATGGTCTAGAAGAAGTCCGCCGTGATGGGGCGACGGCCGAGGAGTTTCTTGGTGAGGTAGCCGGCTTTTACTGCCTGGCGGATCTTATGTTCGTGGTGGCGGCGACGAAGGGTCTTACCCTTGATGGTGGGACGGAGGACTGGTGGCGGGGTGGATTCGGGGGTCCGGCGGTTAAACTGGGAGACGGAGGTGAAACTGGTTTGGAGGATCGGGTTGGGGGCGTCCTGGATGAGGTATGTGTGGTAGGTGGGGGCGTGGAGGGTGAATTCAAGGCGTTCGAGATCTACGTTGATGCACGTAGTGATCCGGACGTATAGGGCGAGGACGACAGTACCGTGATCCTTGTGCCACCTCCACTCGAAGATGCGGAAGTTGAGGCCGTGCGCGGTCCAGGGATCTTTCTTGCAGAGGTTCTGTACGGGGACGAGGCAGTTGACGGTGACGGCGTCGGACCAAGGGTAGGGGAGTGGTGCGTCGTCGCGGGGGGTGATCGGCTTTCCGTTGAACGGGAGGAAGACCGGTGCGTTCGGGAGGTCCGTGGTGGGAGTTTTTAACGTTGTAGAGACGGCAGAGGTAGATGGAGAGAGAGGTGCGAGGTAGGCGTAGGGGTAGACTGTCCAGGTGTCAGAAACCCAGTTTATGAGACCGATGAACCGCCTAAGTCGCGACGATGGGAGGAGCAAGAAGAAAATAGATTCGAGAGTGCCGGGGTCTAGGGTAGTGCAACGTGCGCTACAGTACCGTATGACGAGATGGACAGTCTAGGGAAAAGGGAAGAGAAACACTGTCCTTATATACAAGTGGGAACGATGGTGCGATGCGATGCGATAGTGGTGCGAGCGGGGGGAACAATAGGAAAGGAGTCATGGGGTGGAGGACGAAGGTCCGGAGCAGTGATGTCATAGATAAGGATGCGGAACCCCGCTCGGAAGTCCGGGCAATGACGTCATTGAAGCATGTGATGCAAGAGAAAGTCATGTGCCGTGACACGTCGCGTGTACGAGGTCTGCAAACGAAGCGAGAAATGGAGCGATCCGTGACAGTAGGCTTTGTCGGCGAGGTCGATGCGGAGGTTTTTGAGGAGGTCGTCCATTTGTGCCACGCGTAGCTTCAGCTCAGTCTGTACGAGCACTTTGTTCCGGGGGTCAAGGCACCAATCACGCCCAAAAGAGGAAGGAAGGACGATCGTCCAGTTCTCAGGGGAGACCGTATCCTCTCCCAAGGCTGCAGGAACCCGTTGCCAAGAGTCGTCATCCTCCCCGAGGCGGGTTGGTGGTGCGTGCGGTCGTGCCTCGAGTGACCCAGGGCGAGCCACCATGAACCGCGTGGCCTTTGGCTGATACTCTTCAATATTGTAGGCAAGCTTTTGGCGCCTCCATTTTGTCTTAATCCATTCCGTCGAGTCGTTGACAACCTGTCGCAAGAGAACCTGGATGGCTACTCTAATGACAGAGTCAGATAGTCAGTTCTGCTCGACCAAATCCACTGGTGGGCGCACTGTTCCTCTTGCAATCGGATGCCTTTCGCGATTGTTTCCGCAAGTCCGCCGTTGTCCCTCCGGAAGGTCTCTTCGTCGATAAGTTCGCCTTCCACCTGTTGTCGGGACGGTGCTGACCCCCGGACGTGAGCTAAACATGCTTCTGAGAATTTGATCCAGTAGTTGACACACCTGTATGGGACCGGACCTCGAAGATCTTCATCTCATTAACATCCTCATTCCTGGCTGCCTGGGCTGCTCGGGCGTCGACCTCCCATCCATGGCGGGTCTCATCATCCAGCGACACCCGGAGACGGGCGCACTCTGCATCGCGAGTCTTGAACTCAACTTGGCCCTTCTTCCACTTTCTTACCAACGCCGCGGCTGCTCACACGATATAATCACGAACCCATGGGACCTATGCGGAGGAGAGACTCACCCATGCCGATCATTTTCTTGTAGTTGTTGTCATTCATATGAGCATCCATGAGTTCCGCGCGTGAAGGGAGGGTCATCTGGCGACCGCTACGGGCGATGAGATTCAAGAGGGACCATAAGGTCTCTACTATCCCGCCGTCAATGTTCCCAATTCCCCAGATGAACGATGGAGAGAACTTTGGAAGGCAGGTGTCGACGTGTCCTTGGATGTGCCATTTCCCGACGCCTTTCAGGATCTCCTTGAACTTGGGGGGAGTGAGCTCGTCTGGGTTACGCATAAACCGTTCCATGAAGTATACGCCGTATTGACACATTATGTCGTACAGCATGAGAACGCGCTCTATCTTGTCCATCTTGTAGGTCAGAGCCTGGTTCACGACATAGTTGACGTTGATATGCCTGCCAACTCATCCATGGTTAGAAAGCAGGGGCCCGGGGGTGCAGACGCCCACATACCGTTCTCCTTTTTGGAGGTCTGCACAGGAATGCGGGTACCAACACCCGTGGCGGGCGCAGCAGACAGAGACGATGCCCGTAACATCCAAGTTCGTCCGGTCAAGGTTTCGATTGCTCGCCGCATGGTGGGAGTGACATTTCGGGAGGTTTGCCTAGATTCAAGTTAGGCGTGCACACCCCTGGAATCGTTCAAGCTCACCTCTGGTTTGTCGTACACACCAGCCCTCTTTAGATAGTCGTTGAAAGGGCCGGGGGTTACCATGAATCTTGATCCCGTGGATATGTGTTCGTCTTGCCCCAAAGTCGACGATGCAACATGTTGGGCATGGAAGTTGGCATCGATCCCGATGGTTCGGACATATTTCCACCTGAAGGAGACATCACCAAGGATCAATGTGTACTCGAGTCAAACGTACAAATCCTCGTGGGTTTTCCAATCAGCAGGGATGTTGAAACCGTCTTGGGGGCAGGCAATGCAGAACCACGCCGATTCCCCTGGGCCCGGTGTCTTCAGAATTCCTGGGTGAGCATGGCCAAAGGTGATCAAGTTTTGCAAGAGACGCCACTGTCTTGTGACCCGAAGCAGTTCCTTGTAGCGCGACTGCATAGAAAAGACAGGTTAGTCCCACAACCTGAAGCGGGATCTACAACATACTGCGACTGAATCTGGATCCCGGGGGTTTGTCAGCCGTTGAAGCTTGTGCATATAGGCATTGCCAATGATCTTGCATTCCAGGTTTTCCAATATAGCGTCTTCCATCAAGTTGAACATGAATGCGGTGCTTGGGATGTTCTGAGTCGCAGGGAAGAGATGGAGGTCCAGGAGTTGCAGGTCATGAGGTAGGGCCCCAGGGCAGTGGCAGAATTGCATCCCGACTTCGTGAATACCGTTGCGTTCGACAATGACATATATCTTGTTATTTTGCTCGTCCCGGGCGCCAGGGCGGTTGGGAGCTCCGTGGACGTATGTGTTCTCCGGCTCTTCCGTCATGTTCTCGCGATCTGCGGCCCGGTCCTCTTCCACCAGTGTAACATTGTCGCTGTCCCAGGACGTCGTGGACGTCGCCCGTGGGGCTCGGAAACTGCCCCTCCCTCCTTGGCCGGCCTGGAGAGGAGAAAGAGACGGAGATCAAGGTCATGATGTGGATGCATGTGGAGCAGGGGCACCGTTCGTGTAGTCGCTAGTGCCGTCCGAAAAGGAGGAAGAGGTTGGGCTGGAAGCCGCCGGGACGTCCCATGCATCCAGAGAAATGATATCGTCGTCGGAAGCAAAAGACGAACGGGATGACCGCCGGGAATGAGTCCTTGGAGTGGGAGATGTTGCCCTAGACAATGGGTTGGAGGTTCCAAACCGCATGGATCCTTTGCCTGTGCGACGGCCAGGAACTACTGGGTGGAAGGGGCAGGAGTCGCCCCCATGGCCGAGCTTAACCACGAGCCCTGCATTCCGCAACCAGGAAGGAGCGTAGAACCCTCGGGGAGACCACTGCTCTACACGATGGAAGGGGAGGTACTGGTGTGCAGCGCGGAAGCAGGGCTCACACATGTCACGTCCGGATAGGCATTCCAGACACCGCCAGGTTGCTGGAGCCACCTTGCACCCTCGACATCCGTGCATTCCCAAAATCTGGTTGAGGTAGAGACCCTTCCGGGGCATGAACTCCTGCATACAGGTCTCAGAACGCTATAACCCACAGTCAGTGGTGGGGAGATGTTGAAGAAAGTGCAGCGCACCCGTCCTCCAGGCCTCTGCAACGGGTCTACACCGCACATCGCGATATCCGGCACGTTCCCAGGTCCAGCCACTCCAAAGTCCGGCATGGGAATAGCCCCCCCCTCGTCCTGGTGGAAATCCACCACGTCTGGTCGTCGTTTCTTGGGTGTTGCATGAGGAGTGCTGGGCGCGCCCACCCGCTTGTAAGCCTTGTCCTTGGTCTTCGTGCGGAAGCTTCCGTCGGTCCCAACAACTGTTTGCTGCTGGCGGAAACTCTTCTTCTTGTTGACTGTCTTGGTACCCATGGGAGAACACGATGGGAGGACGCGAGGTAGGCAGTAGACTCTTCGTCCCTGTCGACTTGTGCAACTAGCGCGTGAAGCGAGTACCAATATTTGACGCCAGTTACGACAGAAGTCCATGTCACGTGGTGCAACGTCTGTCGTGACCCATTTCCCTAAGTCACATTCCTCCTTCTCTACCCTTCCGCACCCTCTCTTATTTCCATGGCCTCTCTACCTCACTCGCCGCCCTCGTCCCAAACAACGCCTGCTGGCAGCAGCTTCGCCTCTCTCTCGGAGAGGATTCCCTCCATCCGATCGACAATCATGCTCATTCATATGTGTGAGCATACCCGATGGGTGTCCGTGCGGTGCGTGACACGTTGTTTTTGCTCCTTCTGAAACTTATCCCCGGTAGAACTCCCATCAACGACGGGGAGATGTGCGAAACTGCATGGCAACATGTCACTCATCAGTATACCACCCGCCGCCGCACCGCCTGTACCGTCTTTCAAGCCATCAACCTGTCATTGTCATCTCCACAGGTCTGGAGACTGAACGGCAATTTCTTGCGCGACATGGGTCTCCCTCCCCGTCATGCAGCCCATCTGACATCGTGTGTTTATACCCCCAGTCAGTTTTCATTTTCACTGACAATCTGAACAGGGCTGCTGCTGGTGAAAGGGAGGAGGGTACAGGGAACTAGGGAAGGTTAGATTAGGCCTCGGATTGTAACAGTGTAGGGGGTGTAGCAGTATTGTATGGTAGCGGGCGGGAGGAGGATGGGAGATGTGTACCAGCAATATACCTCGTCGGTTACAGGGAGAAAGGCCAATTAAGACGCGAGGAGGTCGATGGTAACGTAAGAGGTTGGACGAGGAATTCCGAGGCGGTCAAGCAATTCGAGCTTCATGTACCCGGCGATGGACAGTCGATCTTCTTCAGTGCGCGACACCCCGTGGGCAACGACAGCACCGGAGAAGAAGGACATCGAGCCCGGGATGTATTGACACCGTAATCCGAACGTAGGTAGTTCGAGGACAGTCCGCGGGCATCCGCCGCATGAAACCAGCATGTCATACAAACAACGGTATGAGCTATGGGTGTCGCGATGGATCGGAGACTCCCGGTTTGCAATGATGGAAACAATCGGCGTGTAAAAACCCCAGATCTGGAGCGACTTGTCGAGTTCGTCGGTCGTACACCCTTCAATGAGAGCCTGGCGGCAAAGGCGCGCCATCTCCGGGTGCACCATCGCCAAGATTGCACTGGCGACCATCGCATGCTCATGGACTTTCCTTAACCACAAGTGAGTGGTAGGAAATGTCTGCATCGTTCTTGACGGACGTATGCCCATGTCCTGGTCCTGCAAAGAGACATTGACAATCCAGCAGGTCAGCGACGGATCAACCCGTCGCCAGGTACTACGCACTTTCCAATGACCGGTAGCCATCCATCCGGGGCTGAGTGTCGTGCAGCCTGGCCCAATTGCGAGGCAGTCCTCCTCCTCCCGAAAGAGATGGCGGCTTTGCCTCCACCTGGCGGGTGAAAGGATGATATCGTGAGGCATGCTGTTGTCCATGGCGTCGCTCATCCAGACGGTGTCGGAGAGAAGGTCCCACTGGTATCAGTAAGTCGTGTTCCACTGCGAAGAACAGACCAAGACGTACCTGTCGCCGTTCGGTCAGTATACCGGGCAAGAACCATCCGACGATGTTCCCCTCGCTGTCCCATATAGAGATCGGGTCCGCTACTGCACGATCCATCTCCGGTGGTGGAAAACGCGCTCGCAGGTCAGCTTCGAACGCCATGTTGTCCCCGCTGGGTGAGCCACACGCGTCCGCATAGTCTGACATTGACCAGGATAACATGACTTGAAGAACGGTGAGATCGCTCAGGGACCAAATAGATCAACTACCGAGGACGCACCTCGATTCTCCAATGCACTCGCAATGACTATCACGGCCAATGCTAGGTCGCCCTTCACTACCGGGGACAGGGAGGGGAATAAATCCGTGGGCTCCGACACAACAATCCCCGCGCGTCTTTGACGAGCGTGCCCCAGGAGTAGATGTCCATATGCTGTGGCATCGTCGAGGCCCCGAAGTGCCCAGTGCGGTGGCACATCGTCTGGGGGAGAGTCAGGGACCGCCATGGGGATGACCCGGATTTGTGGAGGAGACCCTGGTGAGGCATGGGATGAGAGCAAATGAGGGTGGATGGTACAGGAGACTGAGGACGGACAATGAACGGTGTTGTAAACGAAAGTGCTCTCGAAATTGTCAACAGTGGCGATCAATACGTCAACCTGCATTGTGCTTACCCAAGCCATGCCTGTAGCATCACAATGGATTTACGCCTTTTCTGACCATTGTTTATATTGTCGGTGTGGTCAGTGGCCGACGTCAAGAAATCAACTCAAATCTAGGTTAGGACTTGACGAAGCAGGCCTGCTTTCGATCGTGCCACCATAGATCTCAGCCTATCGTGGTCCGGTGCCTCCCATCGGATCAACGGCCCAGTCTCCGGGGGCACACGGCCAGAGGCGCCGCGGCGGGCAAGTGGATTGGAGCTAATCACATCTTGCACTGACGGACAGCCCCACTGGTTGTCAACTGGATGCTTCTAGGCCACCGGCTCGTCCTTTCCTTTGGTAACTATGTCCGCGATGTCGGTTGGCAATTTGCGGTCACGGATGGGGCCATACAACTTGCGACCGGGCCCATTTCGCCCCCGAAACATCTGGGGCGCAGATCTACGCAACCAAGTACCGGGGTATGGGCCCCCAGGTTCGAAATTTGGGAGTCCAAGTCGATTGGAGACCTGCATGACTTGACTTCCACCGCCCAATCCCTCGTCGCTTCATCCACAGTCACCCCTTGGCTCATACTCGACTACCCCCGGTGCTTTTCCGGCTGCACTCACCATCTACGCCATTTTTTCCCTCGCCGACCATTCCCGGTACTCTGCAACAATGTCGCGGTCCCCTTCCCCCCCCACCCCAGTTCCTCCACTGCCCCTTCTCACCACTGAACAGTTTGTCGCCATGGAGGGAGACCTAGACAAGTTTATCAGCACTGTTCAGGCTGACCGTCCCACATGGTTCAACGAGGAGATGAAGGCAATCTGGAAGCTGACACACCCGGAGTTTGACGTTCAGGGAGACGTACCAACTGAAGACCGACGACCCGGAGTATCACGAGGCGAAGAAGGTATGTGGACTCAATGTCTTGCATACTCTCCACTCACAATGCTGACTGGGGACGCTTCTTCCCCTTTACCATCCATAGGCTCTCATGACATGGTTTGCGACAAAGGGCCGGAAGAATAAGTCGCGTGCTGGCCTGTGAAGTGGAGCCGTGGGTCTGCGTGGACAGCAAGATCCGTATGGGTGGAGCTGTATCCGGAGTACCAACAGACGCTCGTCCAGTGGTGTATCAACAACCCGACCTCGACGGATGGAGATGGCGAGGACCCAAATCCGAAGATGCCCAAGGCGGTCTTCTACACGTGAGCGACGACTCTCGGCGTCCAGCAGCTGTCTGCCGCGGACAGAAAGGTTCTGGAGCAGACGGCTGAGGAGTGGAATGCAGTCGGGGTGCCCCCAGCTATGAAAGCAAAGTGAGTAATGACGACCACGAGCACTATCTTCAGCTGGCTGACTTTCATTCCAGGAAGGCCAAGAAGCGTCTCAAGCCCCAGTGCAAAGCGTTGGCCGCGAATAACGCCCGGGATCTCAACACGTACACCCTGACCATCATAGCAGAGGTGGATGATCTGGGAGAAATCAAGGGACAGATGTACGTCTTACAATTGCTCCTACACGTGTCACCCTTTACTCACCACGGCGGGCAGCCACGAGTTTCACCAGGAGATGGGGTTATTGGACGAAAACTTCAACGACACGCCCGAGGGAGAAGCACTTCTCCAGGAGGCGGGCGACACATTTAATGCCCATGTCATGCTATACCTTGGTGTGTCCTTTCCTTCCGGGGGTTCCTTGCACGGAATGTTTCTGACCTTGGAGTTCAGTGAAGAAAGGTATAATTGAAGGCGCCCTACCACAACCTGCGGATAAAATCCAACGTCGTGAGCGTGTTGCGACCAGCGGGATCTGGCTAGGCAAGAAGGGCCAACTGGTGTTCGAAGACCGGAATGCCTGGAAGGACATGTCTCGGGATGAAGTCACGACATACGTACGTCAAATGTGGACGCTGGCGCATCGTATGTTTATGAATTCTGTACGGATGGGGTTTGTACTCACTATTGTTCATTCAGGGTCGATATCTCCTCACGGGTCGATGCGGATGGGGTGGACCAACGTAGAAGGAGCCCCGGAGATCTTTGTCCTGGAGGATTTTAGGCCTTTTCTCCTTGTGAACGGCGAGAAGGTCTACGACACTATCAAGGATCCTGAAAAGATGTCCTTGGACAGTCTCCAGCATGCTTTGCCGTATTGGACAAGAACCGCAGACCCCTTACACATGTTGCGATACCAAGGAAAGCAGCACAACGAGCCCTGCAAGCCTGTTGCGCTCAATCGTCGCTACTGGCATCCTCACGGCAGCCACGTCAATACCCATCCTATCAAGACGCCTAAACCGCCCGCACCCCAGGTGGATCCACCCCTTCCCAGGGGCCTGCCAGCTACAACCGCCGGAGCACGTCCTGCCCCTCCTCGTACGAATATAGGTGCACCGACCCTCCCCCCTCCCGTTGTCGAGCTTCGTCAATGTTTGCACCATGCTCCTACCACGGATGAAGGTCCTGTACATCCCAAGGTAGGACCGCCGAAGAAGGCCCGACATTTGGAGGTGACTGGACGGACACAGCGAGTAGAGAGCCCAGCAGCGTCCACGGGATTCGACAACCAGGACTACGTTGAAACTAGGGCTGCCGATGGAGAAGATTCTGATGAAGAGGCCCACAACAACCTCCCCAGACCTGTCATTGCGTCGCTCGACACCGCAAATATGACGACATCTGCCGACAACGACAACGACTCTGGAGACTTTTCCTTGTCAAGCAGCTGGCCTGGCCCGCGGATACAAGACGAGTCAGGACCGGGATACAGAGCGTGGTGGAATCGGGTCTCCGGCAGGTAACCAGACCCTCATGGACCTTGTGGAGGTGGCGTTTAAGATGCCGGTGAGTATCCTGTACGATCTTTCCGGCGTATTTCTCACCATGGTGTCGAGTAGGCAAGGAAGTCTGACGACGACTGTCCCGTCGGCGAGGACTTTGCCTTGTGGGTCCCCGACGACTTCCAATACCCATGGATTGAAGAAGGTTACCAGAAGATCGAGGCTATCGCCCAGTTGCGTCGGTGGGTCGCACAGCGCCCTTATCTGGACGACCTTGGGTACGCAGGCTTCGCACATCTCCACGTGTTTCTGCGTGTCACAGTGATTTACCACCACGACCTCCAGGCACATCAAACCCTTGGACACAACCCCACGGTCACCATGCAGAGCGCACACTGGGTCCGGGCCATTATGAAAGCAGGCCATGTCATGGACGATCCCGATCTTCGCTGGATTGAAGAGGAATGGGATATCTGTCTAAAGTTCCTGACCAAATGCCTGCGACTGTGGGCGTGGCCAGGAGTTGGTCCCATGGGGCGTCCAGGTACTGAGGAGGAGTACCTCCTTTGGTTGCACGATGCCCCCAACTTTCACCGGGCGGTCAAGTTGATCATGCAGGTTGAGGTGTTGTCAGCAACGACTAGTGCGACAGCACCAAGTTACGACACAGCTGACTAGAAGATGAGGATGACAGAGGGGAGCCGATCAGACACGGCGACAGACGAGGGAAAGCAAGCAAAGTCGGTAGAATTGACTAGCTCGAGATAAGGAATATGTACAGCGAGAGCGAGCCTTATATACACAAGAGGAGAGAGACTTAGGTAAGCAACCGATACACGGCGATCAGTAAGCAGACCTAGTATAAGTAAGCAGTCGTATGTAAAAGAGCACAGCATGAGTCAGTATCAGTCCAGCATGAGTCAAGAGAAAGGAGTCAGACCTGGGCTAAGATGAGTCACATGGGTCCGGGCGGGATATAGATGAACCGGGTCCGGGCCGAAGTGGAGCCGGACCGGTGATAAGCCAATAAGTCCTAAAGTGTGTAACCGATGTAAAGTAAAAAGAAAATTATAGACCGTTCATGACATCACCCCTTCCTTAAATTCGACGTCCTCGTCGTAATCAGATCCAGTTTCTTCCTCCGACAGGAGTTTCCAACGATTAAGGCGTGCAGGTTTCGGGGCACCCGGATGTTCACGGTGGAAGTCGTCAATGCGTTTCTTGGCATTCTGGAGATTGGTGAGAGGCTCCCAAGTATTGTCATTGTCTGGGTAGCCTTTCCATTTGACGAGGTACTTGAAGCCGCGACCAACCTTCTTGGAGTCTATAATCTTTTCGACCTCATAGACTTCCTCTCCTTGGACTAACTCTGGCGGTGGAGGTGTAGGTGCTTTCTGATTGTCAAAGGCGGGACCGTTGTGTGGAGATAGGAGGGACTCGTTGAAGACCGGATGTTTTCGTGACCAGGATGTAGGGAGGCGAAGCTTGTAAGCCGATGCTCCGACTTTCTCCAGGATTTCGAAAGGACCAAAGTGCTTGTCATCTAGCTTTTGCATAGGATGTGCCGTTTTGATTACGGTTTGGCCATCTCTGGTCTTGGCTTCCAGCCAGACGAAGTCGCCAATTTTGTAATCTATTGGTTCGTCCTTCTTGCGATTGTAAAAGTGCTTTTGATCAGTCCTGTGCTGCCTTTAGCGCAGAGCGGGCTTCCTCATAGATGTCTCGCATGCGTTGTGCAAACTCGTTCGCCGATGGGTTGTCTGTCTCACGTCGAGGGTTTGTCCCCAGGTAGAGTTCCCGACCATAGTTGGCAAAGTTGGGAGACATCCCAATCGAACTATGGACCATGTTGTTGAGCACAGTCATGGCAAGTGGGAGGTAACGTGTCCAATTGTCTTGTCGCTGATTGACGAAGATGCGAAGGTAGTTTTCCATGGTCATGTTGGAGCGTTCGGTCTGTCCATCCGTCTGAGGGTGATACGCCGTGGATGGGTTCCCTTCAATGCCTAGCAGTTGGAACAATGCCGTGGTGAACTTGGAGACAAAGACGCTGCCGCGGTCACTGACGATCTTTCTAGGAATTCCATGATGGGGGACCACCTCACGTAGGTACTCGAAGGCGAGTTCGTCCTCTGTTAGGTCTTTGGTCGTGGCCCAGAATACAACCTGCTTGGTACCCATGCAGTTCACATTGCAGATGGCGTCTTTTCCATCCGAGACCAGGGAGTGGCATGACGAAGTCAATGGATACGTGCTCCCAAGGTGCTTGTGGCGGGTCATGTGGGTGGAGTGGAGCGGCAATACGATCGTGTCTAATCTTGGTACGTTGGCAGGTCTCACATCCTTCGACATATTTCCGGACGTCATCTCTAATGGCAGGCCACCAGTAGTTGCGCGTGATGAGCTCGTGGGTCTTGTATCGTCCTGGATGACCGACAAGCGGGCCGTCATGGTGAGCCTGGATGATGTCTGCACGGAGTCCTTTGTCTCTTGGGACATAGAGTCTGTGTTGCTAGGTGACCGTTCCATCTGCATGTTCCAGCCATCCCTTTACTTTGAGTGCTAAGGCACTGTTCTACTGCATGGTCTCGGAAGTAAGGTAGCCTCCTGAATCCGCTCAATGAAGGTATTGTCAGGTCCGTTGGTTACGATTCCTGCATGGTTGAGGGCGCGAAAGAGTTCTGGTTTCAGGAGGCACAATGTTTTCATTGTCTTTCTCCCCCTTCTCAAGGCCCGCTAGTCGGGAAATAGCATCGGGTTTACCCATTGTTTTGCCAGGTTTGTGGAGTAGCGTACAATGATACTCTTGTAGCTCCGTTAACCATCGTGCTTGTCTCCGATTTAGCTTCTGCGCCTTGTGGAAGTACGTGAGATTGCGATGATCCGACCAGATTTCAAACTCCTGTCGTGCCCCCATGAGGTATTGTCTCCATTCCTCTAGCGCCGTCATGATAGCCAGTAATTCCTTGTCATAAATCTCATAGTTCCTCTCAGCTTCGCTGAGGGACTTTGAGAGGAAGGCAACCGGGTGCCATTTGCCATTGTCCTGTTGTTGCAAAAGTACCGCGCCCGTGGCATAGTCAGAGGAGTCCGCCTCGACACGGAACTGCCCCTCGTCTGTAGGGATTGCTAGAACTGGCTGCGATGTTATACGTCGCTTGAGTTCCTCAAAAGCCTCCTGCTGTGGGGTGTCCCAGACCCATTCCGTCTTCCCAGTGAGTTTAGTCATTGGGTGAGCAATGCCGCTGAAGTCCTTGATAAAGCGACGGTAGAAGTTGCAAAAGCCCAAAAACGATTGAAGTTGTTTCTTTGTTTTGGGGGCTGGCCAATTGGTGATTGCCGCGACCTTTGCTGGATCCATGCGAACCCTTCCTCCTGCCGACAATCATGCCCAGGTATTCGATTTCTGCCTTCTCAAACTCGCACTTTTCTGGCTTCAGATAGAGTTTATTTTCTCGCAGGATCCGGAGGACCTCCTTGACTATTCGACGATGTTCTTCTAGCGTATGCGTGAAGATGAGGATGTCGTCCAAATAGACGACCACAACTCCTTGGTGGATCAAGTCTTTGAACAGGTCGTTCATCATAGCTTGGAACGTAGATGGGGAGTTGGTGAGTCCAAAGAACATAACCGTAGGCTCGTAGAGACCTTTGTTCGTGCGGAATGCAGCTTTCCATTCGTCCCCTTCTTTAATCCGAACATTGTTGTACCCCCATCGGACATCGAGCTTGGTAAAGTGCCGTGCTCCCTTAAGCTTGTCAACCAACTCTTGGATGAGCGGGAGCGGGTAACGGTTCTTTATCGTCATCTCATTGAGCTTTCGATAGTCCTGCACAGGACGTAGCGAGCCGTCTTTTTTCTTGATGAAGAAGAATGGGGAGGCCATGGGTGATTTGGACGGTTGGATCCAGCCAGATCTCAGGTTCTCTTCCAAAAAGGCATCCAGTTGCTTCTGCTCATCCAATGTGAGGGGGTAAACTTTGCAATTGACCAGTTTGAAGTTAGGAGTGAGCTCAATGGCGTGGTCCCATGGGCGTCGCTCAGGGAGCTTGTAGAAGTCGTCTTTGTCAAAGATGTCTTTGAATTCATGGTACATCGTTGGGACCCGCTCCGAGAAGGTCTGTTCCTTTTTCTTAGTGTGCTCCTCGATTGCAATGTCTGATGCATGGGTCCGGATGTGGTAGGTTGTCTTGTAACCGTCCCAGTCAAAAGCAAACAGCTGCTCGTCCTTTTCCATGTGGACTGGCTCTTCCTCCTCTTCTTCGTCATCATCAATATTGAGAAGGGGAGGGGGACGAGAGCAACTTGTAGGGCATCGGTCAAATTCAATCGATCCTGATTTCCAGTCAATGCGAGGATTGTGCTTTTTCAGCCACTCATGTCCGATGAAGAGGTCTGTATCTCCTAGATTGGAGACTGTGAGGTCGATGTTTTCTTCATGGTCTTGAATGATTAGACGAAGCGTGACATATTCCGTGATGGGACCTCCCGCATTGAGCGTGCCGTCTGCATTTCGTACTGGAATTGGGCGAGCAGTCCGTCGCGTAGGGATGAGGTTTTCCTGCACAAACCTTGTGTTGATACACAAGCCAGTGCAACCACTGTCCAGGAGTGCAAGAGCCTTGACAATGCCCTTGGAATCTACCACCAGTTGTGTGGGAATGACCGTTTGTTCCTTAGCACTCGAGGAGCATATAAACTGCATGGGAGTGGCGAGCTCTAGTAGAGCTTGGCATGCCAATTCGTCTTCCATTCCAGTTATCTCCTTGATAGCTTCATAAGTAGCTTTGTCGCGGCGTCGATGGTGTGTCCAGATGCGAAGGATTGCGATCGCACTTTTGGGTTTGTCTTCCCTTAAGCGACGAAGCGTCCATTGAGCCGTTCCAGGTGCCATATAACATGATTTGGGCGCCGTGCCCCTTCCATCGCACGGCGTTGTCCCTGACTTCACAGGGTCCATATCCAAAACCGAGTCCGTATCCAAAGCTGTATCCAAAACTGAAGCCGAAACCGAAGCCATATCCAAAGCCGAAGGCTCACAAATCGAAGCCTGAGTATCTAAAATAACAACGGGACGCGTGCCCGTACCGATAGAGTCCGTAAAAGAAGTCATAATGGGGATATCCCCTGTAGTAGTACAGTCCGAATCAACAATGCACGTATGCAAACGAGAACCAGGCCACCGAGGCGCAACAAAACCAGACGAGCGAGAAATAGAAACTTGGGCTTCAGATGCCGTGTACATCGTCAGCCCTCTCAAAAACCCTCCTTCTTCTCCTCCACCTTTGGCTGAGCTTGAAGCGCCTCCATCACGCTTTTCCGATCGTCAGCCGACAGGCTCCTAGCCCAAGCGGTGGGCGTTTCGAATGTCTGTGCTCGAGCCTCTCGTTTTGGTGGTTCCATGTACCGGTCCCTCCCCCACATGTCTCGGATGTTCTTCACGTCCACCCTGCAGTCCCACACCTGGTGGCCATTCTGTCCGCAATGGAAGCACCGGCCCTTAATGTCGACACGGTTGACGTCCATCGGCTGTCCTTTGCCACCATGTACCATGCCGGTTCTGTCGCGGCGCCATGGGACCTGTCCCCCTTGCTGCCCATTGGACGACCCTTGTCCTTTGGGTTTTTGGTTCTGCGTGGGGCCGCTGCGTTGAGTTTTCAGGTCCTCCCGATCCTGTCGCAGTCCATCAATCAGAATGATGCGCTCCTTGAGGTCCTCATATTTCTGAGGGACGTGACCGCTGTCATAGATGGAGTTGATGGTCCGGTAGTAGATATTTGTGTTTAAGCAGCTGCATGAGGTGGATGGGGTCCTGCGCCATGGAGTACCCAGCCTTCCTTGCCAGTTGTTCAAACCTGGCAAAGTATTCATGGGCGGTGGTACCCTTCGTCTGTTTGAACCCGTCCAGTTCAACCGCGGCACGGTGCTGCTCATTGATGTTGGTGAAGGCGCCTTTGAGCGCTTTGTGGAAGTCCACCCAGGCGACCATGGCTCCATTAGCTAGGTGCGCATCCTCGTACTTGGCCTTCCAGGTGCGTGCTGCTTCCCCCATCATGTAGGTGAGGATGAAGAGTACTTTGTCCTTGTCCGTCACGAGGTCATCCTCAGCGGCTCGCATTTACTCCTCGCATGACCGCATCCAGTCGTTGAAGTCCTCTCGTTTCCCAGAGAATCTTTCAGGAGTTTTCGTGTGGACCTTCTTTCGAGGGGGTCTGGCGGCGGCGGCGGCCGACCTTCCAATTGTGCCAGGCCCAAGGGTCTTTAGACTCGTTGATGAGGGAGATGATAGTGTCGTCGCTGATGGGGATGAATTCTTGTACTTGCAAGCGCCAATCTTCCATGCACGAGCCCCCAGTCAAAATGGTTACTCTGTGCGGCAAGGGAAGATTTTGTCGAGGGAAGGTGGTTCTGTTACGAGATCGCAAGACGGTCTGCCTCAGTCTTCTCGACCTGTTGGCTGTCTCTTTGTCTAGGGGACACGAGCCCAAAGACTTCCTTTCGCCGCTTTCCTTTCGCCGCTTTTACTTGTTTCCTACACCAAAGGTGCACCTTCTACTGTCACTTCTGAGCTTTCAACTCCTGGTATTGGAGAGTCTCGAATAGGTGTAACGTTTCGAGGAAATGTCAAGCCGGCACCGGTATACGTGTGCACGACCACAATGTCAGGGTAACGAGTCCCGTACTCTGGGGGCAACGGTCTAGGGCGGCGCGGGCATCAGGAAAACTCCCGGTACTTGAGCCATACTTGAACTTGACAGAAGAACTTGGACTTGGAGATTATACTTGGACAGGACTTGGACTGGAAGAAAAAGACTTGGTAACTTGGTAAAACAGAAGGACCTTGGAAGTGTACTTGGGTAGGTAGTAGTTTACTTGGATAATTAGTAGTTTACTTTCATAACTTGGTTGAAAATGCGGTTACTTACAAGTCTGATGTAAAGTCCCGACTTAGCAGATTTCGAGAGCTGATAGTCACATGACTCTTCAGTTTAGTCGACGCTCAACGCCGCATCGACTCCTTGTCCTCAACCACGACATCCGTTGTCGTTGAGGACCCGGCCTCATCGCCGTTGCTGCCCCCGCCGTCGCCGCCGTTGCTACCCCCGCCGTCGCCGCCGTCAACCTCAACGCCGTCGCCGCCGTCATCGCGCTCAACACTGCATGTCCGTTGCCATCAACGGCCACGTCACCGTCACCGTCAGTGCCAGCGCATTCGCCCCTTCGACTTTTTCAACGCTCCCGTCACCTCACCGTCGCACGCAGCATCCTCGTCACCCTCGTCCTCAACGCCCACGCAACCGCCACTATCAATGCGTGCATTATTGTCGCCCCCAACCCCCTCGTCACCCTCAGCCCTCATTCCGACTCGTCATTCGTCACCCTCAGCCCTCATTCATCACCCTCTATGTTCATGCCCCCGTCAACACCAACGCCTTTGTCGCCCAATGACTCAGCGCCCCATCGTCGACCTCAACGCCCACACTCCCATTGTCCTCAATGCTCTCATCGTCCCCAATGCCCTCGTTACTCTCAACGCCCCCGTTGCCCTCAACATTTGCGCCTTTGTCTTTGTCTATACCTGGGTCCTCCCAATGACCACACCCCGACGCGCTCAACACCGGTGCCCCGTCACGTGCAATGTCAACGCACTCTTCACCTGCAACACCCGTACCCACGCTCTCAGTGTACGCGGTCGCGCTCTCTCAATACTCACTCCCGCACTCCATGTCGACGTCCCCGTCACCTTCAACGCTGCCACCGGTGAGTCGCTTTCCTCTCGACCCGCCTTCACTCATGCGCTCCTGCCCCTCACTCACTCTTCGCAGGATGATTGGATTGTGCGCACGCTGCGGCGCCTCTGTTGCCCTCAACGCCCACACCTTCCTTTCCCTCAACACCCGTGCTCTCCTCCTCTTCAACACTGTTGTCGTCCTCGGCTTCTGCGCTCTCGTCGACTCCTGCGTGTCCTCGTCGCCCTCAATGTGTATGGATTCGTCTCTCGCCCATGTACGTGCCAGCCATGTCTGTGCTTCTTTTTGATGCTCATGCACTTCCTTGATTACTCCTCCCTGCCCTCCTCCCTGATATTTTACTTCATTTCTCTGACATACTCTCTGGATCATCTTCCCCTTTCCTTTCCGCCTATCCATGATGCCATCTATCACTATACTTCTAGTGAGTGTAATACCTACTGTACTTCTATTGGTAGTATTCAGTGGAAAACAATAAAAATATGATTTATGAAAAACATAATATGTCCTTGAGTGAAGCTTCTGAGAGCCTGGGACCCCTGGGGTAGATCCTTAACCTGGCTTGAGAGAACTTGAATTTGAACTGGGTGTACTTGGTGAGTGACTTGAGGTTCCTTGAGGCTGGCCTTGGACACCTTGGGCAAGTAGATATGTACTTGGGCCAGTAAGTGGCCCGGCTTGGCCAAGGCGCATGTTACTGGGGACTTGAGGACTTGGGGTACTTGCCCAAGGACCCCAAGTCACTGTCAAGTACCGGGAGTTTTCCTGATGGGGGAAGAACAAGGTCAGTACCAGACGGGTACTACTACTACTACGCTACAGTACGTAGGGACGGTCGTAGGGTGGTGCAAGAGTAAACAGATCTCGAGCTTATGTCAGCAACGACTAGTGCGACGGCACCAAGTTACGACACAGCTGACTAAGATGAGGACGACAGAGGGGAGCCGATCAGACACGGCGACAGACGAGGAAAGCAAGCAAAGTTGGTAGAATTGACTAGCTCGAGATAAGGAATATGTACAGCGAGAGCGAGCCTTATATACACAAGAGGAGAGAGACTTAGGTAAGCAACCGATACACGGCGATCAGTAAGCAGACCTAGTATAAGTAAGCAGTTGTATGTAAAAGAGCACAGCATGAGTCAGTATCGTACAGCATGAGTCAAGAGAAAGGAGTCAGACCCTGGGCCTAAGATGAGTACACGTGGGTCCGGGCGGGATATAGATGAACCGGGTCCGGGCCGAAGTGGAGCCGGACCGGTGATAAGCCAATAAGTCCTAAAGTGTGTAACCGATGTAAAGTAAAAAGAAAATTATAGACCGTTCATGACATGGCGAGTGTTCATGATAATCACGAGTACTATGTTCAGGTATATCTAGGCTGTCGCTCCTCCCTTCTAATGGCTATCGCTATGACTTTCGTATTCCTCGTCACGGATGACCTTCATGTTAACTGTCGTGTATGTAACCATGCCCTCAGCGTCAACCACCATGTACAATACTAATCCCATGCCAATTACTGTAGGCTTGGATGATTTTCACTTCAGTGAGTTGTCCCCGTTGATTGCTTGTCGCAGTGTTTCTTGACCGCTCCGGGCTTGATAGATCTGCCTCGACATTGCATGCGCTTTTTCCACGTGCATGGTAGTGATCCACATGTGTGTCCCGTATAACACACCTTGGGGGACCTATCAATTTTTGCGAGACTAACTGACTCACGCCTGAGTAGAGTCGCCATTTGGGATAAGAACCGACCAGTCATGATCATCGCTATTATTACGTGGTCGTCCGTCCTCGGCCTCTACCTTCGAAGTAAGCACCTCCCGCCGTGCGCCATATCCAATATTGACGAGACAGCATTCTTTAGATATAATCAAGGTGTGTTTGACCTGCCGTCATCAACTTGAACTGAACTGTGATACTTACATCCCTCAAGCCCTACCCTCGAAAGAGTGATCTTGACAACGGCCTTCCTCCATATCTCACTAAATGCACTACCCTCGACCCAATGCAGGCTCGCAAAGCCTCTATACTGACACTCTCCAGCTACCTTGTGCTCCTCTCTATCATGATGGTTGGTCTTCAACGTACACACGGCGCGAGCCCGTTGGTGATGTGGAGCATCCTTTATAGACAGGTGTGTCCTCGTGCCGTATTAGATGGCAGTGCATCCTCAGCTTGCTGAGATGCGTTCGGAAGAGCCTGATGTGGCTCGCCCTTGCAGTCGTATCCGAGGTTCCCATCATCGTGAGACGCTGAATCTGTTCTACTGTCACGGATTGCTCCATTTCTCTCTTCGTTAGCAGACCTTGTACACGCGACACATCACAGCACATGACTTTCCTTCGCATCACATGCTCCAACAATGTCATTGCCCGGACTTCCAAACGGGGTTCCGCATTCTTATCTATGACATCATTGCTCCAGACTTCCGTCCTCTGCCCCATGACTCCTTTCTTATTGTTCCCCCCGCTCGCACCACTATCGCATCACATCGCATCATCTTTCCCACTTGTATATAAGGACAGTATCTCTTTTCCCTTTTCCTTAGACTGTCCATCTTGTCATACGGTACTGTAGCGCACGTTGCACTACCCTAGACCCCGGCACTCTCGAATCTATTGTTTCTTCTCGCTCCTCCCATCGTCACGACTTAGGTGGTTCCATCGGTCTCATAAACTGTGTTTCTGACATCCACGCTTCGCGTTGGGCTTCTACTCACACGCCTTCCCACAGATTATCACAAGTACTGGTCTCCGCAGTGAGCATATTCAACTATAGATACTGTGCATTCGTGTCTGACTCGAAGCCAGCCATCCTCAGCCAGGTAAGTTTTCACGTTTCCTCTTCGACCCGGACCGAGCTCACAGCGTCGGAACTTGCACTTCTCCCAGCTCACACAGATCCCACGAGGTACATCCGAACTCACACACCCTTCAATGAGAACAATGCATCTAATTCACAGCTCATCCAACTTACTCAGTGTTAATCACGTATGTTCCGCTGTTTCATAGAAAAATCATCACCAACCATCTCAATCAGCTCCCTCGGCGCGATGCACATATATCGCGCCCTCTACAACTTCAGCGCAACCTACGAGGTCCAATGCCAGTTCGTACATCCTTTCTGCAGCATTCTTCCTCCCTTCTAGTCATATCCTCACGCACCCCGGTATAGGATGATCCGCGACTGGGACCAGCTTATACAGCCAGACCCATTACTGAGCCGTCACTCCATGGACCCATCGATGGGGACCAAAACACCGGCCCTTCCGCTCAAAGTCGCGGTGCATATTGCATCCGAACGGCATTAGTGCAAGACAAGGCAACCCTGTAATAGTATAAATTACCCTTCTCTGCTTAGACTTGTTCCCAGTCCGCTCGCATGACACACGCTTATATAAGAGGGGATGCAAGTTCTGCGAGCGGACTGGGACACACTGTCGTCCTTTTGGCGCGGTGCGTGTTTCCCCGCCAAATCAGACGGCCACTCTTCTCTTCAAAAATGGCCTCCCTCTCAAAAAAAGGTTCTCGGGGTGTTATGTTCAGAATGTGTTTTTCGAGAAGCTCTTTCAAATGGGTGTAATAACATTTGGATGGTTTTTCCCCTAAAAATGAACCTCGTTACAAAAATATCTGTAGTACCCTTCAAACTCGTCAAAACCCGTGTTGTGGACTACTGGGATGTGTCGAGTGCGCATCCCTCTTCAATTGATATCCCTCCACAATATACTGTCTGCCCGCTCTGTGAACATTTGTATACATCAGTGTGCTCTGAGGCGGCAAATTTGCTGGTCCTGCAGGACCGGGAGTAGCCTGAGGGTACATTGTGTACCGTGTTATTGAAGAGTAGTACCAATTGATTTCTTTCTGTTTGTGATAGATTTTGTAGTGAGGTTCATTTTTTGCGAAAAAACCGTCCAGATATCATACACCCATCTGAAAGAGCTCCTCGAAAAACACACTCTGAACATAACACCCCGAGAACTTTTTTTTTTGAGAGGGAGGCCGTTTTCGAAGAGAAGAGTGGCCGTCTGATTTGGCGGGGAAATGCGCGCCGCGCCAAAAGGACGACATTGTGTCCCAGTCCGCTCGCAGAACTCGCGTCCCCTCTTATATAAGTGTGTGTCATGCGAGCGGACTGGGAACGAGTCTATCAACGAGGGCGTAAGTTTAGTGACGGGTACTCCAGTCAGTGGATTTCCTCGATGGGTCATTGAGCCTGGCACATTCCTTGTTGTTCTCCGTCGACAGCACTGTGATATGTAAGCGTAATGGCCAACGAACTTCAGCTCCACGCTTTCTGACCTTAGACGCTGTATGTACGGTCCTCGTCGGATCTGCCCGATACGACGAACACAAGATCCAGTCTGTTGCATACGACTCGATGGGCATACTAGTCACCTAACCTTGTTTTCGCAGGCTTTAACAAAGAGCACGAGCTCAGGCAAAGTTATACATCGTCATCCGTTGTACCGGCAGGTCTCGACGCGACGTTAAAACTGGACATGTCGGACAGATGTAAGGTCTCTCCGCCCTTTCGACGGATCATGAGTCTCCCTATGTATACCCACTTCTTGAGTGCTTCTCCCGTCACAGCGAAAGTAAAGAAACCTAACGCCATCCCGATACCGAGGTACTGCGTGAGCCTCATGATGAGCGCCTTCCAGAAGTGCTGCTCCCACTGGATCAAAGGAATCGAGCGGGGAATCCAGTCTTCGTGTGAAACGGCCCATCCTGGGTAGAATCCCCTAGGTTCTGCCTCCTTGATGTCCGCGACGAGGATAAGAATGTTCAAGGGGAGCACGATGACCATATCGACGCAACCAAGTGCCAGGATGCGGATGTACTGCGCCCTCCGACTGTCGCCTGCACTGCGATCTCCGAACTCGGAGATGTCCCTCAGCTGTCCGAGAAAGGTGCGAAAGATCCAAGCTGTTGTAGTCGTCAATATCTGGGCCTGGATGACGAGCTAAATCGACCCACGGCAGTAAAAAGATACGGATATAACCGGACATATGACGCCCCACGAATTCCAGATAATATAGGCCAGTACCGATGTGTGCACCGGGAAACACCCAACGGTTTCGAAGACATCGTACTGGACGCTTTGTAAAACGTGATCTGTTGTGTGGTGAACACTTCGCCGGTTCTTTGAAGTATTCATGAACGTACAGAGGCCCATCAGAATCGCCGGGATCCCAGCGGCGAAGAAGATGTCAAACCACGACACATGGTTTCGCTAGGGGCCATAAATGTGGGCGAATTTGCACGGAACCAGAGCTGCTGACCTTTTCAGCGATCTGCGTTCCGTCTCCCATCCGAGCGATGTAATACAGCTGGCGCGTAATCACGAACGTGCACGTAGGGACCCCCACGTCGGTCCCGACCATGATATGGCAGACTTTTCCGCAGCGTAAGTTTCGGGAGACACGGTGGACGGTGAGAAGCTGGGAACGCACCAATATTGCACCAGATCGGAGCCACATTATCCGCATTGTCTGACCATACAATCGCGCACGTGCCTTGCGCGACCGCAAATACAAAGACCCAAACCGCAAACATGGCTATGCCCGCATTGTAGATCATCCGCGGGGATGTCAGAAAGGGGATGACCGCGATGGCTGCCGCCGAGAAATTGAGAATGGGGACAAGCAGATGAGCTGGGTTCATGAGTGAGATAAACAGAAGGCAAGGGGGAGCGGTGAGTTTTATACTTGTCGAGGTCTCGAAGATCAAATCTTAACTTTAGGTTGAATCAGAACCTGTGACGGTCAGATCCCGCTTTGCACAGTTCCTTCGTCGGAACTCGCATTCCTATACGCAATCGTCGTGGTGCAGATCGTTCCGCATTTCCGTCCTTGTACCTAATCAAAGCCGGGAGACACACACCGTACCCCCCTTGATATTGCTTAATATTGAGATGTGGGGTCAGTTCATGGGAGATCGGAAGGTAGAAATACTTCGAGAGTACCAGATACCGAGAGGCCATGGCTGTCGACGGACAGGAATCCTGACCCAGGGAATGGAAGCGGCACCGCTCAATTCCAAAGTAAAACGTGATAGGATGATAGCTACACGTCCCTTTCGTGCCCTGCGTATGAGAATCGCGAGACCGAAGCGAGGGACTCCTGTCGTTCCAGTGTTACTTGTCTACGGAAGCAAAACCCAACTGGCGTCATCAACAATTCCACAATAAGAGGTAACGGTCTCACAGGTCCTGCATTGTATGTTCGCCAGCGAATGCAAAAGTGGATAGTTTGGAAGCATCCAAGTCCTGCGCGTTACGTCGATGACCCGCAACCCTGAGCGCGCGTTTCCATTTCTTGATAGCCTCGTCCGTCATGCCGAGGAGAAAAAAGAATGCCACCGCCAGCACGATGGTGACGTACTGGTTGAATCTCAGGTCGAAGGCCTGCCAGAATTTCGGGCGCCATACGGTCGAAGGAATCAAACGCGGCGACCAATCCTGATGTATGGCGTCCCACCCGGGGTAAAAAACGAGCGTCGTCGCTTGTTCGGCGTTCATGACGAATATGACGATTCCGAGCGGGAGCGCAAGAGTAATGTCGAGGCACCCTATGATTAGAAGGCGAATGTACTGTGACCGGATGAGGTAACCCTCCTGGTCGTCGTCTTCAATCTGCTCGGAGATCCGAATTCTGAAAAGCGCCAAAAACATTTGAAAAACTGGAGCTAGTGAAGAGGTAAGGCAAATGACGGGGACAGCAGCAACGAGCTCACGGCAATAAAAAAGGACGGATACGATAGGGATAGTGATGCCCCAGGACTTCACAAGGATAAGAGTCAATCCAGAGATGTGCTCCGCCGAGTAGCAGCCATATTCCTCGAATATCTGAAATCGGCAAGTCTGCACGACATAGTCTAATGCGAAGCAGTAAGCTGTAAGCACAAAATCGAGGCTCCATTCGAAGGAATACACACAGATGGACATGGCGACGACTGGGACTCCGATGGTTATGAGCAAATCGGATAACAGTGTGAGTTTCGGCTGAATAACAGAAGTAAGTCGGCGAACAGAATGCGAAAGTCGGGTTGTTAACTTCATGGTTACTCTGCATCGTATTTTGCATTCGCGCGATGCGAGACAGCTGACGGGTGAGCACCAACGTACACGCCGGGATCCCTACTTCTGTGCCGATGAGCACATGAGACGCTTTAAACGGCGATGTTTCAGGCAAACAAATAGGATATCTGGCATAAAGACGCACCAATATCACACCACACAGGAGCTACATCATTCGCGTGGTCGGACCACACCACCGCATCTACGCCTTGGATGATCTCCAAGGACAACAACCATATCGCAAGCATAGTCACTCCAACGTTTCGAAGCATTTTCGGGTTAATCAGCAGAGGAAGGAGGGTAAGGAATGCCGCAACGAAATTAAGGATGGGGACGAGCGGGTAGGTTGGATCCATAGGGAGAATGTGTGAGTGCCACGACGAAGACGAGGCGAGGGAAAGGGTGCACTTTATGTCGTTCGCATGCATTCAATATTCAATATCCAACCGCAGGCCGTTTTTACCTCGGCGCCCGGAAGTACGGGGTCGAATCTTCTATCGAAACCGTCACAGGGACCAAAGCTGCTATTCCTCGCGTTGAAGGGGTCCAATCGCCGATGAAGACAGTGTTCAGTTCGAAGGCACACTGGCGCTCGTGTCACGGACTGCCTCAGTATGGCAGACATCTCCCGAGAGGTTCCTTGCCACCTGTTCTCAATCCTCCCCTCCTGAAAACATGAGCATCGCCATTGTGCATCATGTTTAATGATGCGGTGGAAAGCGGGGGTGACATACGTACGAACATTGGCAGGTGTGAATTATGACCAAGTATCGACTAGAGTCGACTTTCCGGCTCTTGATTACGCCGCGCAGGTTGGATGGGTACTACCCAATGCTTTGCGATATCCCGATCATGCAGGAGCCTGTCGAGTAAGGGAAGAAGACGGGTCAGCGGTCAGGCCCTCGGAGGCAGAGCGGTGGGAGGAATGCGGATCGACGTGATGGCGCTCAGGCATCTGCGTCAAGCGTTCTAAGTATGCGCAATGGTATATAGCAAAAACCGGGAGGACTAACTGTTTGTGTGTGGTCATGGGAAGGGAGTGTGAGGATAAGTCGATGAGCTGGACGTGTCGAAATCAAACAGCGTTCAGAACACCCGTGGCGAAACCATGCCGAGAAGCCGTCCTGTTATCGGCCCCTAATCGGGTCTTATCTCCAATTGCAAGTGGCTTTCTACCGTATTCATACTACTGTAGCCGCGTGTATCGTAGCAATTCGTAACGCGTAACGGAGGGGTCGATGATTGCCAATTCAGGGGGTATGTAACGCATAACGGGACCCTTTGCTAAATCGGTGCATGTAACGCTGCTTGTGTGACCCATTGCTAGTGGGAAAACATAACGGTCCTGGCACCCCCCATTGCTACGATACACGCGGCTACAGTACATAGTACTAGGTTTCTGATATTCCTAAAACCTCTACTCTACCACACCGTCAGCGAGAGAAGGATCGGACGGTGCTGATGAGCCGTGCCTGGGTAGGTAGAAACGTTAGGTCCACAAAACACTCCGGCAGAGAACAAAACTTGCGGATGATCCTCCGTCTCCTCGGACGCGTCGTGGCAAATGCTCAGTACGTGCGTCAACGATATCGAACCGTCCGAGCTCGGAGCGGCCGCCGCTCGCCGTCCCCTCAATCTGAACATCCGCCCCAACATCCTCACAGATTCGTTCGTCAAACCCAGCAGAAGAAAGAACGCGACCGCCATCGCAATGCCGAGGAACTGCGTGAACCTGAACAGGAGCGCTTTCCAGAACTGCTTTTCCCATTCGATCAACGGGATCGAGCGGGGCACCCAGGCTCGGTGCGCGGCGTCCCATCCGGGATAAAACACCATCGAATCCGTCTGTTTGATGTCCGCGATGAGGATGAGGATATTTAGGGGAAGCACGACGGCGATGTCGACGCAACCCAGGACCAGTATGCGGAAGTACTGCGCCCTGCTAACGAGGAGGTCTCTGTCCCTCAGGACCTCAGAGAGTTGTCTAAAGTGTCGGAGAAATCTGCGGAAGATGCGAGCTGTTGGGGGAGGCCTGAGATCTGAGCGGTAATTAGGGGATATCAGGTGGCATAACGGCTTACGACAGTAAAAGACGATGGACAGCGATGGGAATATGATGCCCCACGAGTACACGATGAGAAAGGTCAGTCCCGAGGTGTGCACAGGATAACAGCCAAAGTCCTCGAAGATGTCAAACTGAATACTTTGCGCAAGGTGGTCTGTCGCGTGCAGGTGAGCATCACGCTACCGCCGAGACGTATATGGGGACGTACAAACAGCGACGACGATGACGGGAAATACGAAGGCGAGGAACAGGTCGAATCGCGACACACGGCGTGGCTACGGTGTGATATATGAGAGTGCAGACCTTCGTAGGGAGAGCAGAGGAGCCACGCACGTTCTCGGCACCCTGGCCTCCCGCATCTTTCATCCGTGCGATTCGATAGAGTTGGCGGGTAAGCAAGAACGTAGACGCAGGTATCCCCACATCCGTGCCGACCACGATGTGGCAAACTGTACAACAATACGATTATCGAGAGAGCGGCGGGTGTTCACGCCAGACGACGACGTACCGATATTGCACCACACGGGTGCCACATTGTCAGCGTTGTTGTACCACACGATGGCGCCGACGCCTTGCGAACCCGAGAAGACGATGACCCACGCCGCGAAGGCGACCATGTTGGGGCGGCAGAGCTTGCGCGGAGCGATCAGGAAGGGAATCATCACAACGACCACGGCCGCGAAGTTGAGGACGGGGACGAGAGGATATGTTCGATCCATGGATGACTACGCCAGTTGAGACGGGGCAGCCAAAAAGAAAACAAGGAGGGTTTTATACCGATGGCTCCCCCTGCGCGAGCCTGAACCCTCGACTTGGTAGCCGTTATTCCATTTCTCTCCGAATCGCAACCCTGGGGGGGCCAGGTGGCAGATGCTTTGGCTCGATCGCTTGGAACTCCCTCTGTGCTCGTCGGAATTACCACGCCCGTGAACACCACATCGCGCTCCCATTCCGCACATATTGCCGTGGCCACGCGGTGAGCGCGTGCTTCGTGCTTCGAGCTGAAAGCTCGGGGACTCTTCTGCTCGCCGCCTGGTGAAGGTGGGGGAGACTCGCCTCGGAGGGTAGAACTCCTCCAAAAGGTACGTCCGTGGACGGGTATATCCCGGCTTGGTACTAGCGCTTCGTCTAAGCCGAGTGTGATTTGGCGTGGAGGAGCCTTGTATGAAACGTGAGCGCAACCCCGCAACGGCGAGCTTGTCCTCGACGATGGTATACTTCTAAAATACGTTCCCCAGTCCCGGGCTACTAAGGACCGTCGCGGCAGGCGCTACGCTAGTGCCGCACTTGCGTGCGAGCTCGTGCGAGAATGACAGTGGTGCGGATCAATGAGGACCTTGAAACGCTGTTCGGAACGTGAGGTGTGAGGGGCGCGTCTGTGAGAAGAACATGAGATCAGGGATAAGTAGTACTCGCCAAGTACTCGCCGAAAAAAAGGGAGAAAACTGGCATCCGTTTGACAAACGCCAATATTATGGTATCTTCCAACACGCCAGTTTGGAGAGATATAAATTCGAAGACAATGTGCGTGGAAGGAAGACGCAGCGCGCTGGCGTCCCAGAATACATCTGGTCCGGTCCTGACTCGGACACAGGTCAACCACCACCTACTACTGGTTGATCCGCCGTTGATTGAAGGCGTCTCCGGGGGACGCAAAGCACGGAGCGAAAGTGCAACGTAGTCGCGGTCCGCATGCGGATCAGTGATAGTCCCAGAACCCGCGCCAGGAAATCCGAGTGGGGGTCGTCGACCGCCGTGACGAGCCTGGCGGCGTGGCACGGCGTCCTGCTCGAGGGAATCTCGGGGAACGATTCGTGTTGGAGCACGCGGCGCATGGAAATAGTTAGGTATGAAAGAAATGGTGTTGCAGTCGCTAAGTAGCAGTGGGTGGATGCGCCAACATGGCGGGCCTACCAGTGGTGTGGTTAGAGACGTGCCGAGAAGCCGATTTTTAATCTTCTAATCACCTCCAAGTACTACTTAGAGGATCTTATCTCATCTAAAAGGTCCCTTCAACTTCAGTTTACCAGCCTCCAAGTCGACCCAGCGTCGACCACCGTGACCTTGCGTACATGCTTACTAGTCCTGAGAGTGATTGATAGGCTGTGTCATGTCATTCGCCGCAAGGGGCCTACATACTATCAGAGCTAAGGAAAGATCTAAAAACACACTATAAAAACACGACGAGCGGTACGCATCATTCTCTCTGAACCTCCCGGGATGCGCCCAAACAACCACCGCCCTGCTCTCATACCAACTGCGGGCCCGCCACGCGCACCTTCTCCTCGACGTCCTTCTCGTACAGCGCGAACGCCTTCTGGAACATGCCGCCGAGCTTGCGCACCTCGCGCTCGAACGCGTTCTTGTCCGGCCACGCGAGCGCGGGGTTGAGCAGCTCGCGCGGGACGCCCTCGAGCGCGGTCGGGATCTGGAGGTTGAAGGTGCCGAAGGTCTCGTACTCCGCCTTGGCGAGCTCGCCCGAGTGCACCGCGTCCACGATCCGGCGCGTGTACTTGAGCGGGCAGCGCTTGCCCGTGCCGTACTTGCCGCCCGTCCAGCCCGTGTTGATCAGCCAGCAGTCGACGTTGTGCTTGGACATGCGCTCCGCGAGCATCTCGGCGTAGCGGCCGGGCTGGATGGTTGAAAGTGCGGGGTTAGCGAACCAATCGTAGGGGCTAGAAGGAAAGAAAGACGTACGGGGAGGACGATGAAGGGGGCGCTGTAGCAGGTGGAGAAGGTGGGGATGGGCTCGAGTACGCCGTCCTCGGTACCGGGCGTCTTGGACGTGTATCCGGCGAGGAAGTGGTAGCTGGCCTGCTCGGGCGTGAGCTTGCTGACGGGCGGGAGGACACCGAACGCGTCGCAGGTGAGCATGATGATGTTGCTCGGCTGGCGGTCGACGACGCAGGGGATCTGCGCGTTGGGGATGAAGTCGATCGGGTACGCGCACCGCGTGTTCTCCGTGATGCTGACGTCGTCGTAGTCCGGCACGCGCGAGACGGGGTTGTAGACGACGTTCTCAAGGATGCTACCGAAGCGGATGGCCTCGAAGATCTCGGGCTCCTTCTCCTTGGAGAGGTTGATCGTCTTGGCGTAGCATCCGCCCTCGATGTTGAATACGCCGGTGTCGGACCAGACGTGCTCGTCGTCGCCGATGAGCAGCCGGCGGGGATCCGCCGAGAGCGTGGTCTTGCCCGTACCCGAGAGCCCGAAGAAGAGCGTCACGTCGCCGTTCTCGATCCCGACGTTGGCGGACGAGTGGAGGGAGAGCTGGCCGAACTTGACCGGTTGGAGGTAGTGCTAACCCAAGGAGGTTGGAACATGAGCTCGATGACGTCATTGCAAGGCAAAGAGGAGGAGACCAACCATGACCGAGAAGACACCCTTCTTCATCTCGCCCGCGTACTCCGTGCCGAGGATGACCATCTCCATCCGCTTGAAGTTGATCTCGACGGAGGTGGTAGAGCTCATGCCCTTGGTGAAGCGGTTGGCGGGGAACTGGCCTGCGTTGTAGATGATGAAATCCGGCTCGCCGAAATCGGCGAGTTCCTCCTCCGTCGGGCGGATGAGCATGTTGTTCTAGCCTGGCGTCAGACAAGGGTGAGGAGCCAATGCGATCACGAGGCTCACCATGAACAACGCGTGGTAGGCTCGTGCACAGATGACGCGAACCTTGATTCGGTATTTGGGATCCCACTGTTGTCACAAGTTAGCGTGCGCTCCAATGTGAAACCAGAACAACGGTATGGGAAAACAGTGATGCTCCAGCCATAGAAAGGGGGCAACTGGGGTGGGGGAGGGAAAGCAGATGAGTGGGAAGAACCACTCACGCCAGCGTAGCCGTCGAAAACGTAGACGTTGTCACGGGTGTTGAGGAAATCGATGGCACGCTCGCGGTTGATTTCGAAAGTGTCTGAAGGAGGGGTCAGGACAGGCAAAAGAGTGTAACCGATGCGAGAGAACGCACGCTCGTCCATCTTGATGTTGACGCTGCCCCACCAGATCTCGTCCTTGCTGGTCTCCTCGTAGACAATACGTTTGTCTTTGGGGGACCGGCCGGTCTTCTTGCCCGAAAAATTGATCAGGGCGCCGGAGGAGGAGATGATGGCTCCTTCATTGCGAATGGCATCCTCGTAGAGGAGGGCAACGGGGGCGTTGCGTTTGAGGGTAATCTTCTCCATGTCGAAACCGGCCTGGGAGAAGTAGTCGATCTGACGGCCGATGACTGGGTGAGGGGATGAGAAGAGCGCTGCGGGCGGAATGGAGAGGAAACGTACGACTGTTGAGGGCATCGTCGTCGCTGGACTGAGCATAGTGTTTGTGGAGGATGTGGGGGGTAACGTAGGGGGTCATCGTTGGGCGAACCATGTCTTGGAGATGCTGGAGGGGGTGAGTCAATTGCGGGGAAAGAGAAAGAGGTAAGATCCGTGCGGGGGCGGGAGCAAGGCGGGGGTGAGATCCGAGGATCGAGAGGGCGGGGGCGGGATGTCGGGAGAGGACGACGAACCTGGGTGGGTGGACGACGTGCAAGGGCTGGAGCAGGAATGCGAGAGACGACGAGGAGGAAAAGAGGGCAAGTGGAGACGAGGGTGAGCGGAACCAAGAGCTCGCTTTAAGAGCAGGGCCATCCGATTTCCTAAAGCGTCATGTGCCCGGCAAAACAGCAGCGATCTCGCTGAATCACGGACAAAGCGGGTCCGAATCCTTCCGAGGGGTCGTCGACGGGACACCGTAGGACACCGTCCGTGGCGGGGGCGGAACCTACGTCGTCGTGTGCTGGCAGAGGCTGGCGGCCGTGGTCGTCGTGGTTCGGTTCATCACCGCCTGCCTGCCCACGCTCCTTCGCATCCTCGGCGTTACCCACACCAGATTACCCACCGCCCAGTCCAGCTCCTCCCTATCACATGTCCTTCCCTTCCCACGCATCCTCTTTTTTGCCTCGTATTTTTTTCGTGTTTTTCGTGTTTTTTACCTCGATTTCTTCGCACTTCGTCAAGGGAGTCCGTACCTGGACTTCTACGAAATCGTACCAGACCCGTTCGAACTTCGAACGTACTTACATCAAGACGGAAAGTACGGAACCAGAGACGCAACAGCGGCCCGCGAGGAGACCCGTGTGCGGTGCACGGCTCACTTTCAGTTTCACACCCATAGCTTCGGTAACTCGTAGCCACCCTTCCTCCACATCCAATCGACACGAACGGCCCCGCACGACCAGGCCTAGCCTTTCAAGTCCTTCGGACTCAGAGGGCCGTTTTCACCCTGGCCGCCATTATTTTACGGCCCCCTCTTTGGCTCGTGCAACCTGAAAAAGTGTCGCGATTACCGAGTAGTCGTTGAACACGTCACACAGGAAGATATACTTCTTGCAGCTATCCGTTCAAGAACAAGCTCTGGCTTTCGGACGGGTCGGACCCAGAGGATGGCGTCGTGCGCGCGTCCTCGCCTCGCTCGTCTCGTCTCGTCGTTGTATCAGCGTACATTTCTTTTACCCCGCCTGTATCGTCGATCAGGCCTTGCGGGCGACCCCCGGCGACTGCCTAGACGGGCTTGGAAGACAAAGCGGTGGATGAGAGCTTGCGAACCGCACGCTCAACAATCGCACCCCCTTGACATCCCTCTCATCGATCTAAGCAGGAGACCCAGGCGGATGAAGGACGCGGTCTGCCCAGCTTACGTGCCCGGCTGGACTCGCTGGTCTGGGTGTACCCGTTCCCCAAGCACTCGTACCCTCGTCGCGCAGGCGCTCAGAACCCGTTCGCCTTTCCTGGGACCACATCCTGCCGCACCCGCTCACACACAAACCCCCCTCGGCCGACGCGTCCCACTCCCACTTGCAGACAATCGTCCCTCTCACCTTCTCTAAATACCCGTGCGTATCCTCAGGGCAACCACACAGGCTTCATACGGCCCCCGCGCATCCGAATTCCCAGATAGCAAATCCAGTCCCTGCGCGCGGGGTCCCTTCGCAGCCCCGGCGGTCTCTCACCCCCGGTTTCTTCCGCGCTTCCCCCTCCTGCCATCGACGGACGAGACACACGTACTGGTTGCGTCGTTCCCTCGACGCCCGCGTCAAAGTGGCTTTGCAGGGGAGCTAGTGCGATTGTAAGATCATACGGCGCTGCCAATGAAGGTGTCATTTCCCGGGGAGCAAGCTAAGCTTCCGTCCGGATCGTAGTAGGGGCCGTATATAAATCCTTGAGGGATTCTCATCGATATCCTCCGTTCTCTGAGTTCACCTGCACCTTTCCTTGACGTCCCCCGTAGCTTACTCGACGTCTTCGCTCGCCATGTCGGACAAGTTCCTCATCCGATCCCTCACCTCTGCAGACATCCCCGCCGTGCGCGCTCTCCATGTACGATTTCCCTGCACTGATCAATTCGATGTCTGTGTGTTATCGACATCTAACGGCGTCGCCCACAGGCCTCCACCCTCCCGACCCTCTCCCCTCTCCCCTCCTCATTTTTCACCCAACTCATAACCCACCCCACCCGCATCTGTCTCCTCGCCTTCCCATTCGCCTCCCCCACCGTCTCCCCGGCGGCCGCCCCCATCGCCTTCATCTCCGCCTCGCTCCAAATCCCCACCTCAGACCTCTCCCCCACCCGCGCCCCCGCAGACGCCCAAATCACCGTCCTCACCCTCGGCGTCGCCCCCGCGTACCGCCGTCAACACCTCGCGACCCGCCTCGTGCACGGCGCGATCCAGGCCCTCCGCTCCCAGGCGCGCAGTGCGCCGCAGGTCCCCACGGGGCACCTCCTCTCCTCCAAACCGGTTTCTTCCAGCTCTGGACTTGGGGACAAGCACCCGAGCACAGACGCGCGTGCACGCGACGATGGCGGACGGCGCCGACGGCGCCGAGCGCGCGTTCTGGACGCGCGGGGTTGGGCTCGTGCAGGGGACCGTGCGCGAGCCGTGGATGACGGGTTGGCGGGATGTGGTGTGCGTCGAGGGGCGGGTCGCTGCATAGGTCAAAGAAGTGCGTTGGTGGCTTTGGGCGGACGAGGTCGGGTCTTACAAATGGTTATGGTAGTATGACGTAGAAGATGGGGAGGGTGTATGGTATTCCTTAGAATGAATAGAGAAGCATGAGCTTGCGAGAATAGAATCTACGCCAGTTTGGACCACGGTCGAACGTACGAAGTCCTGGCGTCAGTGAAGAAATTGGCTAACGCGATCACGTGTAGCAGTGTGAGGGTGCTGGACGACTGAACAAAGAAACGGTTTCGAACTGGTGACGTGGTGACGTGCAAGCCCACTGACGATCCAAAGTAAAATTCGTGTTGGATGCGTGCTCGCCAAGTACTACTTGCACCTGCGTGTGCTACTCACATGTTGTAGCATACACCGTCAATATCGTACAGGACCCACTTCGAAAGCTTCTCCACATTTATACTTACCACAGGAGCACTCACTTCTATTCATGTTTGGCATCAGACCACGATTCCGCCCTCCACCATCGGCCATCCCAACTGCTCGTACGTCCACCCAAACGCTGTCCCACCCTTCGCATGGAAACCACACGCGCTCCGGTGCATTCCCGGGGCGCGATGCACGTCGTCCAGGGCGTTCATCTCGTCCTCGTTCAGGTCCGCGATCTATCAAAATGAAGGGATTCCAGGACTCGTAGGAAGCAAAAATGTGGGGTGAAGAGCGTACGCCAAGATTTTCCACCATCCTCGCCCGCGTCTTCGTTTTGGGGATCACCACGACGCCCTTCTGCACGAGCCAGCTGAGCACCGCCTGCGCTGCCGTGCATCCTTTCCGTTCTGCGATCTGCACGACGGCGGGGTGGGACATCACCTCGGGCTTGTGTTTTGCGAGCGGGGTGTAGGCTGTGAGTCGGATATTCTTGGCGGTGCAGTACGCGAGGAGGTCGAGCTGGGGGAGGAGAGGATGCATTTCGACCTGCGAGCGCGCTCAATATTCGACTTTCGCGAGTGGGGAGGGCAGGGAGGGGAGATAGACCTGATTGACGGCAGGAACGACGGTGACGTGTGGAAGTAGTTGCTCGAAGGTCTTCACGCTGAAGTTAGAAACCCCGATACTCTTGACTTTACCTGCCCATTCGGTCAGTCCAGGAGCAAACAACGAAACCGACTTAAAAGCCTACCGTCCACGAGAAGCGCCTCCATCTCTTTCCAAGTATCCACAATCGTGGGGTATTCATCCGCCGGCAGAGCCGTCCCTTTTCAATCAGGACCCAATGACATCATCAGCCCCCGTTTCCCTGTACTCCAAAGGAGCACAAACGTACCGTCCTCCCGAGTCGCCTGGGGCCAATGCATCAGATACAAATCGATGTATCCGCACCCGAGCTTTTCGAGGCTTTCGTCGAACGCGGCGCGCACGCGCCCGTGGTCATCGCTCCAAAGCTTGGTCGTCATGAAGAGCTGCTCGCGCGGGACGCCGGACGCGAGGATGGCGCGGCCGACTTGTGATTCGTTACCTATTACGGGCGATGCGGAACAGGTTAAAATAAGTCAATAGTGTGTGCGGAATCGGTACGGGGTGGCGGTACGTACCGTAGGTGGTCGCCTGGAGGGGTAGAATTGCGTTCGTCGGTAGTACTCGAACAGGCAGCGCTGACAGGCCAACTCACCGTGTCGATGTGCCGATAACCGACCTACATACACACCCCATAGTTGATACGACCACTCCTTCGAGAACCATGATGACGCACCTCCAGAGCATTCGTGATCATCTCCCTGACCTCCCTCTCGCCCTCCTTCCCGACGTACCCCATCCAGCATCTGTTCGGGATCAATGCAATCTTCATTGTGAGATGCTGAGATACGTGGTGGACGGGCGCACCCTATGCCGATTGAAGGGACAGTTTTGCCGTTGTTCAGAGTGAAGAACGGGGTTGGGGACATGGCTGAGACGGTACTAAGTTGACGGGAGGCGGAGAGTGTAAGTATGAGGCTCGGCCTGGCGAGTTCCACAGGAGATGTGATCACGTAAGATCGTGTACGAGATTGGGAAGGATCTAATTGGCTGAACGCGTCGTTCTGCCAGCCGCTGCAGTCACAGCCTGCAGGTCCCTGCTGCCTGAGCCGCACCTATTACATTACATATCGACATCAACCAACAGTACCCAAAGTCTCGGAATACATGCACTCGCAATCAAACTTTTGACTTGAAGCTTTGGAGGATCAACTCGTCGACTCTCTTTCCGCTGTTCCGGAAGAACTTGTGCAACCAACTTGCGGTCCTGCGGAACAGACTTCCCGACATAACTTATAGCAGAGTTCTTCATCACCTTCTTCCATCATCATCGCGGAAAACTACCCGTATGTGTACTCCAGTATTCGGGTCACTTATCTGCCATTGCATCCGGTGTACGTTACTTATAAGGTGTACCTAACTTCGAGCTCGTGATTGCTCTCGCCAGCCCCCCCTCTCGGCCCGACTCCTATATATGATACCCAGAAGACAACGGGACTTCGGACATCGACCTTTCCCCGCACTTCCCCGCTAGATATGGTGCACGAACTCAGAAAACAGCCCATCCGCTCGCTCTACCTCGCCTATGAGGCCATCTCAACTCTCTTCGTGCGTGTACCGTGGTGGGTTCTATACAACATCCTGCCCCAGCTACGTGGACGGCGTTCGTGGTCGCTCAAGAAAGCGGTCATGATAAATTTGGTGCGACACTTGCAGGTCATCAGCTCGCGGTGCGTTCTCTCCACGCAGACGGAGTCTCGCTGTGTTCTCACTTTCTCAATCTGCACAGCACCGACACGATAAAATTTGTCGCAGACCACACCACCGTCTCCACTGGTCCTCACATCAAATCCGTCTGGGTACCCCCTGCGAGCCCCGAGCTCATCAACGACATGCTCACCGCCTGGGCCGCCGCCGCCCACGTCTCCCCCACCCGCATCCCCGGCTACTGGATCGACAAACGCGGAACATCCACCCCCAACGGCGCCGCGCCCCAACCAGGCGAAAAAATCGTCTTGCATCTCCACGGCGGCGCCTACATCCGCCTCTCCGCGAGCCCCGACGACCTCGTGGCGGCCATAGGACGCGGCCTCCTCAAGCACTGCGCTCCCGTCCGCCGCGTCTTCGCGCTCGAATACCGCCTCTCGAAAGCCGCCCCCGACCCCCCTGCCAACGCATTCCCCGCCGCCCTCCTCGACGCCCTCGCCGGGTACGCTTACCTCGTGCGTACCGTCGGGTTTGCCCCCAAGGACATCATCGTCGCCGGCGACTCCGCGGGCGGGAACCTCGCCCACGCACTCGTGCGTTACCTCGTCGAGCACCCCGAGCTCGGCTTGCCCGCGCCCGGATTCGTCCTCCTGCTCTCGCCCTGGATGGACCTTTCCAACTCGCACCACGACCCGCCCAACGTCGCGCTCGATTACCTCGCCGGGCGCGCCGGGTGCACGCTCGCGTACGCGCGCGGCGCCTTCTTCGGGTCTGGCGGGGAGGACATCCAGTTCAGCCGATACCTGTCGCCGGGAAGCGTCGATCCGCGCGCAGAGGCGGCGTCGTTCGTCGGCTGGCCGAAGACGATGGTCGTGGGCGGCGACGCGGAGGTGCTGATCGAGTCCATCCGCTTGGTCGTCGCGCGGATGAAGAAGGACATGGGCGAGCGGGTCACCTACTACGAGGCCGTGGACGCGGTGCACGACTACCTGGTGTTGGACTTCGCGGAGCCGGAGAAGACGGACACGCTGAAGGCGATTGCGGAGTGGGTGGGCAAGTGAACGGGCCTCGGATTCGCTCCTGTAATGTATATTTTTTTGCAATGTACACCCGCCGTTCGCACCGACGTTCCCTGGCAAAATGTCCTCACATCGCACGGTACACAGGCTACATTTGCGTCTCCATCCACGCCCCCACCTCCCGCAACGTATCAGACCTCTCCGGTTCCCAGACCCTCAACGGCCACAGCGCTAAAAAATCATGCACTGCATCCTGCGCGATGTACCACCTTACGCGGTCTTCCCCCATATCCCTTCGCATCCTTCTCACCAGCACCTCGATCGACCCGCTCAACGCCTCCGCACCGCCGCTCACGACCATCGTCCGCGGCCAACTCGCGTACGATGCGTCCTTCGCCTCCGAGCGCGGGTCCACGCTTCCAGGCGACACGTACCGTCCGCGCATCAGCTCCCCGCCCCCCATCGCGTTCTGCGGCCCCAGAAACGCCGCCCGCGCGTAGGTCATCGTGCCCCCGCGCCTCCCCCCGATGTAGTCCACATCCGCGTTCGCCCCGTCCGCGTGCGAGTCGCTCAAGTCCGCCCACGGCGAGAGGAGCAGCAGCGCCCCCGGCGGCCGCAATCCGAGCGAGGGGTGTTCCGCGAGGTACCGCGTCAGCGCGAGCGCGAGGTTCGCGCCGGCCGAGTCGCCCGCGAGCACGATGTCGCTCGATGCGAATCCGAGCGTGGTCACGAGGAAGGCGTAGCCCGCGAGCGCGTCGAGCAGCGCGGCGGGAAACACGTTCGCGGGCTCTTGGGGCGCCGCCTTCGACAGGCGGTATTCGAGCGTGAAGGCGCGCTGGACGGAGGAGGGCGCATGGTCCAAAAGTCCCTCCCCGACACCTGCCACGAAGTCGCGTGGGCTCGCGGAGAAGAGGATGTAGGCGCCGCCGTGTAGGTGGTAGATGATCTTCTCGCCTTGGCGGGCGGGGGAGGCGGTGGGGATCGAGGACTCGGATTTGGATAGCCAGTAGCCGGGGATGCGGGCTTGTGCGACGTGAGCGGCTGTGGACCAGGTGGCGAGGAGGGCGTTGACGAAGGAGGCAGGAGCAGGATCGACCCAGGATATCGAGATATCCTTGCCTCGGGAGACGGTTCGGTGGTCGGCGAGGAAGTAGAGGGCACCGATGCTAATGCAAGCCGTTGAGAACTGGCTTTTGTGAGGGGTGGAAGAGCACGCACCGACCGGTGATGATCTCTAGACGGCGCAGAATGCGCACAGCGACAGCTTTTTCGAATGACCAGGAGGGTCGCGCCCGTCGGTCTGGTGAAATGTTGGAGAGAACCCACCAGGAGAAGCGGAGAGGCCACCAGACAAGCTCGTGGAAAATGTAGAGCGCCTTCAAAGGCTGCGTTCGAAGCCTGTGGGGTGGTGTGCCTGGGTGTGTAGGGTGGTTCGCGACAACGTTGGCGGTAAGATTGGAGAGAGCATTCCATGGAACGCGGACGACGAGAGATGAGATGACCTGGAAGGCGAACAATATTGTCTTCAGAAATTCTGGTCCAGGCTTGATGAAATCCATGGTATGCCAGCGGTATGGCACGCGCTCTGACTCGGAGTGGTAGAGGGGCGTCGATGCTAGGCAGCGTTCGGAGATCGGTATGTAGTTCTTCATATATGTATGGTGGCCTCGGGTCTCTGTCGAGACTAGATGGAACATCATTCCGTGCTAAGTAATCCTGAACGTTGAACGTTGAACGTTGAAGCTTGAAGGCGTCTGTCAGTCTCGGGTGCAGTGGAGAACGTTCCCGTCCCGAGGGAATCGTCGGAACCTAGCTTTCGCGTGGAAACCGACGGCTCCTTGTTCCGAATACGGTCCAGGATGAGACGAAAAGATAACAGTTGCTATGTGGGATTCGAGTGACGAGTCATGCAATGGCAAAAAGCGTACCCATATGTAAATTGAAGTCAAGCTCGAATGGCCACTGCCGAACGAAACTCACTCCCCAACCCATGCAGCGATCGCTTTCAGCGTCTCAGTCCTCTCCGGCTCCCAGAAAAGGAACAGCAGATAATCGTGCACCGCGTCCTCCGCCTCGTAGTACGTCACCCCTTCTCCCATGTCCTCCCTCATCCTCTCCACCAGCACCCGTATCGACTGCAACAACGCCTCCGCGCCCCCACTCACGACCATAGTCCGCGGCCACCCCGCGAACGTGGCTTCCTCTGCTCGCCCATCCACACTCGCGGGCGAGACGTAGCGGCTGAACTGGATGTCCAGGCCAAGGGGACCGAAGAACGCGTACCGGCCCCACGTCGTTGATAGGTCGTCGCGCCGACCGAGGTAGTCCACTGCGGCGTTCGGGTCATCGTCGTGTGAGCTGGTCAAGTCCATCCAGGGCGAAAGGAGGAGCACAGCGCCGGGCGCGGGAAGCCCAAGCGCGGGGTGTTCGACGAGGTAGCGCACGAGCGCATGCGCGAGGTTGCCGCCTGCGGAATCTCCGACGAGGATGATGTCCTCCGGCGCAACGCCGACGGTGAAGACGAGGTAGGCGTACCCTGCCAGGGCGTCGAGCAGCGCGGCGGGGAAAGAGTTCTCGGCCGGGTACGGCGCGGCCTTGGAGAGTCGGTATTCGAGGGCAAATGCACGGCGGGTGGCGGCGGTGTGCGTAAGGATTCCGCGACTGATGTTGACCATGAGGTCCCTCGGGCTTGCGGAGAGGCGAGTGTACCCTCCGCCGTGAAAGTGGTAGATGACCTTCTCGTCTGGCTGGATGGGTGTGCCGATGGGGATGTCGAGCCCGGGGCGGTCGATCCAATAGCCAGGGATGCGCATAGGGGAGGCGGCGGCGGCGGCTACCCATTCATTGAGCGGGTCGCTCAGGAGGGAGGGCGGAACGGGGTCGACCCAAGCAAGCTTGATCTCCGGGCCTTCAGAGACGTTTAGATGGTCCGCGATAAATGATAAGATGTCAATTCTGGATGGCGTTAGAAAACGTGAAGGTGAAAAGAACGCGTTCAGCAACAGACCGGGAGCAGACGAAATTCAAGCGCGATAAGACGTTGACCATGATCGCCTTCCTCAACGTCCATGACGGGCGTGCTCGGAACCGGGGGACGATATTGGTCAAAGTCCACCACGGAATTCGGATTAAAGCGATGGCTTAAGGCTTCGAATGTAAGGTAGAGGCCCTTGACAGGTTGTCGACGAAGTTCGTAAACCATGGTTGCTCAGGCTGATGACTACCAAGGGAGTATGCATGTTAAAGGTCGGAGGAACAAATATTTCAGAACGGCCCACTCACGTGTCTATGTGTTCCACAATTCGCGTTCCCAGCTAGACAAGCCGTGGTTAGAAGGAGCCTGACTCAAGAGCAGTGACAACGGGGAAAGGTCACGGTGCCAGTGATCCACTGCTGGGCGGCCGTTATATAGAACTTGGTGCTGGAGCCGTGCTCGACGGGGAACGTCATCGCGTCATCGCTCAACACTGTCATATACTCGCTCAGTTAGATAAACACGATACTTGCCGTGACCATAGAGTAGAGTATGGCAGGGCAACGGCCTTTGCGCCGACATGTTTATTGAATACCTAATCGACATTGGCGATTAGATAAACGGACGGCCATCCGAAGTTGGAACAAGGAGACGACAGCGCCGACCGGTCAATCAACTTCGCATATTGAGCCTGGTCCTGGAAGAGTCTTGTTCAACTTTCAACTTGATGATAGTGATATGTACTGACTGTTTTGCGTACCAGGTAGAAGAGCAACTGGAGTCTGGCGTACATCATGCCGGCGGCTTCTCGGCATGCTCCGAGTCGATCGGCGCTCGCGGCACCGGTCCACGTTTTTCAACTCCGAGTCCCAGCAGGCAGCAGCTGGCCTCTGCTGGCATAGCTATTCGCCACGGAACTACCACAGCTATACGGGCTTCGACCTCAATGATTCCAATACCAAAATTTAAGCTCAAGCTTTGGGACTTGAAAGGATTAGGACGGTACCCGTACAAGACCAGGCCCCTTGAGTCCCGAGATATCACCGCCGGCACTTTGAACTGGGCGATACCTCTGGCCTCACTTCCCATCTACCTTCAAGTTGTCGACGAGCTCTGAAAACCCGTTGCTAAATACACATATCCATTTACAATCATCGCGAGATCATCAACCAAAAAGATTCCCGAAAGATTCTCCAATCTTCGGTGCGCACCGCGTTCTGGCATCAGCAATGATACACGCATGGTTCATGAACGCCTCAAACTACTTACATCCCATGGCGCAGGAGAGATGCGCAGGAAGACTTCCGAATAGTTCGCACCATTGCATGCGGGGTTTACGCTGCGTGTGGAACGGCCTCGAGTCGGAAAGGTGGTTACCGCCGATCTGGTCCCCCACTCTCACATCTGTCGTAAGTGGCCTTCCAAATCATTGGCCAATGAATCTAATCTCGTTTCTGCGTGGAAAGATTGGGAGCTGCATAGCGCAGGTGAACGCGCAAACATCTCCACTCGATAAGCTTGTGTGTGCTTGCGCTTGATGCGCGGCGCTTCTCCCGAAGGGTATTCCGAAGCCATCGCCTCCCGCGGTAATGCCCATGGCGGATTCTCCGTCACGGGTACAGGTCCTGGGGCTGTCAGGGCTCTCAAGCATGTACGTTGGAGCTATAAAACACTCCTTGCGCCCGGTTTTCTTTCTAAGCGTCACCCATGGACCCCACATATCCCCTAGTTCCCGTTCTCAACTTCCTGGCGGCCATTCTCATCACACTTCCGTTTCTCACAAGCCCGAGAATGCTCTACAACGTGGGGACCGTTATGTTTGCGACATGGGTCCTGCTCCTATCGATCATACAAGGCGTCGGCGCGATTGTGTGGTCAAACCATGTGAATAATGTGGCACCCATTTGGTGCGATATCGGTGCGTTCAGTCTGCTTTCCTATACGAAGTCACTCACTTCCAGTACTGTAAAGTTTCGCACGCCCTAATCGGTATAGAAATAGGGATTCCCGCGTGCACGCTGGCAATTACTCGCCAGCTGTATCGTATTGCACGGCATCAGTAAATCCCTCGAAATATGGGCGCTTCAAATCCGCGCCGGTCAATCCGGCCTTGCATTGCGGAGTCTCGCTAGTCTCCGTAGCTGACCTTATACAGAAGACAGTCGTTCTGTATTTAAGGTCTGCCTCAAGGATAGGGCCCTTGGCTGGCGTGTCCGTATATGGCAATTCGAGACATTTCACCTCAGTTCGGAGCACAGGCGTGCCTTGTAAAAGTGCCCTTTGAGTCATCGTGATTTCCTGTTTACGTGAGAATTTTATCGTGTTTGAGTCGCGTCGCGTCGACGCGGCGGCATTGTACTTGTCTTCCCGCATCCACCATGGCCTCTACGCAATTCGCGTTCGTAAATCAGGTATGTCAAATATTAGATTTCTCAAGACACAGTTATAGATAAAATCGCAGAACCTGTCTCTCCGGGAGGCGAGTGATCAGGCCAAACTGTGGACCGCTGTTCAAGCTGTGGGGAATCCCCGACTTTTTGTACGCGTTCTTCACCGCCGAATTAAAAGATAAAGGACTCCACCCGTCAATGAAATGCCCTTCTCGGTGCTCAGCAGTCAAAGCACAAAGTGGTGAAGATCGTCGAGCTCATGTACAATCACCCTCTCTCAAGGCCTGGTCCCCACCACGCGGACGTCGCCAAGTACTTCTCCATCAAGCAAGACGAGACTCTGCTGGCAAAGTATTGTCAGCCGGCGCTCTCAACATGGGCGTTCTGGCTGGTTCTCCATGAGATCATCGCGCAAGCTCACTACCTCGTGTTGCCCAAGGCTGGCCTTCACGTTCGAGTGACATACCGAAAACCACCGTCGGCTGCCAATGAGGATCAACACAGGCAAAACACGGACACATCTCAGGCTGATGCGAATGAAACGGCGGCTGACGAGTGGGATGATAACTTGTCTTCGTGCTCTTGGACTTCACTCCAACCGGCCGAGCCAGAGGGGAAGACATAGTGTGGCATTTTTTATGCTTGTAATTTGCTTGTAATAGTAGTTGTGAGAAGGATATGTGTACTCTCGCACAAGGAACAACAACCTATCTCGCGCGAACAATGTCTCCCATGCTTCTCCCAAGCTTCTGTGATCTGACCGCGTCGACGCGTCTCGTCACATGCGCGTCATGAATGACACACAATAATTACGAGACAGGAACGGCGGGGATCACCGGCACCGATTGGTTTCCGCAGCCTCCTGCCATATAGGGGACACGCCAGCCATGGGCCCTAACTTTGACTTAGACTAGAGTCTCGCGAGGCATTGCGACGCCCTCGCGAGCCCTCGTGATCTTCTGCCAGCTGTCAATGCGTACGCGCATATATAACGATACGGTACGCAGTGTGTGTATGGCGGCGAGACAGCGCATATAAACGTAAACTACTATCCATGCCCGTGCTGTAACTTACTAAGGCCCGCATGAGTCGATGGCCGCCGTGTCCTGGTGTCCATGTCCGTAATAAGTGATACAAATAAGAAGCAGGACCCGGGGGTCCCAATCCTACACGAGAGAATAAAAAAGAGGAAAATCCCTGCTATGCAGCTTCAGCTTCAGTCCCTGGGCAGAGTTATCGGCATGTGCGCGTGGGACCTTAGGGAAATAGGAGCTAGTAAGGACGACGGACTCGGAGACGGCGTAAACACTGCGAAAACGCGGGACTCGAACGTCCGGGACTCTACATGGCATTCAGAGGGGTGCAAATACCTCCTCGTCGAGCACGCGTTTGTCGGGATTTTCTCTCCCAGGCTCTTCTTCCAACTCCCCGTCGACGTCTACGCCTTCCTCCCGGTCCTCACCATCTGTATCCACCCAATAACACTCGTCCGGGCCCATTGCCGTGTTCATCGCTGGTTTGCATCCTACACACCTTTGTCCGCAGAGCTAGTCCAGAGCTTGAAGATAAGATATGTTGCATTGAATCTGGTTAAGGGATGGGATGTGGATGAAGGGGAGTGAGGGAAATAGAAAAATGACTTCGGCAACCGCGCGACGCGCGTTCAGCACGATCACGTGCACATGCGTCTTTACTCGCCATCACGATTGTCGGGGCTTCAAACATCTCTTCCTTCTCGACCACGATCTCTCCGTGTGTCTCCTCCATGTCATCCGCTCCTTCGCCAGGATCTCTCTCTTAAACCAAACTCCGAATCGTGACCTTACCTTCTTCACACTGTTGCGCATTTTCACAGGTCTGCTCCCTCGCTGTCGGTGCACGAAAGATCCCCCCGCGGCTGCACACTCTACGACGATCTCGGAGTTATCCGCGTCGGTACGCGGCTAGAAGCAGCAGGACTCGGTAAGAATTTGGATGGACTAGGTATGTACGCTACCGCTCACCAGTCTGCTCACCGAAAACTCATCTCAGTAGGGCCGAGACGAAGAAGAAATGGTATCGCTGTTTATACGGCCGCATCTTTTCTACTGTAGATGGGCTGGGTGAGTATATCACCCATGCCTCACCATCTACCATTGACGTGGTTGTCGGGAAGGTGAGTATATGCGCGCATAATTATATATCTACCCGCTCTATACTCATATCGCCTTAGATTACCAATACCACCCAGAATGCACATCCGGAGGACACGGCCAACCTTCGCACAATGACTTCGGCATGTCTACGTTGAGTGAGTTGCCACAAGCCAGTCAGGAAATCCCGCTGACGCGCTCCAAGGACGAATGTCGGATAAGCCACCCAGAGTTCAAGTTTCTGCTCCTTGCTCGAGACCTCGTAAGGATTTTGACCCTACAGAGTAAGTTCAATGTTGTATTCACACGCGTACACTCGCTGACCTGTGGGCTCGGCGCGGTAGTGGTTTGCTCTTCATATTTCCTCGCGGTCTAATCTATTTCCTTATTCCGATCAGACTGGCGCCGCACAGGAGCGCGACAACGTCTAGAGGCTGCAGAACGAGCTGAAGACCCAGCCCTCGAAGCTCGAGCTAGTCATCGCGACTAACCCTGGTGTTATCAACCAGTATGAGCGGCGCAAGGCCGAGGTACAACCCATGCGTCTGTGTGAGGCTGTTTGTCGCGCTGTACTGACGGGTGCGGAGGGTAGATCGAGACGCTCACAAAGAAGACAAATATACCTGGGAAGATACCGCAGTGGGCACAAAAAGCGAAGGGTGCAATGAAGGCGAAGGCAGTGGCGACTCGGAGTCGCGACGGTGAAGGTGACAAGGGCGACGGCGAAGGCAACAAAGGCGGCGGCGGTGATGGTGAATGTGATGAGGAAGGCGGTGGCGCCGCGCTAGACTACTAGTGCATCTCCCCCTTCCCTGCTCTCGTCTGCTGGACGCACCCCGCTAAGCGAGCCTGCGCCAGCCACGTCGCGTGCGCCTCAGGCAGATCCTCTTCCCGCTCTTCGCGCTCGAGCTGGACCTCCCGAGACGTTCTTCGACAACGAGGTATGTGTCCCGCTCCCGCTCCCTTCCCGCACGCTCTCACCCTCTCTATTCAAACAGACCACGACCTCGGCGGTGATCATGCGCCTGCTGTACCACCCGCCGCAGATCGGCGTCACGGACGATCGCAGGCTCGGGATCGGCACGCACACGGAGTGAGCGACCCCCCTCAATCGTTCTGCGCCCTTACACGACCTTCGCTGACGAGGCACGCATGCCGTTGCGAGGTGTGTACCACACCGGGAGCGCGGGCGGACGCTGACGCACGGCGGGCAGTGCTTCACGATACTCCACTGTTGTAGTATTACTTATATAACTAGCATTTAATTATCATGATGTCAAACAAGTCTGGCAAGGCCTCGCGAGTCGCACAGAACCTGGCAATACTGGTCGAATCCGGCAATACTGCCCGAATTCGACCATACTGGCCAAATCGGCAGGTGCGCCGGTGGTGCATGGTCCACGGGTCAGTGCATTGTTGCATTGTCCATCTCGCGAGGCCTCGCAAGGGCCTCGCGATGCCTGGTGATAATTTGAGGGTTTTACTGATGGGACGCAGTCCATCTTGCAAGACAAATAGAAAGTATATAACCCTTTTTCTGTTCTGTGATATCCTATCTCACATCTTTTTTTCACTGTAGTCGCATTATGTGTTGCTGTCCGATCTAGCGTTAACCGTCGGGATGCCTGTGACTATTATGTCCCTCTGTAGGTCCGCTTCGGATGATTTGGTGCGTCAACACTCACGGTTTACCAGACTACATTGTACAAGATTCCCGCTTCAGCATCATTGAGGGCTACGGATGTTATACAGCGGAGAATTTTTCCGGAGTGTCCGTTCTCTTGATAGAAGCTTGGGGGATTGTCCTTCCAGTTGTATCCGTCCTGGTTTACTGCCGTGAGTTGCCACAGGCCCTCCGCTTCGACTCGAGCCTTTTTCTCACTTGTCCAGCAGCTCCCATCATTCGCATGGTTTTCGGGCACATCAAGGACATCTCGAAGTTGCTTGGAGAGAGCAGCGATTCCGAAGAGGAGAACATTATACGAACGCGGTATCTCCGAATCCTTGCCTTAGGATGCATCGATCTCGCTGTTGTGCTCCCGTTGGGCATCCTGATATTGATCATGAACATCGAGCAGACGACTCCCCTCGTGTTCTATCCAGGTTGGGACGCCGTGCACCGCGATTGGACTCCTCTCTCAGTGCCTTTCGAGGCATGGCAGCGAAGCTTTTGGCAAACGTTCATCATTCGGTTCAATCAGTTTGTCTCCATCGTGTTGGCCGCGGCGTTCTTCCTGCTTCTCGGCTCTACCGGCGAGGCAGCCAATAAATGGAAGCATGCTTGGAGGACCGTGGTGCATCGAACGGGAATGCGGGACTTGAACGCGTCAAAATTGTCGACCTTCCAGGCGCAATCGAGAGGCGGGCGGTGAGTCGGTTCGTATCATAGCTATCAGTGCATTATTGACGTAGTTTTTGCAGGTCTGTGACGTTTGAACGTCAGGCATCTCTCGACAACGTCGCAGGGCTCTCATACGAAGTACGAAGGAGTGTTTAGCGGTAGTATGGGTTTTTTTCCAACCAACCACATATGATGAGTACTTAAGGATTCGGTGATCGTATATGTTCCTTTCTGCATGGCTATGAAGAACCGGACATCTACTATCTCGGCCTACTATCTCGGCCTGTAAAGCATTTATTTCTCATTGCATTTCTGACAGACCTGATCCACCATTTGACAGCGAAATAAAAACATCGCTGGTATTTCACTACACATTATGAAGAACGGGACACCTCAGATAGTGTGACAGTCGCAACTTAGTGGAGGGAAGGAAAGAAAGAAAGTTTGAAGAAAGTGCGTCATCAGACGGGCCCGGGAAGGACCCTGGCATATCCCCCAACAACTTCGATCGAAAACGGTCGATTTTTGGCCCATCTGTGCGGACAATTTGAGCCTGAATCCGGCAGCATTATACTCAGGGTTGCTTGTTCGGGGGTACTTCCGTGAGGATTATAGATCAGAGGTCAATCTACATACAGGTCGTGCGGATTGCAGGATCAGTGTCGACGTAGCAGACGATCCGTGAGCATTGGGAGATCGGTGTTCACGTTCAGACGGCATGCAGCTGAAACTCAAAGTGGTAATTGGTGAAGTTTGCGAGGGTGGACCTAAGATGGACGGGGTACACAGAGTAGCTGTAGACTAAGTACTAGATCTTTATATCTGTCCTGCTGCTTTTCATAGGTGCGAAGTTGCTCGTTTGGCGACAGCGTCGAGCAAGACGGACTTGCGCCAGGTCACGGCGGTAGAGAGTCGAGAGACGGCGAAGTTCAACGTTCAACGTTCAATGACGCTGAGATGCCACCGGGCCTCCCGGCCACGGCGCCGATCCGTACGCATATGGATCTGACATCAGACCAGACGGAGGTTTTTCGGACGGGGGTCAGATCGGACAGATTTTGAATTTTCGTATATTCCGTGAGCATTACGATACATGATCAGCCCCAATTGAAGGCCATTTCCGTGAGCATTAGGATCAAAGTTGCTGGGGGATATGCCAGGGTACTGCCCGGGATCCCCGACCACCACGTGACAACCTGCGTACGACACACTGTATACAGTATACACAGTCTCGGATGGACTCACCTTCTCCTCGCTTTGTTCATCCACCACGTATCTTCGAAGCCCACAAGCACCCAGTGGTCGTCCAACGGCCCACTTGAAGCTCGTGGGGAAAGAATAAGCTGAATATTCGAGTATGCTTTCGCCCGACGCGTATCGAAGGGCTCGCTGATGACGGCGCCGGAGGCGAGACATGGTGCGTATGACTTTCATTCGGGACTTCACCGCATATTAATAATGTGTCGAGCAGTGAACGAACAGGTCCTTGCGCAGTGGCCGCATTCCCAACATGCTTCGTGTGTGGTCCTTATGTCTTCTTGTCTTTCCTCTACTGACAGGAAGTGCACCCAGTTACCCCGTTTATTGAGAACGGACTAGGGGACCGGGAAAAGGCCGGTGCCAGGCGACAGGTGGCGACGTACAGGAACAACTTGTCCACATTTTCATGAGTCTTCATCAATGAGCTGCTCTCCGTCGAACGGCCAGTCGCAACCTTCAGTCTTACGGAGATTAACCTACGGTCTCCCTTCACTGTACATTGGCAACTTGGTGAGCTCGGCCCATTTGCTCTTAACGTTCTCGCTCATGAGCGGATTCCAAGGAAGGTCAAAGGACTGAATCTGACTGCGTGTCTTTCCTGAAGCGGCCAAGGCTTCTTTTATCTATGCCGTTCGTCCAACTTACTCCGCGGTCTGTTGGTCAAATTTCCGGCTCACTCCCCCGATGTCTAAACCCTGAGGTGCTCCTCACGATAAGTGCGCTTTCTATGGGTTCAAATGGAGGTGCGTTGTTGTCCATCATACACTCGAACCCATCTCCTCACACACTCCTTTGAATAGCCTCGTTCGATCGTTCTGCAGCAACCTGGTTTCTTCTCCTTACGAACCATCACCGCGGCCTCCGCATTTGAGGTAAGCATCTCGGTGTTATTCTTCCAGTGCTATAATTCAATCCATATCAACCTAGACGCTTTCTCACCCCGGCGCACAACGATCATCATCTCAGGATCCAAACAAAGATCGGCGGCAAACGAACTCCTGGGCGTAATGACGTTCCTCGGCGTTTTTCTGGTCAAACCATTATGCCACCGCCGCCAGCCCTTCACTTCTACAGCATCGCGTCATGCACGTTGGCCACGGTCCAAAGAAGTAGCGCAACAATTGCACTCATCATACACCCGAACACTCGCCCCATCCCCATTTTCCAAGGCACGAGGAATCGCATACTTCTTATCGTTAGATGCAAACGATGTCACATCCCCGAAGGGCGGCCATTCAAGCGCTGAATCCCTAATCACCCCTCAGGAATCACCTGCACTCTATTCGGTGCCGATATGCTTGGCCACTTATACATTACAGGTGAAGGTAATGGGCATCCGGCGACGCTCGGGCACCCCGATGGATCCCACATATCCCCTCGTCCCCATCCTCAACATTGTTTCCGCGTGTCTCGTCCTCCTCTCGCTGCTCAACAGAAGCATACATCATCATTGGAACATCGGCGTATGCCTGCTCGGGGCGTGGGTCTTCGTCGAGGACTTGATTGGAGGCATCGACTCCATTGTATGGGCGGACAACGCAGACGACAAATCCCCTATCTGGTGTGATATATGTACGTCAATCCTCCCGTTTCATTCGTGCCGGAGCTCACGTATTCATTTCCACAGCGTCGCACATCAGCGTAGGTTTCAACGCCGCTGTACCTGCCTGTTCTCTTGTCATCACCCGACGACTCTTCAAGATGACTCGCCTGAGGTCCATTAAACCGCCAAGTGCGCTGGAGGTGCGTGTGCTCACGTTGTGCTTATATTATCTGTCGCTTGATACTAACGAGTTTCTTTCCCTTAGAGACGCCTGGAGATTGCATTCGATCTGTCCTTGGGGCTGGGGTTGCCGATGCTGCTAATCGGTCTTTGTGCGTCGCATCACCTTTGTTCGATTTTTTTTCATTTCATACTAAAACTCTGTTTGCCGTAGAGTATATTGCTCAAGGAGCCCGCTACCAAGTGGTCGAAGAGCTTGGATGCGGCTCCGCCATCGTCGAATCCGGTGTCGCCGTCATTCTCCTCCTCTCCTGGGGCGTCACCCTCCCCGCTATCTCTATCATCTTCTACTGTCGTGCGTCTCCCCTTCCTGCTCCTCCTCCCCACGCACGGCCTAACCGAAACGTATACAGCGGGCATCTTGTGGACGTTCTACCGCCACACCAAACAGGTCAACCGCTTCCTCCAATCGGACACCTCCCTCACGCGTCCGCGCTACTTCCGCATCCTGGCCCTCGGTCTCTTCGATGCGCTGGTGACGCTTCCGCTCGGCGCCGTCATCTTCACCATGGACATCCGCTCCTCGTCCCACTTTGTCTTCTACCAGGGATGGGACCTCATCCACACCGGCTGGGAGCCCGTCTTCCTGAAGGCGAGCCAGTGGAAACCGGAGTTGTGGGCGTCGGTGAACGTGTATTACGTCCATTGGCGCACGATCGTCCTCGCGCTCGGCTTTTTCTTCTTGTTTGGGACTACGGGAGAGGCGAGGGAGATGTATAGGCGGGTGTTCTGGACCACGGGAAAAGCGCTAGGAATTCGGCGTCGCGAGAACACGGCCACAAACAAGCTGTCGATCATCGCGTTCGAAGCACCGGAAGGTCTATCCAAAGCCGACAGCATCACAACTTCGTAAGTGTTTTCGAAGTATCGGACCACAGATAGCCACTCATCAGACTGCTGTCTTACTATAGGGCCTTCTCGAGGTCGTTTGTGACCACTAGTATAGTGCCGGCGTCGACCCTTTCGCACAATTTGAACCACAAAGAGGAGGACGAGAGACGAGGATACGGGAAGGCTGCGTTCGACGGGAGTTCTCCCACGGACACGGGTTCGACGGAGAGCACGATGGCGGGGGCTATTCGAAGGTGTAACGCTATATAATACTTTGTACTCGCTATCGGTTTGGCCTATCTGAACTTAATTTCTCCTAGGCATCTATGTAATTCATGCAACTAGTTGGAAGCCCGCACGCGGGGCGGGCAACACTGAAGACGAGGGAAAGTCGGACGGGAAAAGAACGGGATCAGAGACGTAGATTCCGGGGGGGGAAAGGGGAACTAGCGAGGTACAGGGAAGCGGCGGTAGATAAGGAGAATGGGCACGAGGTACAGGGAAGCGGCGGTAGATAAGGAGAATGGGCACTGTGGAACAGTGCCAAACAATGAGGCGTGAGGTATGTAAGACCTTGCGCATCGGACGGCTCGGAGGCAGCAACAGTGCCAAACAATGAGGCGTGAGGTATGGAAGACCTTGCGCATCGGACGGCTCGGAGGCAGCCGAGCATCGAGCGGCTGTAAGTGTGCGACGTGCACGCTTACACTCTCCCCCACCCAAAAACAGAGACGGGGGGGGGGGGTACAAGAGGGAACAAGAACACAGAAACAAACGGAGGGGACAACAGAAAGCAAGAGAAGAGCACACGTCCGAGCATCCAAAACAACACGAGACCCTAAACCAGCGGCAGGCCGGAGGGGGCTCGACGGCGGCTGCGAGAGCGTGCGGACGGCGCGTTGGCGCGGTACACGGGTGCAGCGTTGGCGGCATGCGTGGGCGGAGCGTTGGCAGCTTTGGCGGACCGGAGCTTGCGGCGCGGAGAGGAGCGTTGCGCGCGAGCCTCCCACACATCGAGCGCCTCGTTGTCGTCCAGCTCCCGAGCGTCGATCCACTGCGCGTCTTCGAGGCCATAGCCGCGCCACGTCACGAGGTACTGCCGGCGTCGACGAGACATGCGCTCGTCGATGATGCAGTCGACGAGGTACTCTTCCGAGCCGTCGGCGAGGACGACCGGAGCGGGGCGAGCGAGAACATGGTCTGGAGCAATGGTCGGGTTGGCCTCACGGAAGGGCTTCAGGAGGCTGGAGTGAAAGGTGGCAAACAGGTTAGGATGTGCTGGCATGTCGAGGGTGTAAGAGGAACGAGCTGGGTTTGCCAGCTTCACCGTGTACGGCCCATCAAATCGCGGCATGAACTTGGCCACGCGTGACGGGTCCTTCGCCTTGAGGTCGCGGCGGCGGTGGAAGGTCGACAGGAGAACCTTGGCACCAATCTCGTATGGGACCTCGCGCGAGCGGTGGCGGTTCGCATACGCAGCCTGGTCCGCTTTTGACGAGAGTAGTGTGTCGCAGGCGTCCATGAAGTCGGTCTCGATGCGGCGGAGCAGCGCCTCGGCACGTACTGCATCCTGGGTGTAGTCAGTGCGAGCAGAAACCGAAGTGTCCTGTGAGAACGGCGGGATGATGCGGGGCGAGCGGCCGAGGTAGATTTGAAACGGAGAGAAGCCGGTTGAGGCGTTGGTCGTCGACATGATGTGGAAGCGAACACGCGGCAGGGATTTGACCCACCCCTGTTGCTGCCGGTCTACGTGAAAACGGAGGCACTGGATGACGGTTTTGTTAGTACGTTCACTGGCCCCATCCGTCTCAGGGTGATATGAGGAGGACATAGCCAGCTTAACACCCGTCAGGCGGTGCAGTGCACGCCAAAACTTTGATACGAAAAGCTTGTCGCGGTCCGATATGATCTCCGTCGGGAGACCATTCTCGCAGTACCAATGCTCGAAGAACAAGGCAGCGAATGATTCAGCGGAGGACGTTGTGCGGCAGGGGATGAGGCGGATGTCGCCGCCAGCACGGTCCGTGACTGTGGCAATGCAGTCGAAGCCGTCCTCCTCGGGGAGCGGGCCGACGAAGTCGATGGCGATGCGAGAACCGCGCGAGTCTGGCACATTGAGCGGGTGAAGAGGGCCAGTTGGGCGGTGCGTTGATGACTTGTTACGCTGGCAGTCTGCGCACGCAGGAAGGTACGAGTTAGCCAGGTCAGCACGCATCGTCGGCCAGTAATATGAGTCTCGGAGAGCCGCATAGCACTTATCGATGCCAAAATGGCCCAAGCTGTCGTGCGCAAGTTCAAACAGAGACTGGCGCAGCTTCTGAAACCGAGGCACTACAAGCCGTTTGCCGATCCAGAGGAGGTCGTCTGCAACGCGGGCACCAGGAACACTCTCCACGTTGATGAGGAGTCGAGCGCAGAAGGGGTCCGATTTGTAGCCCGTGCGTATGTCGCGTAGCATTGCGGGGTCCGCGTGCAGGGAGAGTGTGGTCGACGCGGCAAGTGGGGTAGGGGGGGGCGGTGAGGACAGGGACAGGGCACAAGCTGCATACTGGGGAGAGGTCGGAGCATCGAGGGCGGCTGGGAGGCGTGACAGGGCGTCGGCGACGGTGTTCAAGTCGCCCGGGATGTAAGAGATTGTGAAGTCGTAGTCGGCGAAGAATTCTTGCCACCGCGTCTGTCGGCGGGAGAGGTTCCGCTGCGTCGGGAACTCCTCGAGCGTTCGGTGGTCAGTCCGCACAATGAACTCGGCGCCCAGAAGGTCCGTGCGCCACTTACGGAGCGCCAGGACGACCGCAAGGAGCTCCTTGTCGTGGACAGGGTAGTTCAACTCGGCACCGCGGAGGGCGTACGAGTCGAAGGCAACCGGACGCGCCGACTCCCATGTAGGGCCCCAGGAAAGGACGGCACCTGTGCGGAAATCACTAGCGTCAGTTGTCACCCATATTTTGTTGTCGCCGGGGTTTTGGTGATCTATTGTCGTCAGACACTCGCGCGAAACGACGAGGGCCTTGATCGCATCGAAGGCGGCGCGGTGTTCGGGTGTCCAGGCAGGGAAACACTTATCGGCTTCCTTGGTCGTCAGAGGCGTGAGGAGCCGGGAGTGCTCAGCGAGCCCGGGCAAGAAATCGGCGAGGTACCGGACCAGGCCGAGGAACGAGCGCACGTCTCGCGCGCAGTGTGGTACTGGCCACTCAGAAATGCGGGAGGCCTTCGAAGTGTCGGCCTCGATGCCGGCTTGCGAGATGGTGTGTCCGAGGAAACCCAGCTCGGTGCAGAACAGCGAGGTTTTCTTCAGGGAGCAGAAAAGTGATGCCGAGCGAAGCGCGTCAAGGACGAGTTGAATGTTGTTGACATGTTCGTCCACGGTCTGGCTCCAGATTATGATGTCGTCGAGGTAGACGTGGCACATTTTGCCGATGAGATGACGGAGGGCACCGACCATCCGCCGCTGGTGCGTGGACGGCGCATTGCGGCAGCCCATGGGCATCACCAACCATTCGTACAGACCGAGAGGCGTTGTCATCGCCGTGAGCGCGACATCATCCGGGTGCATGCGGGTCTGAAAAAAAGAATTCGTCATATCCATCTTACCCCAGATCTTCCCCTTCGCGCAATCGGCGAGGATGTCATCAACACGGGGGAGGGGGAATTTATCTGGTACCGTGTTAGCGTTGAGCTGTCGGTAGTCGATGACCATACGCGGTAGCGCCGTTGGGTCGGCTTTTGGAATGAGAAAAGCGGGACAGGCGAACGGGCTTGACGAGGGGCGGATACGGCCAGCAGCGAGATGACTATCGAGGAGTGTCTGCCATGCGTCGCGGTATTTCCGAGGAGAGCTGTATTGGCGCTGCTTGATGGAGACTGAAGCGTCCTTGAGATGGATGCGGTGGTAGGTGTGTGTCGGCAGGCGCGTTGTGTGCGGGATGTCCGCAGGGAACAGGTCTGCATTCTTCCTCTTCACCTGTATGTCGAGCTCGGCGAGGCCTTGGAAGGCGACGTGCCCTGAGATGATCCGAGCGAGGTCTGGTGGGGCAATGGCGTCAGATGTACGGGCCACCCCCACCCTGACGGGCGGGAGGACATCATCGAGCTCGGCAACCACGGCAGTATACAGTGCGCGTACACGTGCAGAGGGGGAAACAGCGGCTGATGAAGTAGAACGGGAACGAGAACGAAAGTGCACAGGAATTGGTGCACGAGGTGCAGGAGAAGATGGGCGGAGGAGGTCATAACCAGATTCGCGGACAACGCACGAGCGTTGCGCAGGCGAAATGACAATGTCATTGCGGATCAGCCACGGCAAGCCGAGGAGAACTGGGAAGGCGAGGCGCTTTACAATCAAGGCTTTAACCGTACGGGCGGTATACGAGCCATCTGGGGACTTCATACGAAGGAGAACATATTCGGTGGCGGAAGAGGAAACGGAAGTGGGAGATGATGCAGAGAACGAAGAAGAGTCTAATGGTACCCCAACGCCCTCCCCTCCCGAGAAAAATGCGGAGCCAATCGGCATTGGTGTGTGGAGACGGTGTCGACGCATGCCCGTGACGCAGTTTTCGCGGATTAATACGAGCTGTGAGCCATCGTCAATCAGCGCGAAGCCACAGGATGTCCTCGCGGGGCCGTCAATGACAGCATCCCAAAGGAGTAGGGGTGCAACAAGGGGCACATCGTCCGCGCATGAAGGAGAACGAGCGCGGGCAGAGGCGGGAGGGGGGGAGGCAGCGCGCGAGGGAAAAGAAGGATGCAATCGCGGCGCCTCTGCCGTCGTAGCGGCACAAAAGGGGATAGGTGAGACGGAGCGGGGGACGTACAATTCGTCTTCCGAGTCGTCGAGGACGCAGGAGCCGATATAGTCGGGCGAGCCGTCGGCGAGGACCGCATTGATGATCGGCGGTGCATTGTCGGTCGACGGCCGGTTGCGGTCAAACTTGGCTTTCGCAGTCGCCGCCATGGCTGCGGTGAGGAAGGGCGTGTCGGCAGGCGGCGGAGTCGTGCGTGACGGGCAGTCAAAGGCCATGTGGCCAGCGTAGAACTTCCGGCACCCGAAGCAGCCTTGATGGGCCGAGAGGAGCGCCCGTTCGTCGTCTGTGAGCTTGCGGGGCATGGTCCGCGCGGGCTTGGCGGGTTGTGCACCCTGTGAGGAGGAGGGACGCTGGGTGCTCTGCGACGATGGGGGGCGTGAGTTCTGGGCGGAGCGGGCAGGGGCAGAGGAGGACGAAGCGGGAACACCCCCTCCCCAGGTACCGCGCGCGGTGCGAGCAGCGGTGATGGCGGCCTTAACAGCGATGAAGCGGGCCTCGTCGAGGGTTGCAGCCGCTGCGAACCAGAGGTCGGCCGTGACGGGGAAGAGACCCTTTGCTGTGAGGGAGTTGATGTTTTCGAGGAGGTCCGGGTGGAGACGCGACTTGATGGTGATCATCAGAGTCGTGTCGTCCATGTGGAGGTGCGATCCAGACAGGTGGGCGTTGAGTGTGCGCACTTCGTTGGTGAAGTGTTCAAAGCTGAGAGACCCTTGCGTCTTTGCCGAGAGCTCCGTGAAGAGCTTGGTGTCCCAGTTCACGCCAAGGAGGCGCGGGCGGAGGAGTTGGTAGAAGGCGGGGAAGGTTAGTGACTTGATCATGACGCGTTCCGAACGGATCCAGTCGCTGGTCCGTTTGTCGGCGATATACAAGCACACCTTGTCCGCCAGTTTGTCGTCATCGATATTGCGCTCGTCCTTATACTTGGCCACACCAGTCTCCCACTCCGATAGCGTCTCCACCGAGCAGTAGCCGGCAGTCAGCTGAGGAGGGGAGCGTGCGTTGCCTTGCGTGACTTGCGCAATGAGTGATGACATGTTTCTGGGAAGGAGCGGGAGGTCGTCGTCGTCGTCGGAGGATGAGGAGGATGAAGGGGAGGGAGGAGGCGGCGTCCGGGGGTCAGGGCCGGGCGAAGCGGGGGGAGATGTAGGAGAGCGGGGAGCGGCCGGTGTCGGGGGCAACAGTGGCGACGGTGGAACGGACGTCAAGGGGCTTTCGGGGGGGGGGCGTCGTAGGCGTCGTGGGTCCGGGGGGACCGTGTGAACGGAGGAGGGGGGCAATGGTGGGCAGGTGGGAGGGAGGGCGTGCTGGCAAGAGAGGGAGGAGAGGACAGGCGGCGGGCGGCGGGCGGCGGGCAGGCGGGCGGGTGGAGCGTCGAGGGGAAAGGCGGAACGTCGGGGGGCCCAGAGGGCAGAAGGAAGCGGGTGTTACGAGCTGAGTGACGTTCAAAAAAAAGTGGAAGCCCGCACGCGGGGCGGGCAACACTGAAGACGAGGGAAAGTCGGACGGGAAAAGAACGGGATCAGAGACGTAGATTCCGGGGGGGGGAAAGGGGAACTAGCGAGGTACAGGGAAGCGGCGGTAGATAAGGAGAATGGGCACGAGGTACAGGGAAGCGGCGGTAGATAAGGAGAATGGGCACTGTGGAACAGTGCCAAACAATGAGGCGTGAGGTATGGAAGACCTTGCGCATCGGACGGCTCGGAGGCAGCAACAGTGCCAAACAATGAGGCGTGAGGTATGGAAGACCTTGCGCATCGGACGGCTCGGAGGCAGCCGAGCATCGAGCGGCTGTAAGTGTGCGACGTGCACGCTTACACTAGTGTACCATATAAACGTTATATGCTCGATCATTCGAAGGCTCCCACCAAACGACCTGCGCCGCATGCAGCCAGTCGAGTGTGTAGTAAGACCTGTGCGAACTGCACAACACATACAGGCATGACATTTGACAGATTCACATAAGGATGAGGATTACTGTACATCAAGCCAATTTAAATATATAGCGCGAAGGCTCATACCAATCCTGCTGGAAAGCATCGGGGCGGGTGGGTGACACATTCGTAAGATGCTCCTGACGCCAAGTCACTGCTACGCGTGCAACCTGCGACGAGCTCTCCGACATGCCTGCACAACGACGCGGCCCGCGTGCGGGAGGACTCCGAAGTGCCGTGAGGGTACAACGTGCCGTCGTCTGCTTTCTGCACATTCCCCAGACACGGTCAGTGGATACACTGAGTCAGAATCCGCGATAGAAACATACGGTGATGACCTCGGTTTTGATCAGCACAACGTTCTATTATGTCGAGTCAGCGCGAGGCGAGGCGGGACCAGACAACGCAGGAATAAACCTACGGGTTCAGCAGTGCTGATATGTACAGCTGGACCGGTACTTGGGAGGCCCTGAGGTTTTCCCAACCAGTCACGAATGTTGAGTGTTGATAGCAGGGTGTTCGTATAGAGTTTGGCGAGCATCATGTTGAAGAAAAAGTGCCTTTGAAAGATAAGATAAGTCGTCATTTCAGCTTGATATGCGACGTACGTGTCGGATGTCTGGACCGATTGTGAGTGAGGGAGAAGCGAATGCAAATCATCGTACGTACACTGGCGATGTAGAAGACGCAGTCGAGCAGAGCGACAATGAATATCAGGAGGCCGGTGTGCAATGTTACTATATCGTTGTCAGTTAAGTACGAGACGCGCATAGCTTCCGATCACAACTTACCACTTATGATTCGGTTGATGACTCGTTCGGTACCACTGAAAGTGGTTCGCATATTCTTCTATTAGCTGGTGAGCACCACGTCGAAGCAGCCGAGAACGTGACCAAACCCACCAGTTCGCGCACGAGTACGACCGTGATGATAACGTCCGCGACGACGGCACAGACTAACCATACCAGGATGAACCCTTTGAACTGTTGTAGTTGGAGGAACTCGGGACGCCCATGGGGGGCAATCGCAGAGCCGAGTGCACCACCTAGGGTGAAGTAAGCTTCGCGACTGAGGGATGACTGGATGACTCACAGAGTGAAGCGAGGGCAAGGACAGCAATAATGATTTGGGGACATGTATACCCCGACAGGCGCTTCACCCGGTGGGCAAAGTAGAGTTGAACTGAGCATGATACGATTCCCTGGGGAGCCCTCTTAGCGCTCAAATCATCCGAACACGGATAGGGTGTGCATACCGTTAGAGCGGGGTCTAAGAGAAGACGTCAGTCGCACATTCTTCGCATGAAATAGAAAGAGCTCACGCGTGCATGCGACTAGCGTGTGATATGGTTGGGTCAAAATAATCGAAAACGAAGGCGACAACGACAACCTACGCCATGTCGCCACTTTGAGATGGCTGAGCTCTCCGAAGTGGAGGACGAGGAAGTCGTACACAGTAGCAATGACAAAGGCCGTGTCAACGGTGTCCGCAAGAAATAAGAATGCGACCTGTGATCGTATGCCTCGGACGCATGAACAATATGGCCGGAGGGGAAAGGGACGCACGAAAGCTTTGAAGGGCCATCTATCCCTATTGAAGAAACCATCAGCACAAGTTATGCTTCACAAGCAGCGATGCGTACATACCCTTGGTACTTCGCGAAGTAAATGACACATTGCAGGAAAGTGGTACCGTACAACGCAATGTTGAACATCGCCCCCAGGATGTACCAACCAACCCTGCGAGGTTATGAGCAAAGGATCGTACTGAGGGGAATTATGACGCACAATGAACCAATATCCATAGTCTGTGGTAGATACGTGGTGGTACACGAGGTCGAGGTCTTGTCGCAGCCTATTAAGCCTCAGGATGGCCAATTAGGGGTGGGGTGCGAGAGCTGTTGTGGCTGCCACGACGTTATATCTTGCGGTACGCAACTGAAATAGGTGTTATGCTCGTTAGTTGCAAGCACTGATACAGATATGTGAAAAACGCACCAAGCATGCCAGCTGGAAACCGAGTACACTAATCCTCATATACCGTTCGACGGTCGCTGACTCGCTGCGCCCTGATAGAGCAAATGTTGTCTACTATCCTTGCAGGTTCTGTAGTTTCTTTAGTTGCAGATAATCCACCACGAGAGAGAAGATACTCACCGTACTCTTGATTGTTTCCAACTTGTACAGACCGTGGACTGACAACTACAGGTGGTGCCGCGGCCGTTGTGAGCAGGCGGTCGGCTCAGGAATCCGGGGTTATTTTTGGGTAGAGCGCGCGACTTGCGTCATTACGAAGAGACAAGGAAAACATGGGACGATACTGGAGGAAGGAGAAACTCAAGGACACGATGGCGGTGGGACTCAAGAAATATTAACAGCGTGAAAAGGCATATCAAAGCAATCGCAGCACGTGCCACTCCGCGCCCGCCGCCCGCCATTTGCACCTTGCTAATGATTCCAGAGCGGAGCGTGGTAGTTGACAGGAAAGGAACAAAGTTACGACTTCGCACCCCACGAGAAGGAGTTTTATTACTTCGTCATTCGATAATAGCCAGCCCTATTATACCGCACGTTCGGTACGCATTCCCGCAACACCTCGATATTGACTCCCTCAACTCCTTCCCACCGTTCCGGAATTTGGACTTCTTGGAGTCCCAGGCCCAGGGTCTTGCGAGAGTTTATAAACTGCAGGACGGAATCGATATTCGGCCGCCGTTCGGTGATCTTGGGATCGTCGGATATACACAATGAAGTGAGCACAGGAAGAAGTCGGTCCGAGTCAACTTGTTCGCTGATGGCCTGGAGAAGGCAGGAAAATGTAGATTCGGTGGTGTACAACCGTTCCACCTTGGATGTGTGGCGAAGGATATCTAGGAATGTTTCCGGTGGCATGCCCTTGGACAAACGCAGGTTTAGATCCAGAACGTCGATGGCGATGCGGTACGCGAAGGCTTTGAGGTATTCGAGACCGCTGATAACGGCACAGTGGAATGTGAGGTCATCAAAGGGGATAGACAATCGCGACCCGTGTATACGACGTGCTGGCCAACGGGTATGGCTCATACCAACAGTGACATTGTCAATCCCTTTCGATGGGCGCAAAGATATGACGAGAGAGAGTGCTTCGGGGGGACGCGCGGTCATCTGCGAAATGAAGCAGCTTCTATGGAAGAGACGTTTTCAAGGTCATCAGACCCCACGAACGTATTCATTTCTATTCGCGTGGACCTAGAGGGTACGAGGAGCCGTACGAAATCGTAGGGGAACGAAGACCCGTTGGGGTGGCTAACGCGGAGGAGTTTCAGTGACTTGGGAAGTTGTATCAGTGGGTCTGTCGATATAGCGTCCCTGGCACGAACGATCTCGTCGGGTGACACGCCCGTAAAGTCCATGATCCGTATCCGAGACATCTGCGCAAACATCGCGTTCATCTGGGGGATGGTGCAGCGAGGTAGTGTGTGTCGAAGGTCCAAGGTCAGATAGAGGAGCTGGGAGTACGGAATAAAATCCTATGGCAGGGGACCTCCCACGTTAGAGAAAGAAGGGAGCGATGTGGTGTTGAGATCCTCGTCCTCGTTGATATAATACGCCAGATGCACCGATTCCAGGGCAGGCATGTCGTCTGAGAGCACGATATCCGTGAACTCGGAAGATGATACCTCCAATCGTATGGTCTTGATCCGACGAAAATTACTGTCCACTATGGCCTCGAAGGTTTGGAGCATATAACCGCAGTCGTCTGGTTTCCACTGCAAGGACAGAGAAAGCGGTGCGTTCCCGGCCCTGGAAAGTCTCTCCTTTATCCATGCAATGGACATGCGAGAGACATGGATATCGCTCCACAGCAGGCAGTCTTCCAGGGCCAGCTATAAAAGCGGCAGTGAGCTCCTAGTGGAACCGGTGTTGAATCTCGTAAACGCACCTTCCGCCAACGGTGGCATACTTGGGGAATATGTAGCAAACTAGATCGCGTATCACATAGTCTCGAGTCCTCGAACTCTTTGAATCCTGTACCATCGTGTTGGCACCAGTACACTTCCTTATCATCCTCCCGCAGGATGTGGAACACCATTGAGATGATTTCTGAGGGCACACGCGATACCGCCGTTTGCTCGTTTCGATGCCGCGCGGCGAGGAAAACCAACTCTTTCAAGGCAGCTATGTCTTCATCTAACTCCCCGATTATCCGTGTCTGGCTTCCTTTAGGAGCCGATTGTCCCAGGAGCTGTCGAGATCGCGCGACGGACGACCAAAACTCCCTAGAAATGGCTGTTAGCGCACACAGAGATTAAGGAGGTATCAAGACACCGCTCACTGCGACGGTGTTCTCATGATATAAATAAGTAGGATTCGACAAGGACGGGACGAAGTGGCGGCCCAGGAAGGGAGGTGTCGATGGTGATCTATGATACTCACTGATAAGTAAGTTAGGAGTTCGAGAGCAAATTGAAACTGGTCGGCGCGAGTCCGTGGGAAATTTTCCCAGGCTCTGCCGCCTCCACTTTTTCTAGTCTTAAAAAGCTTAGAGCTGAGATCGCTGAGAGTCTATATGGTGTCAGCATGTCTGACATCCTACCTTGGTCCATGTCCTGCTCAAGTCAGGAAATGACTATCGTATATTTTATCAGTTGGACGGACAGTAATCGTAGTGGCTGAGATAAATGTTGGTCAAGTTGTATGCGCCACGGACCCAGGCTTCCAAAACTACACTGCGAGTCACCTGCGAGCAAGAGCGTCAGTGGCACGAATACGTACGCGTGCCAACCACCGCTCGCCTGGATAGAGTCCTATTGCTTTTTGAAAGAGGATATGGCAGCGCAGAGTGAAATTCCTCAGATAGCGGGAAGAAAACGGTTAACACAGATGGATGGTGATGGTGCGAACTTGGCAAGAAGGACCTTTACAGCGACGTTCTCTCGAGGTTAGCCCACGCCCTGTGAGTCCGGAGCCACAATGCATCCTGAGGCCAAATCAGAAAAATAAACGTGCAGAATCAAGAAGAGTGTAGTCAGTCCATTGAGAAAATACCTGAAGTCCGTAGAGCAAATATAAATAAAACGTACGTGCATGCCATCGCTGTCGTCCAGGCCATGATACCCTCTAGCCTCCCACCCTCAGCCGAGCCCATGTTCGGTATAAATAATAACCTTTACACGTCAAACACCGACATCCTCACCATCGCCCCTCCAGCTCCTCAGGCTCTCCCTGAACGGCAACCTCAAGTGCTCGTCCTCCGGCTGGCCAGACTCCCTCCATCCAACACTCGCACGGCACAGCGTCCGCGCCCGCCTCACACGCGACCCAGCTCCCCGTATCGAGTCCATCTCGGGGTCGATGGGACTGTCCTCGTCTTCGGAACGCGGTAGCGGCGCGACGCCGACGCCGAGTTTCCTTGGTTCCCCACCCAGTTCCGCCCGTGGAACGGTCGCGATGGGCGTGAGCGGACTGGGAGCTCTGAAAGGGTCGTCCGATTGACTGTAGCTGTCGGGAAGCACCTCCCGTCAGCGCGTCGCGGAGAGGACGGGTTGGAACGAACGAGGGCGTACAGGGAGCTTGCATAACTCAAAGATCCAGACGTCGTGTTCGAATGGTATGTCGCCCGGTTCGAGCGCACGGAGTACGACTTGGTCTTCGTGAGCCCCGGAATCCGGTACGGCCCGATTGCGAGGACCAAAGAGTGGCGAGACCTGTCGGGAGCAAACGCGCGTCAGAACCACCCCGACTTCCCCGCACGACGTACTCGGAAAACTCGTCCGTCCGCCGGGGATAGTTGAACCTGAGCGACTCCTCGAAGGCCGACTGGACGTCTTCGTCGCGCGGAGGTCGCTTCCACCCCACGACGCCCGGGACGGCCAAAAACGCATGCGCGTACAGCGCGCGCGACTGGCGGGTGAGCCCGAATAACACGAAGAACGCGAGTGCGAGGACGACGTTGGCCCACTGGTCGAACGCGACCATGACGCGGTACCAGGGATTCTGCCGCCATAGGCTGGCCGGCGTCAGGTGCGCCGGCCACTCCGCCGGGTTGTGCACGATGGACCAGCCTTCCCAGAAGTGGGACAAGGGCCCGCCTTTGACGTTCATGACGAGGTTGAGGACGCCGCACGGGAGTGTGATCAGCACGTCGAAGCTTGCAATGAGCAGCAGGCGGAGAAAGCGGCTGCGCGTGCACGAGTTTGGGTCGGTCGTCCGTGCGAATTCGTTCAGGCGGCGTTGGTGCTTGTAGAAGGACCACACAAGGCGGGCTGGATGCAGTTCCGCGGTTAGGGGTAGGATAGAGGGGAGAGAGGAAGGAGAGCGCACGACAGTAGAAGAGGATGGAAATGGCGGGGAGAAGGATGGTCCATGAGTTGAGGAGAAGGATAGTCATCCCGTCGTCGCTAGCCGTGATCGACGCACACCCAACTTCTTCTACAACCTGATACCGGCTCATCTGGACGATGTAGTCTGCACACGGACGATGTAAGGAAAAAATGGCTGGATGGGTATGCAGAAAACGCTAACATAAACCCATGACAACTATAGGCAGTCCAAGACCCAGAGAGAGATCGACTAAGAGTTGCAGTCGTTTCTAGAGAAGATGGTCAGGTGAAAGAACGCGGGGACGAGGGCGACGACTTACTTCCGTTACGGTCGGCGGCTCAACGCTTCGTATTTGGATAATTTGGTGGAGGCGGCGGGCGATGATGAGCGAGCAGGCGGGGATGGCGACAGTAGACCCTGCGATGATATGCGACGCTAGGAAAAGACCGTCAGTAAGCATTTCAGGATGAAAAGTGATCGTAGACGCACAAAAGTCGCACCAGCCGGGGGCCCTGTTCTCCGCATCGTTCCTCCAGACAATGGCCTCCACACCCGTGATGAGCGTGGACACGACGAGCCACGCGCCCAGCAACGCCGCGCCCACATTAACCGTTTTACGTACAGCACTAGAAATGAGAGAGATTATGACAAGGATCGAGGCAAGGAGGTTCGCAATAGGAACTAAGGGAAAAGTAGGATCCATAACATCGGGGGCGTCTCGCGAGTCGCGAAGGAAGAGAGAAAGAACAAGAGGTGAAAGGCGAACGTGAATGGAGGTGAGATGGAAAGGAGAGGTTTCTAAATAGCGGGAGAAGCACAGCACAACGAACGGGAAAGAGGCGGAGATCTCGAGGATAAAACGCCCGCGACGGGCTCCCAGAGATCGACGCACGCCGGAAGGCGTCCTCCGCCCCGCACATCATCTCCATTTCGAAACGAGAACCTGCCCATCAACGGTGACGAGAGGAGGAAACCGACCTCGCTCGATGGTGCGGAACAGGGAGATAGGTCGTCATCCCAACCACACTTGACGAAGAGGTCGAAAGCTGAGCGGAACGAGGTCGAAAGGATTGCAGCCTGGACAAGGTTTCTCCATGGGCGTCTGGAGCTCCGTCGTCCAAGGAAGTCGCGGGACTGTCAGTGTCTACAAAAAGATAAAAGAGGACTCTGGTCACCTTTCTGTGGAAGGCGAGAAGGACATAAGTGTTCCGTTCACCGAGGGAAAGAGGGGACTGACGGGACTGCGCGGGTCACTTTCTCCGGGAGCGCTCCGAGATATTCATCGCCCATTCCACACTTTGTCGTGTTCGAAAAGTAGCTTCAAGCGTTGTTTCGTCTCCCCGACCGTGACCGACGCAATCACGGTGTGCATGTGAGGATTTGATGACATGGCACAGATGGCGGTAAGTTCGGGACGGAAGCTGCAGGACTGCAATTGCCATTGTCGTTTGGTAACACATGTAATTACATGAAGAGAAATATGGCATACTATGGACAGCATTAGGAAATGTAGCTTGATAGGGTGAATGAATGTCGATAACGCACCGGCGAAGCCCCTCGCTAGCCCGTACCCGCGTTCTCGATGTCACCCATACCGTAAGGCTTCCGCACCCATCAGCATCCTATCTTCCTTACCCGTCACCTAAGTCCAACGGTGCATGTCACGGGGTAGTTTGATGGAACATCGGCCAACTTGGAGTCTTGGAGACTTGGACGCAGCTCTTCGCCGCAAGTAGATGCAGGGACGAAAATTTGCGCGAAGCGTGAGTAAGCTTTGGGGGGAACCTTGATCGATCGAAACACGACTACACGACGCAAATTGCACGGCCAGTCGGGAATAAGAGGATAACTGGATAAGTGGGAGGCAAGAGGCTGCTCAGTGCTCAGCCTGGTCCAGTCAGAAACCCGGAAGTTGGACTTCGCCTGCCGAGGGCTTCGTCTATTACGTCATCCATCCGGCAGCTCGCGGCCACGTGCTTGGAAATGCTAGGCTCGTGACGCCCGTCGCGACTCGCGTCAATATTGCGGCGGCGACGACTCGATAATCCCTCTGAGTCCGGCTTGTCATGCACGCATCGTACAGACTCTGCCGATGCGAAGATCCCATAGCACCTCATCAACTCGTGTTTTTTTTAGCCACGATCTACTCTATCCTGGAAAAAGGCTGGAGCGCGGCAACGGGCTCGGAGTTCGCCCTTCCGACTGCGGTTTAGTAAGTATACGTGAAGAGAAATGTGGATTGGGGTGTAGGCCCGGGGGGGATCCGCGGTGTATATGGTCCAGGCGCCAAATCGGGAATGAGTACGCCGTCTGATCAGGTCATTTACGTCGGAACTCGGATGGCAACCCTCTGAACCCATGTGTTCTTCATTCTCGCAGACGCTCGAGGATAAAAATACGGACACGCCGGCACCGATCAGTCGTAGATAATGAGAGATTGCGAGACGAAGTGAGTTCATACTTATCAGTCGGCGATGGTGTGAATGTAGTCTATGGACCTTCAGGCCATATCCACCGACGGCGAGTGAGTAGAGAGAAATTGCGGCACATGTGTACCTGTACGTGTATCTCCTCTGGTCCGCGATCTATTGAACAGGGTCCAGAAAAAAACGAGGCGGCGATCGACGAGGGATCGAGCGTGTGGCTGAACGATCCCGGGCTAACGAGAGATCGTGAGACGGCGAGAGTACATACATATTGGTCGGCGATGCGTAGGCTGAGTCTGGCGCCGGATCTAGGCTGCGCGCGCGGATGTAAGTCAGTTTATGGGCCCGAGTAAATTGTGAGAGAAAATGCGATACGTATAGGGATATATTTCTCTGGCCAGTGCTACTTTGTTGAAAGAATCCAGAAGACACCGAGGCGGCGATCGACGAGGGATCGAACGTGTGGCCGAGCAAGCTGGGGCGGCGCTGGTACAGACTTATGTCAGAAACATGCCAGGTAGGTCATATCAATAACGAACCTATTCATAGTAATATCGCCACTGCGCCACGTTATATCTGTAACTCGTCACGAGTGCGACGCTGAGTACTTGGTACACATACCAATGACAGGGTTGCGCGGACCTGATCGTGCATATTGTCCCCTCTTTGATCATGCCCTTGGACATGCGCAGGACTGCCGCAGGAACCTATGCTGCGTGCGACTTGTATCCATAGAGTGGATCGTTAAAGCCCGAGAGGACCGTGAATAATTCAGGTTCCACAGGACCCGCGTGAGCGCAGGATCGGGCACGCGATATGAGAGGAAGACAAGAAGCTGGGCTCACCAAAGCACCGGTACCCACCGTCGATCATCATCGCGAAAGCCTTACATCGTGGCATAGCCGCAAACACGTTCAACAGACGGCGAGCGCCGCGGAGGCTAGCGAATGACGAGAATACCGTCGACTGCGTCCGTGCAGCGGCAGATCGCGCCCACTTAAAATTGCGACCGCGCGAGCGCCGTAGCAGTAACATGAAACGGGGCGAGGTCGAGCAGGCAGCGCAGTTCCTTGAGAAGCCAGCAGAAGTCCAGCCAGGGAGGATGGGGAGCCGTGGAGACTGAAGACATATGAACAGAGAAGACGAGAGCGTGGGGAAAGGCTAGGTGAGGGAGGAGATGAGAAGGCGTGATCCACGTGTGGACAACGCGACGCGGGCTGATGGTGGGTGGGATTGCCTTTTGGATCCGAATGTTCGATGGGACCTGCGTTGCGAGTGTCGGACACGTGCTCGTTGGGGTCGCTTTGGGGTCGCTGAGCTCAAGCCCGCCGCGCGCTCGGCGGTGGATGACGGAAGCGAGCGAAGGACAGCGAATCGCGATGGAAGACCGGGGAGATCAAAGTCGCTATTGGCCACCGGCGGCTAGTACGCCGCCGCCCTCGCCGGCATTCGGGAAGACCGATGCCTAGGATGCCATTGTCCGGCAACTTCCAGGCGCCGAGAAGGCGGCGGAGCACCGTCAAATTTACCGACGGCGCGTCACACGGCAAAGGCGTCGGTGGCGCTTTCCCTGGAAGACCGACTCCGGTTTCGTATCCTCGATTTCGTCGACGATGGGCCCCACGACCTTCATCCCGTTCTGGAAGGGCCTGCAGCATCAGAGCGGCTGGGGCAAGGCCGGGCCGCGGTGGTCACTGGTGACGACAGCTTCCATGCATGATAGCGCGTGCGAAGGGGACACCCTAGTGCCCACAAAGGGAGGCGCTGCTCCCCTTTGAGCGCGCAATGACGGACAACTCGGGGACCAAGGAGGGGGATCGGACACGGGCGATGGGCAGGACTGGGCGACGTACATTGAGGGTGAGCACGATGTTGTTTTTTGCGGCGCGGCAACTTCCCTCCATCATATCGGATTCGGTCACTCGGTGCGCCGTCATGGGAGTCCGAACCTTCGAACGGCCTGGGCTACGGAATCATCGTTGACGATTGGGAGCTGCGCGCTCTTGGGAAGTAAAGGTGGAGAGGACGAGGCACCATGACCGAGAGTTGCAGGATCTCGAGCAATTGAGCGGGAACCTCGTGGGGGGGCCTTCGACTCGTGCGTCCCATGCACATCATCCGCTTTCAACTGTGTTGCCAGGCGAGGCGGACTCCGAGGACTTTGGAACGACACGTTTGTTCGTGGTGGTTGGGGTGTCGATGACGGTGAAAAGGTCCTTCGAACTTTGGACGGCGACCGAAGCTGAGGCGGGGATCGAGCCGTGGAATCTCTGCATCCGGCGGCGCATATACGTCCTTGGGATCCGCGCCACGGGGCGGGGAAGCGCGGAGACTGACGTCGGGTGGCCAGAGTTGGCGAGGCACGGAGGAGGGGAAGAGGCGCAGATCTGAGGGCGGGGGACAGATCGGGAGGACAAACTCCTCGTCCGTCGTCTCTTTCTGGACGTGGTGGGCCCGTGCTTCGAGTATTTACACGCCGGCCGTGCTGCCGGTTCCCTCCTTATTAGACCCACGGGGCGCGTGTCCTCCCCGCCCTTTCTCTTCTTGTCCCCTCTTCTCCATCCTCCCTCGTTCTTCCTGGAACCCTTCTCGTCGTCGTCGCCCGCGTCGTACAGACCCTCTTGCTCGCCGTCGCGCCCGTCTTTGGAGTGCTTTTGATCATGCATTTTTTTAACCGCAAGGCACGTCCTAGTGTTTTCTTCACTTCGAAGTCGCCGAACTGACCCATACGTGTCTCCTTCAGAAAAAGGACGCCGTTCCCAGCCGCCTTCACTCGTCCCCGTCGCTCCCCAACCTCCTCAACCGCCCCACCCCCGCCCAGCGCTCCCCCACCGCGCTCCGATCTCATCTCGGTCCTCTTGACCTCGCGCCTTCAAAACTCCATCCGTCGGCCACTCCCCCCGCTTCCCCGCTTCACCTCTCTTCTCTTTCCTTATCGCCGGCGTCCTCCCCTCGTCGGAACGTCCTTCCTCTTACCCCGCCTCTCACTCCTTCGTCGTCGTTGGACGGTGGCCTTGGTCTTCCGGCAACGCCCGTCGACGAGCCCCGGTCCCGCGCAGTTGTGCGTGACAAACAAGGTCGATTGGTCGTTTCCTTGGACGAAGATCTCCTTCGAGAAGACGGCTTCCTCGACGACATTCCCACTCCTAAGGAGCGACCATACGAGGCGTTTTATCGGTCCAAGTCCCGCGCTCCGGTCGAAAACTCCGCCCCGGAAGGCACCTCAATCGTTCACTACATCGATCGCGATACCCCTCCCAGTCGTTTCCTCTTGGTGCGTCGCTTTTTTGTTTTTAGAACAAGCGTATCTGAAGATAAATCGACCAGATCGCGAATCTTCCCGAGTCACGCAGCGCTCTTGACCATCTTTTGGGCGAAAAAACTCACAGCCTTGTCAAGGGCCTATGGGCTGGGCAGCTTTCTACCTGCGGCGTCGTCATTCTTGCCTTTTTTGATGTTCGCGCGGCCGAGCGAGCGCGTTACTTGTGGAACGGCTCTGATTTTTTGGAGACGGAAAACGACGGTAGGCGTGGTGAGAGCAGACGGACTCTGCGAGCGGGATGGGTTTCTCTCTCGGAAGCCAAGGATGTGAGTATATGCGGTATCTCGTGATCGACTTCGACTGACTTGGTATTTTTTTCAGCTTACGGGTAACACATATCCCTCTCCTATCACGGAAATCGAAGAGGAGGCCGCTTTCTATGTTCACCTGCAGGACTTCGTCCCAGGGGAGGGCACAGACGGTGGCAGCCGGGATATGGCTTCGCGTCGGGAGAGGGTGGAGAGCTTGATGAATTCTTTTGGCGCGCTCCTGGCATTCACGTCTTGCGGACAGGCTGACAGCGGAGAGGTACGCTGGATCTCTCTGATCTCTCTGATTTCCCATATTTCTCCGTTTCTCGGATTGCTTGCGGCGCTTCACGATGCCTTTGTGGCTTAATTTTTCTCTTTCGGGGATGCGCGGATGTTGTTTTGGGTTGGCAGGGTTCCTTCCCGCGCTGTCATTCGTCAACGATCTGCTCATGTCGTTCATACGCACATGGTGCATCCCCCCGCCCCTCCACGGTCGCTTTATTTTTGTCGCAGATTGCGAGTCGCCCAGAACATCATCGTACCCTCATTTCCCCCCTTCTCTATCGGATTCACCTCTTCCGATCCCCTCACCCCCGTCTTTCCGTGTTTCTTTCCTTATCTCGATAATCTTGTCCTTAGCGGCGTGCTAATCTTTGCCTTTTTATCGTTCAGTGGATATACGTTGAGTTCTTCGACATCCGGAACACGCAATCTGCCCTCGAAAACCTCAGTGGCGCGCCTATCCTTCGCGAGCTTCGACTCACTCTTTCCCCCGCAAAAACGTCAGAGTTAACCTCTCTCACCATCCCTCAAATGATATCGTTCGCACCCGATTCCAACGATGACGCGGAAAGTTCCCACCGCGGCGTTGACGCTCAACGGGGGAGAGGTGATAGCCAGTCCGACTCCCGTCGCAGCAGCGGACGACGAAGTGCCAGTGCCGGACCAGGTGATGGCGTCAAGGCGTTCACCGGTCCCCCCGCCTCGGCCACCCCTTCCTTATCCACCGCCGTTACCCCCACCGCCGACGAGACACGTGGTGTGCGGGAGATGGAGGAGCGTCTACGCATGCGCCTTGCGCCCTCCGAGCGCGGACGCAGCCTCAGTTTCGATGGACGCGAAGCGCTTCAGGCCGAGGCTCGTCACGAAGAGCAACCTCACCAGGACCGGTACAGCAACGACGGTGGCTACCTCGACTACGACGGCGGCTACGGCGGCTACCACCAAGGCCCCCAAGATTTCAGGGGTTATGGGTACGGATACGCGGCCGACTATTCATACCAGCCAGGATACGAACATGATGTGTACGGCCCCTGCTTCGCCCCCTCATCCCAGCCATATCCTGGTCCCCAGTATACCACTCCGGCTCCCCATATGATCAGTCCTCCTCGCCGGGCCTTTATCGGTAGCCCTACATCCACAGAACAGTACACGCCTTCGTCGCCCTATCCTATCGAGGCAAGACGCATGCCGCGCCCTCGTCGAGCAGCCAGAATGTCTCCTATATCGCGTTCAGCTGTTTCTCCGTCGGCGATGTCCGTCGCCAGTCGCACGACCGCCTCGACGGCGTCTTCGCAACCCATGTCCCCTCACGCGGCGTATTCTTCCCCGTCATCCACCTCTCGATCTTCCCGCTCCACCCATCTCTCCCATACTTCCTCCCAGGATGGCTCGTCGTCCTCGAGCGCGATGGAAAACAGCCTCAATTTGGAGCGCATCGAGAGGGGTTTGGATATGCGCACGACGGTTATGATCAAGAACATTCCGAACAAGATGTCCGACCGTGATCTCATGACGTATATCTCCAAGGTGGTCGACAAGCGGATCGACTTCTTTTATTTGCGCATGGACTTCCAGAACGGTGCGTCGTTTGCGTATTTTTTGGCGCGGCGTGTTGGACGTGACGCGGGTTTACGCAGGGTGCAACGTCGGATATGCGTTCGTGAACTTCATCAACGTCAGGGACCTCCTGACGTTCGCTCAGGCCCGTCTCGGCGTCAAGTGGAACATGTACTCGAGTGAGAAGGTGCTGCAGATGAGTTATGCAAATTACCAGTGCGTATTTCATCGAGCCTCCATCCTTCGTCGGTTCCGCACTCCGCGGAGATGTCCATTGCCCAACTTTCTTCTTCTGCCTGCGTGTCGTCCTCGTGCTGATTATCGTGTGGTGCTCAGGGGAAAAGAGGCGCTGGTCGAAAAGTTCAAAAACTCTGGGATCATGGACGAACGCGAGGCATGGCGTCCGAAGATATTTTACTCGTCTGGGGAGAAGCAGGGTTTCCCTGAGCCCTTCCCCGAGCCGACGCATCAACGCCGCAAGGAGCGTAGCGCGCACAACCGCGGGGCGTTGTTCGTTCCGGGCGTCGCTCGAGCGCGTTGAAGTCTCCTGGACAGTCGTCGTCGACTCTTCCTTCCTCTCCCCCATCCTCCATCATTTCTCACTCTTACCTCGCTTACCGTTTGTGCGTGTGCGACCTCGCCGGACGAGGCCGCCGTCGCGTGTTTACTAACGTCTTATTTGTTTTATTCCTGCTTTCCTCCTCTCTCGTTGTTTAGATCCACCCGATCGCGAAGTTTATCGCCGTTGGACGCTTTATATCATCTCGCCCGCTCGTACTCATCCATACCTCCTGTTTTTCTCATACCATCTCCGATCTCGTCCATCCCCCGCCGTCCGTTGCTGATCACGTGCTCTCCGCTTTTCCCGACATGTAATAGTATTCCAAACACCACCCCGTCTTCGTCGCCATCGTGCTCTGATTCCTTTTCCTCAATTGTGCTTTTACGCTTGCATTTGTCGTGCTGGTTATCGAGATACTTATAAACCCCCCAACCCCAGAATCGGACTGCTCTACTTATCGCGCTCTCTTTCCTCTTTCCCCGGTTTTTTTCCTTATGAACTCGCTCGCTCGCCATGTGTGTGTACGATATTGGCTGCGTTCCGCGCGTGGACTCTTCTCACCCCCGTCTCGCTGGCTCTCTCTGTGCTACCTCTGTTGTCTCCGGTCGCACTCATGTTGGCGGATCGTTTATGCTTTTTTACTCACAGAACTTGAAGGACTGCTGCTCGATGTATTCCGCCCTTGTACTCCCCCGCGCCTGCCCTTCTTTTTCACCGTGTACTCCCCATACCCACCTCACCCTCCACCTTCCCCCTTCTCACTGTATGTACGCAGGGGTGTACGTGTATCATGTACTTATGTATTCGTGTTAACTTGTAACTTGCCCTGAGTTAGAGGGCAATGGCAAGAGTACGGTCCGACCGGAGTTGGTGAAATCGCCGGTCTGTCACGTGACTTAAGGCTTGCCATGGTGACGTAATGATTCCAAGAAGACCTCGCGGCGGCGCACGTTCTCCACGAATACTTAGCACGAACGTCGGAACGCGTGCGCCTGGATAACTGGTAGCTTCTCGGAACGCGTAGAACCGTCGGGAACGCCTTCGCGGTCAGTGATTCGTGGCGACGGCGAGATACGTGGATGCTATGGTTGCCAGCGTGGCCAGTGGGACCCAGCCTTTCCCGGAGGTGCCAGTAGGGACTCTATCAATAACATCATTTGCTCGTTAGGCGTGGGGTATGCTCGGTTTCTGGTTTATATTCGAGGTTGATCTCTAGTCGTTGGCAGGTACGTCTGATCGAATCTGTGAAACGTATCTTTTGAGGGTGTATGCCAGTATGAGTTGCTGATTCTCCCAGGTCGGCATCCGAAGCTCTCCATCGGACTCCCGCACACTCGGTCATCGACGTTCAGCTGCTTCGAAGACGTCCAGCCCCTTGGCGGAACTGTTCCCTCATTCCGAGTACGTAGGTAGTAAGGTGATCGTGATAGTGTGGGCGTCTCTGGCATCACGCAACGCGTCCCATAAAATCGGCACTGTGAGAACGAGGCACGGGTTACTTACCCCCCTCCCAGTGTACCGAGGCATGTCTCCTATCGGAATCGAACAGCTCTTGCACGAAGTTGGCGTTCTGGGTGAGTGTGTTCGGTTTGCGACTTAGGCTTGAGATTTAGCCTCATGCTCCGACATGGACGCACGCTCACCCCCCCCCCCCCCCCCTACACCTACTAGAATCCTTCTCCAGATTCCTCTTTGTGCTCTCAGGCATTGCTCTGTGCGCTTTCTCTCTCTTATCTCCTTGCGGATGATTCTGACGCTTTTTTTGGTTCACGCAGGTGGGAGATCGTGAAGCATCTCGCTTTTGATTGGAGCCTGATCTGCGGGAGGAGACGACGTCCGTGGACGTGCTGGGTGCGCTTCACCGCGCCATTTTTCGTCCGAGGCGCGCCCGTTTTTACGATCCCTGCAGATATATCTGGGCTGTCGCTTCTCCGCCCTAGCCGCCATCGCGGTCGGCTTCGCGATGCCCCTCGGGACCACCATCCCCATACACTGCCGCGTACGTCGCCGCGCTTTTCCGTCGACATGTTTTCCTTTTTTTTTGTTTTGCAGACGCGGCTCTTTGTCACTCACGACGAGCTCGCTGCAGGCCTGGATGATATTCGTTTCCGTGAGTGGTTCCCCGGGTCAGCGGCGATCGTCATCGCGTCGATTCGGCGGCTCGGTCTCTGACGAGTGCCGGTACTATAGCTGTTCATCGACGCCGCGTACGCGCTGTCGACGTTTATGGTGGTCATCCGCATGTATGTGGTATATCAGAGAACCGTGGGGCATACGGTCACTTCGAATCGCTGAACCGCGCACGAACAGAGCTGCGATTTGGGATAAGAACAGACCAGGTCATGTTCGTCGCCGTCGTTGCGTGGTCATCTGTTCTCGGGATCTATCTTCGCAGTGCGTCCAATCCATCCTCTTCTTTTCGGGCGCCGATCGCTGCTAAAAAAAACGCTCCCAACCCAGACATCATCAGCGTACGCATTCCGCCGCTTCCTTGCCTCGGTCGTCCTGCTGATACCCCCTGCAAAGCCGTCTGCGTCCAACAGCGATCTCGCCAAGTCCCTGCCCAAGTCCTTCGCTACATGCATCACTCTCGATTCGGCGCAGGCCCGCGAGACCTCGATAGTGACCCTCTCCAGCTATCTCGTGCTCCTGTTCATCATGATGGTCGGACTCCAACGCACGCGCGGCGCGAGCCCATTGGCGATGTGGAACATGCTCTATCGACAGGTGCGTTCTTTCCGAGCGGTGGCGCGTATTGCTCTGGGTGTAACTGTTCCGAAAGGGCCTTGTATGGCTTGCGCTTGCACTCATATCCGAAGTTACCGTCATCGTGAGTTGCCAAAAGTTGCTCTGGAGTCTGTACCCTGCGTTGGGTCACGCTCACGCGTTGTCGTCCAGATTATTATATCCTCTAATATCGGCCGTGAGTGCATTTATGTAGCTATGGCCATCGCACAATCGGTGACTTACCGAGAGTCCAGCCATCGTCGACATGGTATGTTTTGGCGTGTAATTTTCCAAGTCGAGCTCACGACGAGATTCGTACTTCGCCAGCTCATACAAATGCCACGAGGTACGTCTCCGTTCACGTATGCTTCGAAGGGAACGGGACCACTAACAAGATGCCCCGACCTTGCCCAGTCCTCATCACGTACGTTTCTCAAGCCGTTCATGGATACGAGAAGCCCCTACCATACCCAAACAGCTCACTCGGCGCGACGCATATGTACCGCGCCCTCTACAACTTTAGCGCAATGAATGACATCCAGTGCCAGTACGTTTGATATCCCCTTCCTGTGCTTCTCTATTTAGATAAAGTTGTCACACTAAACTACGTTCAAGGATGATCCGCGATTGGGACCACCTCACCCAGCCGGACCCCATGCTCCGCCGTCGCTCGATGGACGTTTCCACAGGGACAAAATTTCCGTTTCTCCCGCTTGAAGTCGAGATACATGTTGCGTCCGAACAGCGCTAAGAACTCGACTGCACGCCGGACATGTAATGCTTATGTCTACCTACGTACATTTCTTACGATACCTCTCACCACAGCCTGTTTTTATGCTTAGGATACATTATAGCACTGTAGTCGATATGCTGCTTCGTACATGGTCTTACATGGTCCATACATTGAACAATCAACAAACGGACGCTGTTCGAAGTCGAGGCAGGCTCGGATTCTGCCGGTCCATTCAAGCTCCGAAGAACTTGCCGGTGCCATGCCGCCGGGACCAATGGCTGCGCAATGCGCATTGCTCTGCATTTCTTTCCTCGATGACATTGCCCGAAGACATCCTTTTGTCGACCCCCTCTCCAAGGTCCCATGCTAGTGGGTATTATATGGGGTAACATGGGTAAATCGCCGGGCGTATGGCTTCGCAAGAACCTGATTGTTGATTTTCAGCAGATGGCGTGAAGTTGACACAGCGCGTTCGGTGGACCCGGCTGTCTTCCTCGCAATAGAGCAGTGTTCACTGTTATTTTCATGATCGCCCCCGTCCACGGAAGCCCCGAGCGGTGTCGTACCTCGATTCTCCATTTCTTTCCCGCTTCTTGAACCTTGTGGGCGGCCCTGTTCTCGTCAATCTGCGCACCGCCAACAAAATCTGATACTAGCGACGATATCTAGAACACCGCGCGTCGTGGTATATAATGTATAACGGCCCCGGGGAATGTGGAGACGACTCGGAAGTCATGGACCCTGCTTACCCTCTGGTTCCCGTTGCAAACGTTCTGGCTGCCGTGCTGGTGCTCCTCTCTCTTATCACGGCCGGTCTTCGCCAGGCATGGAATGCAGGGGTGGTTGTGCTCGCGCTCTGGACATTCCTGGGTGCAATCAGGGCGAGCGTGGACGCAGTTATATGGAGAGACAACTTCAACAACGTGACTCCGGTGTGGTGCGACATATGTGCGTGCGGTGTTTTCATTGTCGTTGGTGCTTGTGCTTATGCATGCGTTGAACGTGTAGCGTCTCATATGTCCATCGCCCTATCCATTGCTATTCCCGCATGCTCCTTCGTCATCACCCGTCGACTGCACAAGATTATCTCCTTACGTGGGGTTGACCTACGCAGCCAGCGCGCGGTACGCCATCTAAACAGGAGGCATTCGGTAGAGTCTAATGCGAGATCTCCAGGGAGACATAATGCCGTATGACCTGTCCATATGCATTGGTCTTCCTCTGGTTATCACGGGTGTGTGTGCGTATTCTGTCACTCTACTTGTTTTCTTATCGCATTTTCCTCAGTCTTTCTTGACAGACTACGTCGTGCAGTCTGCACGCTTCCAGATCTTCGAAGAGGTCGGCTGCCAGTCCGCCCTCAGTGCCACCGGCCTTACCATTCTCATTTCTTCCTGGACGTTTATATTGCCTGTCGCGTCGATCGTTTTCTTCTGGAGTACGTCTTTGATCCATCCGTGCATCGCATGGTCTTACCCAGTCTTACGAGTCGTCTTTCAGGCCGACTTGTGATCGTTCTCTACCGCCACTACAAGGAACTCAATCAGTTCATGAGTAGCGAGATAACCCTTACTCGCTCGCGTTATCTCCGCGTTTTCGCTATTGGTAGCCTTGACATCCTCTTCAGTCTTCCAATTGGAATCAGTACCATATCTCAGGCCTCTGTCCAGGGACGGTCTGCACCGTTCTGGCCCGGGTTCGATGTTGTTCATCGAGATTTCACCCCAGTCCTTCTACCCGCCGAGATATGGAAAGAGAAAACGGTGACCAGGCTCTCCGTCCGCGCGTCTCAGTACGTCAACGTTGTCTCCGGCGTGTTGATCTTCGTGCTGTTTGGACTATCTGGGGAGTCAAGAGAGTTGTACCGACGAGCGTTTTGGCGCGTGGCGAGGGTGGTCGGATGGGCGCCTCGCGACAACGACGCCGCGCTCGAGCCGAGGATGACGTTCTTGTCAATCGAGATTGACATTGAGACGCGGTGAGCCACGACTTCTCCCCGGTTCATTCCCTTGGAGGGGGGATTACTCAACGCACGAGGATAGGTCCCTTCCGGACGACGTCACCACGCTCGGAAACGGAGAGCCCTCGCCCTGGTCTCCGCCATGGACACCCCAAATACCCAAACCCCTCGTACACTCTCCGCTGTCAGCACAGTACATCGTGGTCATTTTTGTCCTCTGGACTGTCAATCTGACGCTTAAACCCGGAAGGTCTCCCGAACCCATGCCTGCGGTAGAGGAAGAACAACTCATGAGCACAACTAGTCGATACTCGGGAGAACAACAGACGCGCGAGATGGTCTGAGCTCAGTCGTAACGCCGGACCTGTACCATACTTTCTCCCGGACATCAAAGTTAAAAGCTAAAGCAGCCACTCCGAGTGTTTTGGGCGCCCCCGACTGTGCAGTGGCCGTTGAACATCATACACTCTACGAGCATACTCTAATGTACACTATTCTAACATGCACCACTCGCGTATGTGCTCAGTCGTAACTAAGAGATGTGGACGCGCCATTGTGATGATAAGTGCACTGTAGGGACGCGAACGCGTACTCAGTCGACTGCAAGAGTGAACGACTCTATTAGATGGTAAGTACCTGTAGGGACGCGAACACGTACTACAGTACCAGTAAGTATAAGAGACATAGAGTCGGAATCGGAAGGGGCTCACCTCAGTCGACTGCAAGAGTGAACGACTGAGGAGAGACGAAGGAGGGAACGGAGCGAGCGAGATATAGGAGTGCGGAGGGAGCCATAACAAGCGGTCACGACACCTAAGTAATAGTAATCGGATACGCGTAAAGTATAAGTCGTTCAGTAGAATGAAAGGACCGGTGAGGTGAGCCGTGCACCATCATACCGGGTACGAAAGTAAGTAGGTATAGTAACAACACATTGCCTTGTGCTGAGCGACTTAGAGCAAGACAGGTCACAGCGTCGGATGGTTAACATCATTCACGTGCGTAAATGCGGGGTATCTTCAAGTTCAAGTTCTCACGGCAGGCCACAGGCGGACGAAAGGTTCAAGCTTCAAGCTTCAAGGATCTCGTTTTCTGTAGCGACTTGCCAACTTCCAAGGTACCGCTCCCGGTACACGATTCTCCTCCGAAGAACTCCCTAGAGGCGAGGAGCACACTACACAGAGAAGGCGTGTGGTTCATGAGTCTTCAGTGCTTCAGCGCCCGTGACAGCTACTGACTGTTATATAGGCTTATAGCGTCCCGGAACTGCCAGTGCCGTGTACGTTCCACGGTGGTCATCCATAGCGCCTTCCGAATCCATCGCTTGAGGAACCCCCGGTCTTTTACTATCAATCAGCCCTCAAAGAGACACCAGTGGCGACTCGAATGTGCTCAACGAACGCAGAAGCAACATCCAGACTGGGCAGGTAGCACATGGCGTCAGGGCGTCGGGACTCGGCGAGGGCGAGAGCGGTGGAAAAAGTATGTATATCTCATAATTCTCGTCTCTGGACTACAATCTCATCGCGTGCTAATTCAAGGCAGTTCAAGGAGCACACTGACAGCACAGGCCGCACACCGCCCCCTCTCCAATCCTTCCTTTCCTGCGTATTCGCGCCACGCAAAAATCACTCAGTGGCTTTCCTTCAGGGATACCCAAGTCACCGAACCTCCGAACTCTCAACTCTGCACGCCACTGTTTATGGATCGACTAAGACATATAAAGCCTTTCTCTCGGTATCTGGTATGCTGCCCTGCATACGTTGGACATGGACCCTACCTATCCTGCCGTCCCTGTGGCGAATTTCTCCGCCACCATTTTGACCCTCTTGACTCTCCTCGTCAGCAGCTGGGGACACTCGTGGAATGTGGGTACGCAACTTTTAGGCCTATGGGTCGTGTTAGAGTCTGCCATCACAGGCGCGGAGGCGATTGTTTGGTCGGGCACTTCGGACAATCTTTCGCCTCTATGGTGTGACATTTGTAAGTTTATCTTTGATGTCATAAGATGGGACACTTACTGACGAGACTGTAGCATCCCATCTCGCGTTGGCCTCCAATATCGGGGTACCAGCTTGCTCGCTCATTATCACACGGCGACTCTATCACATCGCTCGGATGCGGACAGTTGAATATCCCAGTAGGAGGGAGGTATGTAGAATACCTGCCCATGATGCCCATACCGATGGTCTGACCGTGTTTTGATCAGAAACTACGCTCCTTACTCTCCGACTTAGCTCTGGGTCTAGGAGTACCCGCAGTTGTCATGTGCCTCTGTGCGTCGCTTTCCTTCGTATTTGACCACTCGACACTCACGATAGCCCCATTTCTTAGACTATGTCGTCCAACCCTGCCGTTTCATCGTAGTGGAAAACTATGGCTGTGCCTCGAGCACGGTCTCCTCCGGCGTCTCTCTCATCCTCCTTGACTCGTGGGGCGTGGTCCTTCCTGCAATCTCCGCTACCGTATACTGCCGTAAGCTCCTCCTCTGTGTCACACTTCTCAGTACTCACGGTCCCAATAGCCAAGATCATATGGATCTTCTACCATCATCAACGCGACTTGAACAGGTTCCTCCATAGAAGCACCACCATCAACCGCATCCGTTACATTCACATCCTCTCCATCGCGTGCATCGACATCCTGATCACGCTTCCCGTCGGTGTACTCGGCGTTATCCTGCAGTTTTCCGATGGCCCGTTTTCTTTTTGGCCGGGCTGGACCGCCATCCACGGCGATGACTGGGGGCCTATCTTACTTTCCGCGGACGAGTGGACGGCCGACGGCTGGACGCGGTTTACGATCTACTTCAACCAGTGGATCAATGCCTTCCTCGCGGTCATGTTCTTCTTCCTGTTTGGCTTGACGATGGAGGCGCGCACGAAGTATCGAAGGGCGTTCTGGGCGGTTGTGAGGGTGGGGGGTTGCGCTACGCCTACAGGTCAGAAGAGCGGGCCGGACGTGACCTTTTTGACTTTGCACGCGGGGACGACAGCGGGTTCGCTCCCGATAACAGGGTATGAACTTCGTTCTATATTCTACTTGAATGTTCTTGACGCCAATCTCATTTAGGTCTCGAACTCGCACCGTTTCTGCGGCCACGGATGTAGGAAAAAATTGACGTCGAGCCTTCCCCCCCAAACACAGAATTTCTTGCACTCCAATGTCCTATTGTGGGAGATATCGAGCTTGGTGGTAGGCGTGACCAGGTCCGTCACCAGGACCAAGTTTGAACTGGCTTCGAAAGCATATACGTCGCACTACACTTCTTGTTCCACCTACGTTCACGGCTGCTTATCTGCGTCGCGAAGCGAATATTGAAGCCTCGTTCTTTCACTGCCGTGAGTATGTAAGCGCAGGCTGTGTCTCCTGTACAATCGCCGATGCTGCAATTGGAGTTGTCAGATCCCACGTCAATGGCCAGGAGGGGAGGGGGAGACGGTCTACATATCACATCCTCTTCTCGTGGCGTCGAAAGAATGTGTCGTCTGCGAATCGCCAGGGGCCGAAAGCTTTCAAATGCCGGTCCAAAAACGTCCCCCCCCCGTCCAACATGGCGTTGGACATCCGACGACACAACAACAACGCCTCCTTGGTGAGACCAGATCCTGTGAAGAAGCCCATTCCCCTCCAAGCCGTCCCAATATTGAGAAGACGATCGCTTTCTTGATGCCGTGGGCTCCCGTTTTGCGGGTCTCTCTGTTCGATGGTGTTGATGGCTGACCAAGCTTTCTTTCTTTCGTGCTACTGTTTTGGCTCCCTTGTCTGCATCCTCGTTCCCGAATGAGCATATACTTTTGGTATGGTACACTGCTCATATATATTCATAGGTAACTTGGAACCAGGTTCGAAGAGTGTCGGATTGTTACTTTACATGGCATTATACCTTTGAATACTAGACCTCGCCATCGCGTTCTCCGCCGTTTCCGACATTGTTCGAAAAACCGTTGCTGTGCTCGTCGTCGAACGCAGCCTTCCCGTATTCTCGATTCTCATCCTCCTTTTGGGGGTCCAAATTGTGCGAAAGAGTCACCCCGGTATACTAGCGGTCACAGACGACTGCGAGAGCGCACTGCAATTCGGAAACAGTCTAGTAAGTTGCCATCTATGGTCGAACGATTCAAAGATGCCTACGAAGTCGTAACATCGTCGTCTTTGGATATCCCTTCCAGTGGTGGTTCGAACACGATGATTGATAGGTTGCCCGTGGTCGTGCGCTCGCGGCGTCGAATTCCGAGCGCTTTCACTGTGGCCCAGAAAACCCGCCTATACACCTCCCTCGCCTCTCCCGTGGTCCCAAACAAGAAGAAAAAGCCGAGCGCGAGGACGATCGTGCGCCAATGGACGTAATACACGTTCACCGACGCCCACAACGCCGGTTTCCACTGGCTCGCCTTCAGGACGACGGGTTCCCAGCCGGTGTGGATGAGGTCCCATCCCTGGTAGAAGACAAAGTGGGACGTGGAGCGGATGTCCATGGTGAAGATGGCGGCGCCGAGCGGAAGCGTCACCAGCGCATCGAAGAGACCTAAGGCAAGGACGCGGAAGTAGCGCCGACGCGTGAGGGAGGAGTCCGTTTGGAGGAAGCGGTTGATCTGTTTGGTGTGGCGGTAGAACGTCCACAGAATTCCAGCTGAATGCGTTCGATTAGGCCGTGCAAGGGGAACAAATACGTAAAGGGGAGACGTACGACAGTAGAAGATGATAGAGATAGCGGGGAGGATCACGCCCCAGGAAAAGATCAGGATGACGGAGACGCCGGATTCAAGGACAGCGCCGCCGCATCCGAGCTCTTCGATCACCTGGTAACGGGCTCCCTGTAAAATATAATTTACAACAACAGAAATTTTCAGTGTGAAAAACCCGAACGAATGTGATGCGACGCACAGAGACCCATTGTGAGCACCGGAATCCCCAGTCCCAAGGACAGATCGGTTGCAATCTCCAGGCGTCTCTGGGGGAAACAAAGTACGTTGGTATCGAGCGACAGATGACATGAGGATACGTCACCTCCAGCGCACTTGGCGGTTCAACGGACCTCAGGCGAGTAATCTTGAAGAGTCGTCGGGTGATGACAAGAGAGCAGGCAGGTACAGCGACGTCGAAACCTACGCTGATGTGCGACGCTGTGGAAAGGAGTCTATGAGCTCCGGCATGAATGAAATGGGGAGGATTGGCGTACATATATCACACCAGATAGGGGACTTGTCGTCTGCGTTGTCCGCCCATACGATGGAGTCGATGCCTCCAATCAAGTCCTCGACGAAGACCCACGCCCCGAGTAGGCCTACACCGATATTCCAATGATGGTGGATACTTCTGTTGAGCAGCGAGAAGAGGACGAGACACGCGGAGACGATGTTAAGGATGGGGACAAGGGGGTATGTGGGATCCATTGGGGTGCTCGAGCGTCGCCGTACACCTATGACTTGCACTTGCGGTGTATAATTAGGCAAGCCCATCGGCACCGGGTGGGTTCGAGGGCAGATGGGGGTTGTAAGTCTTGCTACAGCTGTTGTCGGAGATGGCGACCGTTTGCAGATGCGCTATCGTTTGCATCTAACGATCCGTAGGAAGTCGGCGGTGGAAAGCGGTGGTGTGACGAGAGCCCGGGTTGATGAACAAGAGGGATACTGTATTGCTTCTTTGGAGCTTGTTTGATGCGATGGTGTGGAAGTGAATGGCTGACGGTATGATGGTTTGACTGGAAACGTGAGGGGACCCAAAACCATCATTACGCCCAGGGCTTCGTTTGCCGCCGACCATTGTTTGAATCCCGAGACGATGATCAACGGAGGCCGGAGGCCGCGGTGCTAGTTCGTTCTCAGAACAGTCGAAAACATCCTGAGGTGACCACGGAACCATTCAGAGGAGCTGATGATGATGATAGGAGGAGGAGGAGGAGGAGGAATATGAGCGTGTAAGAGGACGGGTTCGCGTGCCACGATGAACAACGAAGACGCACCTTCATTTGAATCTATAAATGAGCGCACCAATCGTCATATGAGTATTTCAGAGTTTGGAACATCAGGTGATGGGGCTAGAAAGTTGGCCGGCGAAGTCGCAGAGCTGTACGTAGGTTAAAAAGTACACATTGTATTAGGGAAGGTGCCAGGTGGCGGAGCACATGAATAAGAGTAATAGGTACGACTGAAGACTCGACTTGCCTGCGCGTCGTTATTTATATAAGATACCATCCTATCGTCGATCTCACCCGGATCCCTCGGCCTGAAGACATCAGCGATCTCCTATACGCTCAGCGCCACATAACGGTTAACCCACCCTTAACGAACCTCCCACGGCCGAACCTTCTGTGAGGCTACTGCTCGGAGTGCGCCGGTCGATCGTGCACAGAGCGTAACAGTTGACTATTGAACGCGTTGATAGGAAACCGACTCGGAGCATGAACCACAAGAAGTTGGACGTTGAGGAAAAGTCGTGTCGTCCGCGGTTAAGTGCAGGACGGCGTCTTTCTTGACTAGTTGAGCAGATGCCGCCATCTTACGATGGGTTGTGCACCGAGACCAAACGTTCGTACAACCACGCATGCATTCTGGACCTCGGCGTTGAGAGTATCTAAGTATGATATTTAATAGCCCATGAGCCGACGGGTTTGAGGGGCAAGTAAATGACGGGACTGCGCTCGCCCAGTGAACCAGCTCCCGACGACGATTCCTCCCAAAATGCCCCAGTAAGTCACTCCGCCGCTCTAAGGAACACAGACGCGCTCGTCAGCCCTTCCGCCACCGCAAAAGGTAGAGACACAACGCACTTTCCCCAACGATATCCGAATCGTTTCAAACGAGCCACCGTAGGCGGCTGTCGGCTCCTTCCCGTCTAGCCTTTGGAAGATGTTTCGTACGACGATTTCGGCATGCTTCAGATACTTCGCGAGCCGGTTGCGCTCGTTGTTGTCGATGACGTCGCCGATGCAGAACACACCAGGGTGACCTGGGACTTCGAGCGTAGGCTTGACACGGACGAGGCCTCGCGGCGTGACAACGTCGTCCCCGAGGGACTTGATAAACTCAGTCTTAGGAAAACCGCCGTGCGAGGTGATCTAGACGACGTAGGTTAAGTACCGAGAGGGTGGAAAGAAAGTGGAAAGAAACAAACCACGAGATCGGCGGGGAGCTCCTTCCCCTTACGGGTGCGGACAACGCCATCTGTGGGTGTGTGCCCGTCGAGGTAGTCGTTGAACACGAAGTTGATCCCCAGGTTCTTGCACTCTGCCGCAATCCGTCGCCGGAAGCGGTCCGCGTAGATGTCGTTGAACGGGAGGTTTCGGCTCTGGACGATGGTGACGGATTTCTCCTGCAGAGTGCTCAGCATGAGGTTGCTTGACGAAAACGCGCCTCAAAGGTGCGGACGTACAGGCCAGAGGTCTTTGATCTCTCCCGCAAGCTCTAAGTATAACACTCAGAAAGCAATTCACCAAGGAAAGTCGAAGTATACGCACCAACGTTGGTGGGACCACCGCCACCCATAACAATCTTCGTCGCGTCCCGAAACTTGGTCCTCCACTCCGCGATATACCGCAACACGTCCTCCTTTGAATCCGGATAGTCCAGCGGGGATTCCAGCCGCGTCCCAGGGGCCAGAACGAGCACGTCGTAATGCACTGTTTCTCCGTCGGCCAGTACGACCCTCCCGCCCTTCCCCGGCGCGTCCTCCTCTATCTTCACAGCTTTGCCAACCTTCAGCGTCCCGATGTCCTTCAACAGCCTGTCATACGGCAATAATATTTCGTCCTCGAGGTGGCCCTCCTCGGTAGCGGCCATGCGCACGGACGTTGGGAGGAAGACGGTGAAGGCGCGGTTGTTGATGAGAGTGAAGGTGTAGCGCGTCGTGTCGAGACGGCCAACGAGCGCACGCGCGAGGATCATCCCCGCGCCTCCGCCGCCTACGAGCACGATATCTTTCTTGAGTGCGCTAGTCGATGCCATGTCGAGATGGATTGCTTGAAGGGGTGCTTGATGAGAGAGTATTTGGATTCTCGTTATATCGGTGGGCTCTTGGACGTCACTGCGCAGTCGTGTTGGCAAGCTCGCCGAAGATTGACGTGGACGGGCGGCATCGACCTATGAGTCCGAGGGTTCAAACATTCGTTTTATGGAGCTTGTGGTCTTCTACTCTGGCTGCGCCCGAACCTAATCACCGGGACGAGGGTTTGACGCTGGAGGAAGATTTGACGAGAGGACGGCGACGTGGCTGACCCCGGCAGAACGATGGCAGAGCAAGGAGGACTAGAAGAGCTCATCGTGCTAAGATAGTTGGAGGCCTTGGACTTCGAGCCGAGGCGCTGAGCTGAAGGTTGGGACGTTGGAGCCTTGGAGGTCGAAAGCAAGTCGCTCAAGCGCAATAAAGCGCTCGTACGTAAGCGTGCTCTTGCCAGTTGACTTGGTTTTCACACTTCGACACTGGCAAGCTGTTGTACATGTGTATCAAGGTGAGTGCCCACAGGGTTATCGTCAGCAATTAAGACTGAAATAAAGTGTCCTAAATGGAACTGAGGCCCCTCTAATCCGTTGTCTCGTTCGACTTCGGCGGACAGTTCCTTCGTCAATATCTCCACGGCCTTCTGTATGTCCTCCATAGGATCGGCAACAGTGGAAACCTCGAAGGCCACCACCATCCTCTCTCCAAGATCTCTCAACCCGTCCGTATCCATCTCCCTCTCGCCAAACAGCGTGGAGCGCCTCCCGGCGGTGCGGGAAAGGTCCGCGATGAGGGCAGAGATCGGGACGCGAACGCGCGAGTAGATTTCCAGAGCATGGGCAATGATGGACTTGTGAGTAAGAGGGTGAGTAAGGAGCACGGAAAGGGCGTAAGCGTCCTGGTTTGGATGATGAGTAAGGAGTGAGCGGAGGGCTGACTACCGACCTCGATAGCCTGTCCTGCGCCTGAACCAAGGAACGGTTGCATAGCGTGGGCCTGTAGCCACGAGCTCGTCAGAGCACCCTCGAAAATGAAGATACTGAAACGTACCGCATCGCCCATCAAAACCACCCTCCCATGCACAAACGAAGGCAATGGCTTCACGACGTGGATAGACCACCTCTTCACAGACTTCTCCGCGACGCACTAACATGCAGTAAGCGAAAGTCAAACGAATGGCTGAGAGGAAAGGCAAGAAAATCCTACCGCAACGATGTGGCGCGCATCTTCGTCCCAATCCTTGAACGGAGTGGCGATTTCATGCGCCCCAGCCTCAGACTCGGACACCCACGGCTCTGGAAGGTGCGCGCCTTCTTCAGCATGCCTGGCCTCAACAACCGTGACGTTCATGAGGTCGCCGTTAGGTAGAACGTATGCGATGATCGTCCGGTCCTTCCCAACGAACTGCAGGGAAAACTTAGCCGCATGCTATGACTCGGACGAAAAGACGGCAGAGGGGTGCGCACAACGCAAGGTCCAGAAAACGCAGGGTTGTTCGGCGATCGCTTCCTGAGGGACGCAGTCGAGATGACGGTCCGGTAAGTGTCAACGCCCGAGTACTGAGGTGCGATGAGGTCCCGTAGCTTCGCTGCCTCTGCTGCCTCCCGCGCCCCCCGCGCCATGTACTCCAGCATCAACGCGCGCGTCACGGACTTGATCCCATCGGCACCAACAAGGACGTCGCACTCCGCCGTCGTGTCCATCTTGAAATTGGAGCATTATCGGGTCCGTAGAACCGTTCGCTTCGTTCGGTGAAGGAAATCAGCCGTTTCGAGGTCTGGGCAGTGCAGTTGGACTTGTTCTTGATGTGGTGGAGGAGGACGCTCTGGAAGTCAGGACGGTGAAGGGCGAGGAACCCGCCTGTAGGTTATGAGCTGAAAACCCTGGCGGAGAGGAGCATGGATCCGGGACGAACCTTGCGCTTCCACTGTTCCAAAGCTTTCCATGACCTGCTTGATCTGCCTTGTAGAAACGGAGCGACGGCACTGGTTGGTTATCTCGTGAGTCTTGGCAAATGGTGGACAAGTGAGAGAGAAAAGACACACCCTTCGTCGGGTTAAAAAAGCAGCCGATCTTCGCTAAGTCCTCTTCCAAGCCCACGGCCTGAAGGACCCGCTGAGCGCGCCACCAAGCACCAACGCCGGCACCGATTCCAGAGAACTGGGACGCCGCCTCGTATATGTCGATTTGGATGTTCGCGTGCTTGGATAGACCACAGGCAAGCGTGAGGCCCGCGATGCCTCCGCCGCTGAAAATCACATACCATCAGCAGCGGAATAGAAGGACGTCAACTCGTGATGTACCAGACTGCAACCCTCAACGTCGACTGGTTAGACATGACTGAAGATCAGGAGAATGGTAGGAACTTGCAGATAATTGGCCCGAAGCACCGTATTTATACGATACCACGAAGATACACTCATACGAGAGCCCGTGCACGTCTATACATGAACATTGAACGCGTGGGTCTGCATTGCGTTCGGCACCACTCCGACGGTGCGTCTCCGCCTGACAAAACAGATGAGAGAGCATATCTGATAAGATGACTAAAAGATCACACCCCGTGGCACTCAAGCGCGCGATCCATAGACGAGCTCGCATGCCGAATGGCTCTACGATTGATCGTCAGTCAGCTCCGCGGGAGTAGGTAATCGACTTACTAGCCACACCTTCCCTCAAGGCAGGATGCCGATGGACGAAGGTTCAAAAACAGAACGGAGCCGAGCCGATACGCTATGACTCTACTTGAGTACTCATTGGCATAGAGTTACGCCGGTGACAACGCCGACATACCATCCCATGCCTGCCAGTGGGCATGGCTTTGTAGTCGAAGTCGAATGGAAGAGCAGTTGCCTGCAGCCGCTCGTCAGACAGAAGGCGGAGTGCCGCTCTGGCAAGTACATACGCCAAACGCTCACGACTCACGAGAAATCGGTCCGAGTCGCCAGTGGAAATTTCGGCAGCACACTCGAACATGGTGGTTTAAATGTCCATGTTGTCGAAGAGAAATGTGTTTGAGCTTTAAGTAGTATTGAACGGATGAAATGATCATGGAGGTTTGTGCAAACAGACGGAGTCGAGGAAGTCCGCCGCGAAACGCGTCCTCTGACTTGACATCCGCGGCCATGTCCCTCACCCCGTCCCTATTACCCCCCCGCTTCCTCCAAACCGACCTTCCCTACTCCCGCCCACCCACACCCGGCGTGCACGACAAGGTGCGCGTCGGATGGGTCGGGCTCGGCGTCATGGGGCACATCATGGCCCGCAACCTCGCGTTACACCCAAGTTCACGTCCCGCCGTCGCGCTCCCGATCGTCGTCTGGAACAGGTCCAAGGACAAGTCGGAGAAGCTTGCGAAGGAGCTGGGAGAGGGCAAGATCGCCGTGGCGCAGACCTTGGAGGAGATCGCGACACAATGCGATGTCATTATCACCTCGCTCGCGAACGACGCCGCGGTTATATCGGTGTACACACAGATGACGAACGCGCTCAAGGTGCGTCTCCCGATACTTTCACGAGAGAAAGGCTGATCTGAATGGAGCTGTGTCGTGCGCGCAGGCCCACCCGCCGACGAAGACCAAGATTTTTGTAGAGACAAGCACCGTACGTCCTTTCTCGATGTCTCACCCGTCCTTCCCATCGACATACCGCCCCTTCGTCGCAGGTTTATCCCAAAGTTGCTGGTGCGTCCTCTCCCCAACTCCTTTGCTTGCACGTGAATCTAGCGATATCCGGCCAGGCGAACTCGACATTCTCATCTCGGCTCTCCCCCATGGACACTTCGTCACCGCACCCGTCTTCGGTCCACCCGCCGCCGCTGAGATGAGCGCGCTCATCGTTTGCCTCAGCGGCGACTATCGCATCAAGAAGGAGGTCGCGCACATCCTCGTCCCCGCCGTCGGACGCAAGGTGCTCGATTTGGGCGGGAACGTCGAGAAAGGTGCGTCCTTTTCCGGATTGGGTCACGAGCACGGGCGAATTGAGATGGACGGCGATGGGACAGCGCCGACGTTCAAGCTGATCGGGAACGGGATGATCCTCGGCTCTATGGAGCTCGTCGCGGAGGCGTACACCGTGGCCGAAAAGGCGGGTATCGACCAGGAGATAGTGTATCAGTACATCAAGGGTACGTACCGTCAATGGCCCGTCCCTCTCTACGACCATGCTCAATCCGATCTATAGACATGTTCCCCGCGCCTCCGTACGTATCCCTCCCACTTCCACTCGACGTGACTCGCGCTCATCCGGATCGATGGGCAGGATGCTCAACTATGGCAACAAGATGTTGAACAGACAGTTCGACGGGAACAAGGGGTTCGCGATCGACAACGGCATCAAGGACGCGTCGTACGTCGCCTCCTCGGCTCTTCCTCTAGGCCCGTGCTAAGGTTGGGTTCGAAGACACATCCACCGGCTCACCACGGAGGTCAACGCCCCAATGCCTGTCGTCGACATCGCCCTCCAGCACATGCTGACCGCCCGTGCTCTGCACGATGCTCAGGCCCGTACCGGCGCGACAGACTTCCCCGTCCTCGACTGGTCTGCGCTCGTCGCGGGCACACGCGTCGCGGCTGGGCTCGACCCGCTGCGCGACGACAAGGCAAGCCCGCTCGTTCCTAGATGACTTGTAGATGTCCTGACATTGTACATTAGACGGCAACAGCGAAGGTCGAGAAGGACGATTGAGCCAGACGTATACGTATCCATGTGTACAAGTTCCGGTGTGGAACGATCAGGAAGGAATCAAAGGGAATGTATCCAAGCCGGTATCTGCGCTGTGGACGGTCATGTTATGAACTTGCTCATGTACGTATATAGAGCGCTTTTGTGGACCCTGTTGTATGTACATACACGATAAATTGTAGCCATTGTCTCCGGACTCCCAAGACAGCGGCAAAACAGACTCTGTCCAATTGCTAGACCTGCCGATTCTGGTAACTATGCGGGGACTGCGTCAGCTCACTTATGCGTCTGTCTATCCAGCATACTTATGTGTCGTCTTCGAAGTCCTCACGCGCTTGCCCTATGTAAGTAGGTTCTCTCAGTGGGTTTCACGGCAAAGTCTTTGATGTACTCCCGCATTGCGTTGAAGGTCATGACGACGGCCCATACCACCAGCGGGTCCTTCTTTCACGGCATCGTACCTTATATCCTGCTCACACAACCTCTCTTCTCAATTGTTGCATTTTTGATTCTTCTTCCAGACATGATCTTGTGGAAGCAGGATCCATGGGGAAGAGTGTCCGTCAGCATCAACACCTACGCCAACGTGTCCAGCGCCGTATTCTTTGCCTTGCTCGGGCCAGGGCCAGGGCGTCGGACGCGACGGGCGAGTCTGAGTTTCGTGGCGCGTTTATCATGTCTTGCTGGTTCAGTGGCGTCCTAGGGCCTACACGACCTCCGACGATTGTAGTGTGCCAAGCTTGCGTGATTTTAATGTCCTTTCCGAACACTCAAGTAAATACGGAGATCAGAAGGGTCGTGGCAGGATCGCTGAACCTGTGGACGTGGAAAAGAACGGATATCTTAGTCGATTCGATTTCGAAGATGACGTGCGATAGTAGTGGTTAATTGAACAACTAGGCTCTGAATCCGCTTCATTTAGTAAAACTCGAAGAATATCCCTCCTTCATACCTCCATTTCTGGCCCCTTGTTGAATCCCAGCGGCGAGATGTGTTCATCGTCCTCACCATATGGGTGAAAATCGAGGCTTTGGCGTTCGTAATATGAATATATGGTTTCCGCGTCGATGTCTCTCGACGTCACCGAGCGCGTATGTCCTCGAGCCTCCACTCGGCCAATCGCCGATGCTGGCCTTGTAAAGATAGGATAAGTCCTACGCCGACCACGTGCATCAGTATTTTGTGTCGGATGAACATCAAGACGTCTACCTGTTGCTCCCGTAATCTGATCCAGTCGGCGAGGGTGAGCGACGCTTCTGGTCGCTCCCCGAGCACCGAAGTTGGTGCAGTCTGATCCCAACAAGTCCCGCCATCCTGTGAAACGCCCCTTGATACATGCTTATCGCCTCCTCCGTCGTCCCGAAAAGGGCGAATATCGTGAGGGAGAGAAGGACCGTGTTCCACTGACTGAATGTCAGCGCGGCCAGGGACCCCCCGTTCGCTTTCCACCCCTCCGCGGGCAAACTGATGACTCCGAAGAAAATGTGCGTGATCGACCAGCCCGGGTAGAACGCCATGAGGGGGGCCTGCTTGAGGTCCACGATGATCAGAAAGATGCCCACGGGCAGTGTGATCGCGATGTCGACGAATCCGACGGCCAGCACACGAATGTATTGATTATGAGTGAAGGAGGGATGGGATCGGAAGGTCTCGTTGAAGTGAGCGGACCCGTTCCAGAAGCGCAAGATGATCTTAGCTGCAACGACACTGTCATCAATGAGGACCGCAAAAAGCACGTTGCAACGTACGGCAATAAAAAAGGATGGATATGAGCGGGAAGATGATTGTCCACGAGGTGAGGAGGAGAATGGAGAGCCAGGAAGATATGACTGCAGGGTTGCAACCGTACTCTTCAAAAATAAAGTATCGCGCAGGTTGCACGGTATAGTCTGGTGTTTGAGAAGCGTTGGATGTGAGCATCGCTCGCGCGAGTGTGGGCGTGATGGCACGTACATAGACCCATTATGATAATAGGTAGGCCGACCCCAATGGAAAGGTCGAATATCAAGCTTTTCCATCTCTGTGATACGCATGAGAAGGTGGGAATCGCAGGCAACCGAGGTGCGACGTACCTCGCGCTCAGTGGGAGATCTGACAGTGTTCAGTCGTGCAATACAGTACAAACGGCGGGTGATAGCCAGAGAGCTTGCGCTGACGCCAACGGTACCACCAACATCAAGATGGGTCGCTAAAAAGGAGGACCGTCAGCGAGCGAGGCCCCAGTCCGACGTGTACACTCACAGATATCGCAGAACACGGGCGCAAGGTCCTCAAATGAGTTTGACCAGACGATTGCGTTCACTGCACGGAGAATAGAGATGATGAAAACCCACGATGCCAGCATCAAAAGGCCTGCGTTCCACGAGTGTTGCATACAGCGAGGGAGAATGGTGAGCAGGACCAGCGCTGCGGATACAAAGTTGACAATGGGTATAAGAGGATAGGTGGGGTCCATGGTACTGTGAACGACGAGGGCAGCCGGCCACCTGTTGGAAATGACTTTGGCAAGGCCATTTATAAGAGCGAGTGTGGATCAAATGGAAGCGCACGGCGCACCTTGGGTCCAGCTCATCGTGCGTTTGGGGAAGCTCCAGATCGCGTAGGAGACGGTTGGTCGTCAACTCATCGTCGGCTGTCCTGTCACTGTGAGGGGAGTTTATCGTTTGAGCGGGTTCGATGATTTAAAGTACAATCATTTGGAATTAAGACTAGCGAAATGGGGTTTGAAAACGTTCTCACCTCGTGCGTGGCATCATCAGTCAAAATCAGACTGATACGTTATGGCTAGTTCTCACCAACAGATCCCCCCCGTGCGAGGCGAAGCAGCAAAGGTGTGCCTAGGGTGGAATCCGCTGACGAGATTTCAAAGTTGCGTATTGACGGAGTAAGTTTGCGAGCGTCCCATATCATGATAAGTATCGCACCAAAAGAGTGAAAGGCGCCGATGGCCGTACAGAGCCGCATGGCAGGACGCACTGGCGGATGAGGTGATGAAACTGACAGTTGGCTAAGTCGGCGTAAGTCGTATCTAAAGTAGAGGGACTCCTGGCGGAGCCACTTGCAAGTTGCAAGGCGTTCACTTGAACATGCGAGCCTCGTGGAAGTTAGCCCCTAACCCTAAGTATCACAAATCACGTGGCAATCGTCCGACGTCCGTCGATGGTTTTCAATCAGTTTTAATCTGTCTCCCATTGCAAGACTCGCCAGTGCTCTTTCCAAGTTCCCGCGTTGCGACCCGTCGAAATGGCTGCCAGGGTTTCGAAGAATCGACAACTCTGGAGCAACGCAGCGGAAGTTACCTCCAGTGGCAGTGGTCATAACTCACCGGGATCACCGTGGGCCGTATGGCGCTTCCTTCCAGACGTCCAAGTCTAGCATGCGCGAAACGCAGCACCCCATCCTCACTCATGGCGCTGGTTTTCAATCTAGCACATGCACATTCTCCACTTACTGTGGTCATCCACCACATGGTCCATCGGAGGGCGCCAGCGATATCGTACCGGAACGCGGAAGGGCAAGTTGTCGTTCCGGGAGACCCACTATCTATGAGGACTAGGAGAGGAATTAAATGAAAACGGAGTGCGTAACCTGTGTCCCATACTATGTAATCGCATGGGTGTACGCGCCCGGCTCCTCTGCTATGATAGACTCAAGCTTTAAAGCGATGCTCTTCAAGATCGGTAATAGCCTTGACATCTGGATCCTCTTGAACCTCTTTGTCTAGGAGTTTTCATCAATGGCATGCTGCGCGAGGATAATCCTAGCGGTGCATCTTCGCTGCAGCACTGTCGATCCGCTTTGTAACCGAAAATTTTATCCCACCGTCCTTAGCGGCCTTTCTAGCTTTGAGGGAGAACCTTCGGTGAGACTTCCATGCGAGGAGCTGCTGTTACGTGCTATAGGCGCGTGCTATGGTATATATACTGAGCGTTAAACAGAGTCTCACAACGGCCTCATGAACCCCACATATCCACTTGTTCCCGTTCTCAACTTCTGCGCTGCGTGTCTCGTGGCGCTTCCATTCCTCGCCAATCCTCGAGGATCATGGAATATCGGAATCGTCCTGCTCGCCGCGTGGAACTTTCTTCTCTCGCTCGTACTGGGCATCGACGCCGTTATCTGGTCCAACAATACCAGGAACAGTGCTCCTATTTGGTGCGATATCGGTACGAGATCCTTTGCAGCTTTCCTCGCTTCGTTCACCAAACAGTAGACCTTCACAGTCTCCCACATCATCGTAGGCGCAGAATCAGGAATGTCCGCTTGTACATTGGTGATCACGCACCATCTATATGGTATTGCACGTTTATGTGTTGCAACGCCCGGGACGCGCATGGTCGGGAAATCCAGTCACCTTTGCACCCAAAAGGAACGCTCACTTTTACAAGCTAGATTCGTGCCAGATCGATGTTCGATATCTCGTTAGGCATTCTTTTCCCGCTCATGATTATAGCGCTCTGTGAGTGCAACCGCTTGGCTTTATCACTGTCGTCTCACGCTTAACATTCCAGACTACATTGTTCAGAGCTCACGCTTTGAAATCTACGAGGAATTCGGATGCTGGTTCTCAGTCGACGTGTCTTGGCTCTCCGTCCTCTTGCTCAACTCATCGGGCGTCGCTTTCCCAATGATAGCTATCGTCTTCTACTGTCGTGAGTCCTTGTTTTGCTGGTCTATTGTCGAGTGATCCTCAATCGCACTACAGCTACGATTACTCGCGTCTTCTGCGGGCAATTGACGGAAACAGACAGTTTTAACGACAGCTATCGCGCCATGGCCCGAAGACAATATGTGCGCGTCCTCGCCGTGGGATTCACTGACATCCTTTTCACGCTTCCTGTCGGGATCTTTCTCATCGTCGACACTGTTAAAGGCACTTCGGAACGCATGGTATTCTATCAGGGATGGAATACTGTGCACAGCGATTGGTCCCCCCGCTTTCACAGCGCTCTCGAATGGGAGAGTGAACCTTGGACGGCCTGGAGGCTGCGGTTCGATCAGCACATCACCATTGTTTTCGCAGTAGGCTTCTTTATCGGCTTCGGCCTCACGGAAGAGGCGCTTCTGGGCTACCAGCGGGTGCTCAATGCGTTGGGACTAGGATGGATCCATATTAAGAGGGATATGCCGTCGGATGTCCTGTCCGCCTTCGAAGCTGCGACGAGACCCGACAACGATCTGTGAGTGTGCAACCGTTTCATTTCAGCAACGTCTGACACGGCTACCTGCATAGCGACTCATCGGCGGCGTCAGTGTCGACGACGGACACGCCGACGGCACTCCTATCATCCCCATGGTCTGCACATGATGAAATCTCCACGGTTCACTCACGGAGAAGGAGAAGTCACCCAAGACTGTCCACGTAGTCTGCGGCTGTACGAACGACGTTCAGCCGCACGGCGTGCATGTCGCGCACGATCTCGTCGAACATCAACTCAACGTTATCGTCCAAGATCCCCAAAAACACGGAGCAGCGGTCATGCGGCATCGCGGATAGGCGGTGGGCATGAGCAACATCGATGTCTGACTAGTTCCGGTGGGACTGGGCGGAATGGTAGCCAAATGGTGCCATGAGGCCCAAGACATTCTACTACCCACCGTTCTTTACTACAAATCCAACGCACTATTCATATAAACGCCTATCCTTCCCGAATCCCGCCCGCACCGTTCCTCAGCCAGCTAGGACAACATAATCACTGCCAAACTCGTCCACAAACCGCTTCTGCTGGCTCCTGTCGAGCACACAATCCTGGAATTCGACGCGGATGGGAGGATGCAAGTCAGAGGTCCACCGTAACTTGAGAACGCTAAACAGCTGAAAGAAGAGTGCGTTCGAATCGCCTTCTCGGAGGTTTACTTTCTGGATGACGAGCATGTTAAGTTTCGGGAAAAGCTCGTCATGGCGAAGGAAGATACGCTGGATGAACGCGCTAGCAGCTAAACCGCGGATAGTGAGGCGAGAAAGGGATGTGAATGTGCGCGAGAGCTCGTCCCATGCGTAAAAATTGGGAGGAGGTTCAACTGCGTTGCTGGTTGGATCGGCGGGCAGAATGTGGTCGCAGTCGTGGGTATGATATGTATATGTGAGGGAAGGGACCTCGGAGATCTCGGGAAGGCGACGAAGAACTTCCACTACGGCTGACCCGAGGTCGAGATGGCCGTCTGCTCCGTCCTCAGTCCACTCGAACTCCATGGTCTTGGCGTTGAACGGGAAAAGGTCATTTGATGGGGGGGATCGGATCGTGCGCAGTTCGACGCGCAAAGCGAACTTGGAACGTTTCATAACCAGCTCCGACTTCCTCACAGCATAGGACGCGTCTTCGGAAACGGGGGGGAGGATATCACGTATCATCGCGGCGATGACATCCGCTTGAGCAGCGATCACCTGAGCAACGGACGCTCCTCCAATCCAAGGGCGCTCAACGCGTATGACGAAGGTGAAGTTATCCAAGGTGTTGGGAATCTTCAGGAAGCCCATGAGGGTTGGTAGTCGATTGATGTGGTCCGTAATCTTGAAAGTTTTGAGACGAGGGAAGATGATACTATGAGGAGGGACGAAAGATAAAGGCAGGTCGTCGAATGGAAGTGGTATTTCGAGGTCGAGGCTTGCGAAGTCACGGTTGTTCGTCCGGAGATCAAGGCTCTCTAAGTTCAGCGAGACGAGAGATAGACCCGAAAGCATCATATCCATGTCTGGCCACACATTGGTCGCGTCAAGGGAGAGAAACTTCATGCTGGAAGTGAAGAGTCTTTGCCAGTGTTCGCTGTCGACGTCAATGATGACATCGAACAGAAGGAGGCTTTCGATCCTAAGCGTTCCAACATTGAGGAATTTGTCCGAAATGGCCAGAAGGAATTCCCCTCCGTCGATTGCGAGGGATTTGAGCATAGGAGCGGAGCGTCCTTCGAAAAGGCGCAGGACAGCTTCGGTAGATGAATGCGTTGTTTCGTCGGCGTTTATGATAAAGAGGTCCTCGATCCGATGACTCTCGTCGGCGACAAGCTGGATCGCACACAAGTTGGGCGCTACGTACGTGTCGTCCGGAATGTATCCGGGAGTCGCAGTGATCGGAAGGGAAGAGCCTCCTTTAGTTCGGGAGAGCTCAAGAGCCCTCTCGGTCCAAACGGTGTTTTGAACGGGGATGATTGTCCAGAGTCTAGGGCACGCATATGCGATATCGCGCCATTGTCGGCAGACTTGAGATATGATGATGCCCAAGGGAAGATATTCTTCGCAACCGGAAAGTACGTTGCGGTCCTGCATGAGTTCGTCAAGTATCATGCAAAACAGCTCCGGTGGAAGACGACGGATAGGAGAGTAGGGGAAAGGGCGGTCGAATATGATGAGGGGAGCGGGAGTTGGTATGGAGGTGCCGCTTCCATCAGGTAGGAATGCAGCTGAGCCTTTAGGACTACAATTTATGTCAGGGCGACGCGGGAAACCTTGAGCAGATATCAAGCTTCACTTACTGAGGCGTCATGAAATAAGTGAGAAAGTGGGATACATGTTTTCGTACTCAGGCAGCTCATTTTATACCTAAAGCAAAATCCTGTCATTTGTTCACCGCATAACGACTCTAGAACAAGGCCGGGGCAGAAAACAAGACTTACTATATTTGGAAAAAAGAGGATTGAACAAAGGTTGTCAGCTCGTGTTCTTTTGACGATGTGGAGTAGTGGTTATGGGCCTGCCTCGAGTCCGCGATAGGTGCAGAATAGTAACAAATCGATGGTGGAAGGAGTGGAAGGAGACATTCAGGCTGAGAATGATGGTGCGCGCGGCGGGGCCGTAGGCCGTAAGGTAAGGCGTAGAGATAAGATTAAAAAATAAGATAAGATACGGATCATGTTCACCGGTGGCAGTCCCGGCCGGGTTGGCCGGTGGTCACCCCGTCCTTGTAGTTGGACTTTCACTATCAGTCTCCCTTGTAGTAGCCTTTGTTCCAAACGCCACGGTGCTGTCACTATGCCAAGCGAAGATTATTTCAAGTATTGCAAAAGCCTTCGTACTTTCCCGGCTATCCAGGCTCCGCTCTCTCCCGCGGAACAGGAGGCGAAGTACAAAACCCTCCTTTCCATCGAGACGGCGGAAACACAGCGAGCTACGGAACAAATTAGGACTGCTCTCGACCTCCAAGCACTTCGGGACACTGCTTCCAAGGTTCAATGTCAAATATGTGCCGGGATATACCACATAGCACACGGTAAGCGCACATATTGCTCGTAGGTGGCCGATGTCACGTCTGACGACGCAAAGGCGATTACAACCAGGTATCTTAGGAACTCTACTCATAAAGCTGAAGCGATTCTTTCTCATAGAGAATCATGTTTTTATCGTTACTTTTGAAGACGGATCAGACGTAATCGCTCGTGTCAACGGCAGCTACGCAGGCTACGACGACAAGGTGACACCCGAGGCCGTGGCCCACCGGATGGAAAGCGAGGTGATCTTTTTCACGCGATCTTACGAGGACTCTCAACTAATATATGTATGTTCTCAGTATGCCACTATGACTCTGGTGCTTAGGAGAACTTCGATACCAGTCGCGAGAATACTGTTCATTGCTAGCGATGGCACGAATGCGGTACATTCTCCGTACACCCTGCAAACACGAGTAAGGCTCATCGTTTCGCATCATCGATATTGATTATCATATACTGCTCAGATAATCGGACGCCCTTTGCATGAAATATGGCCTGCTCTCGATATCTCTGCCGACTCACAACTGAGCGCAGCCCAAATGGAAGCCGTCGTGCGACAAGTGGCACACATAGAGGGGCAGCTTATGCAGACCACATTCGACTCCATCGGAAGCCTTATTCGTGACCAAAGCAGCGGAGATATCAAGGTTTCCAGGATGGGCATCTCGAAGGCGCACAACTACCCTTTGGTGGGCGATATCGGACCGTGGCAAAGTTCCCGCGCATACATTCAAGCCTGCATCCGCAGCCAGCTCAACCGTCTTCAAAACCACCCTCAGGAGTGGATCAAACGCCGTCTACAGGCGAACTTCTCCGAGGGCGAAGACCAGGCGAAAGAGCATCTGAAATTCTTTACCAGATGGTATGCGCTACTCGAGGAGGCAACGGACACGCTAGACCTGAGCGAGTTCGATCCACCTCATTATCCGTTCGTGCTTGTCCATGACGATCTTGAGATGGGTAACATTATGGTAGCCAACGATGACCCATCCCGCATCGTGGGCGTTGTCGACTGGGAAGGTGCTCGAGTCGTTCCTCTCTGGGCATCTTACTTCTCCACCCCGTTCCTCGGAAAGGGCATGTATGTCGGAGATGACCCCGATTTGCTGGATCGCCTATTGGATATTCGACGAAAGATTCATGTATCTATGCAGCCAGCCCTAGAACATGTCGAGGAGGCGACGAGTGGACTGCGAGCCCTTTGGTACATAGCAAATCGCCCTTCCATGTTCCACACACCTCCGAATGTTCTCGGCGCCTTGGAACACTTTCTTCGATCGCGGCCGCAAGACGACGCGCGCCTTTTTGTCCAAACGATTCGACTGGGATATAGTGTTTGTAAGTAGTCCCATCTGGCTCTTCGGGTGCCGCAGCGACGAAAGAAGAGCAGAGTTATGTTTATGCCGTTTGTTCAATTTGTCTATGTCTTCCTCTATCCGCTCGTGAGTCTCGATGTCTATAGTGTACATAAGTACAACTCACTACCATGATGTCGAGAATGGGAATGGTATGGCGGCTTATTATGGTGACGTAATTACATCCACAAACCAACACCTCTGAGTCCCGACTTGCGTCTTGCTTTTTGTTTTGACGCCCCACCCTCGATCCATATCTCTCGTTGTTGTCTGCGCCACCTCTGACGGCATGGATGAAGACTACCTGGACTACTGTATAGCCATCAGAACTCACCCCGCCGTTCAGAAGCCTTTGTCGCCTGCTGCGTTGGCGGCCAAATACGAGAGAGTTATGAGCACCGGCCCTGATGATATGAAGCGGATGTCTGCGCAGGTAAAGACTTTGCTCAATTTGGAGGCACTCAAAGATGATGGGTCAAAATTGTTGGGGAAGAAGGCCTCTGGGATCTACCACATAGCTCAAGGTACGTCTTCTTCAGCTCTCGCCGAGAGCCAACGCATACTTACTCAGACTGGATACGACCACGTACGCAGGCGGCTTCAACCAAGTAAGCTGCTCTTGTCTGTTCTCGACATCTAACACTCATGTTTTCACGATAGGTCTTCGTTATCACCTTTGAAGACGATTCAGATGTGATAGCCAGGGTTAACTGCAGCTACGCTGGCCAGGACGACGAATTACCCCCGGACAATGTGGCCCACCGAATCGAGAGCGAGGTTAGTTACTCTTTTCGTGTGCACGATAGGTGTCTGATAATTGTCGATTAGTACGCTACTGTGATAACAGTTCGCCGGAGAACGTCCATACCCGTCGCAAAAATGCTGTCTGTTGTGACCAGTACATCGAATCCGGTTAGGGCACCTTACAGCATACAATCTCGCGTAAGTTCTGCCATCGCCATTCTCGTTCTCGTTCAACCATCGACAATATTCCTCCTTCAGATAATAGGCCGACCTCTCCATGAAGTTTGGCCGAGCCCCACCAAACCTGTCACGTCAAAGCTCAGCGCAGACCAAATGGAGGTTCTCGTCCAACAAGTCGCCCGAATAGAAGGCGAACTCATGGCAACAACGTTCGATGCAATAGGAAGCCTCATACGAGACGGAAAATCCGGAGATATTCGGGTCGGAAGGCTGGGCCCGTCAAGGGAGCATTTATACCCCATGGCAGCGCACGATATCGGCCCGTGGACAACCTCTCGCGCATTCATACAGGCCTCCCTGCGCCGCCAGCTCAGTCGTCTCCAAAGTCGACCCCAAGCTTGGATCAAACAACGGATGTCGGGAAACCTTGCGGATAGCGAGGAACAAGCGTGGGAAGACTTGGACTATTTCACTCAGTGGTATGCAGCCCTCGACAAGGCGATGGACAAACTTGACCTAAGCGAATTCGATCCGCCTCGCTTCCCGTTCGTGTTGGTCCACGATGATCTTGAAATGGGCAATATATTGGTGGCCGATGAGGATCCGTCGCGCGTGGTAGGTATTGTCGATTGGGAGGGCGCCCGAGTCGTACCTCTCTGGGCGTCACATTTCGCCAACTGGTTCCTCGGCGAGGGCATGTATGTCGGGGAGGAGCCCGATCTTCTCCAACGCCTACTAGACGTCCGCGAAGGAATACACGTCTCCATGCAGCCTGCGATGGAAGGCATCTCCGCCTCGACGGACGGACTTCGCGCGCTTTGGTATATAGCTGACCAGACATCAGCCTATCACTCTCCCCCGAATGCACTCGGAGCCTTGGAACACTTTCTCAGGTCACGTCCCAAGGAAGATACACAACGTTTCGAGGATGCGGTTAGAATGGGCTACGGTGAGCGAATCCGAACTTGCAGTTCTAGGCGACCATACGCCAAACTTCGATATAGCATACGTCCATGGCAAGCTGGAGTAATGGATGCCTTCACATACCTTGTGTTTTTTCCATTATTGTGCGATATAGGAATGTTTTTCAAGGGAACACCTGGTTCACTACATTTCACACTTGCGGTAGGCATCCGCAAGCGCAAGTATTCAGTCTCGCATGCCAACCTCATTCTCGTCCCCTGCATTGAAAGTATAAGAGCGACATAAAGGCTGACACGAAGTTAGTAGAAAGACAGCGTAGGACTGACGTCGTATTCGTGGCCGTGGTAACTAGTAGTCTTGGACCCTAACGCGTATCTGGGGTTGGATGAGGGACGCCGGTATATGGAAGATATCGCAAGCCGCAAGGTACAGAGCCCATCTGTCGCCTCCTTGTATGGGCAGCTGTGAATGTATACGAGACAATACTTACTACTTTTTCTTCGGGGCGTTGTCGATTATCATCGAGTTACATATCAGTCTCGATAACGGCTTATCGGCATTCGATATTCAGGATTGACTCGGGTGGTGTACAGCTGTTCTTTCCCTCTATTCTGTGATCTCTGTTCCACCTCGATTAATGGATTACCTACGGACGTTGGGGTCTGCCGCAGTGTCCTCTCTGGTTCAAAAGTCGGGCCTTAACCTCCCTTTCTCCCTGGGTGCAAAAGTCGTCGCGTACGAAGACGCAAGTATCTGGACGCTTTACGATGCCACGAAACGGGTGCGTTCATTTTGACCGTCTTTCACTATCACAATCACTCAAATCTCTTCTAGGAGGACGGCTCTCCCGTTTCGGTTTTTGAGTTCGATGGATCAGCACCAAGCAAGAGAAACCTGCTGACCCTCGCGAAGAATGCGATGCGCAAGCTGCGAGTGACGCGACACCCCGACGTTCTCAAGTTTATGGACGCAGTCGAAACAGATACAACGGTCTACATTATGACGGAGCGTGTCAAACCCCTCTCGTCTGAGATTAAATCATGGTCGGCGAAGGAGATCCAAGAGAAGCAGGAGTGGCTGCTGTGGGGTCTACACAGGATAACCGTTCGTCGCCATAGCCCCTTCCTTCGGTCTATGTCGCTTATACGGATGCTGTTTAGAATGCCCTTGCCTTTGTCAACGACCCATGCAATTCAACCCACGGGAACATCCGCATTTCATCCATATTTCTGTCTTCGACGGGCGAGTGGAAGCTTGGAGGATTCGAGGTGTTGAGTAACCCCACCGACCCAGCTGCAGTTCTCTATGTACGTAGCACACTGTCGTCAATATATCCTCCTCTTACCGGAGCGGCAGACATTCGCTGGTTTGTTATCGGGCATCAATGATGCCTCCTCGCCAGAAATCAAGAAGAGTGGTTGGTCCGCATTGAAAGAGTGAAGTCTTCCCTGTCCTCTGGATACCAGTATCCGTCTCATGCGACTACCAGTCAGCCTCCTGCAGCACCCGACTCCTACGCGCTAGCAATCCTTATCCACAACCTTTTCAACCCGTCTGCTGGTCCCCCGCCGACAACGCAACCGCCACATCCACCACCACAGCCCTCTTCCCGAGGTTCAATCCCGACTTCTGTCTTCCCTTCTTTCAAAAAGCTGCTCAATCCCAACCCGAAGGCGCGTATGAACGCGAAGGGTTTCTTCGACGTTGGTATGGCCGAAAGCGCAAGCGAAGGGGGGTTTTTCAAGTCGAACAGACTGCTTAGGATATGCGAAGGGCTGGAGGGTTTCGGTCTCATGTCGGGTGGAGAGCGGGCAAACTTGCTTCGGTATGATCCTCTCTACTCCGCATTTTCCACAAGCTAACGAGTGTCTAGAACTATCAAAGACGTTTCACCAACCCTTCCTGCAACATTCGGCACGCACCTCATCCTTCCGTCCCTAATCTCCTCATTATCAATGCCAACCATGGCCGTGCAAGCGTCTGCGATCGTCCCCCTCGTAGTTCAACTTGGCCGTGGTGTTTCTGGCGACGAATACGCGAAGCTCATCCTGGAGCCCATCATCAAACTATTCGCAAGCCCTGACCGGGGTACACGCATAGCTCTATTGGATAATCTCCCTGAATTTGCTCCCAAACTTGACAAAAAGATGGTTTCCGACAAGATCTGGCCACACCTCGTATGTCGGCATTTCTTTGGTCGTGCGAATGCGCGCTTACAGACGTTGTAGCAAACTGGTTTCAGTGACACCATCGCGCTCATCCGTGAAGCGACGGTCAAGTCAGTCGGTCTTCTCTCAGATAAGGTACGTTTCGCACCGGTCTTCACCCGCAATTACCCACCTTTCGACTTCAGTTCTCTGAACGTATCCTGAACAACGATCTCCTTCGACACCTCGCCCGCCTGCAATCCGACCCGGAAGCCTCTATTCGCACAAATACCTGCATTCTCATTGGACGCCTAGGTCCAACCCTGGGATATAACACGAAGCGCAAGGTGCTTGTCATGGCTTTCGGCAAGGCAATCAAAGACGACTTTGTGCACGCACGGGTGGCGGGACTTATGGCATTCATGGCCTGTGTTGACTGCTTCGATATCGAGGAGCTAGCCGGGAAGGTCCTGGGGGTGGTAGCTGGAGCTTTAGTCGATAAAGAGAAGTATGTAACCCATATCTCTTCGCGAGTCATGTTGATTAACCTATAGACAGGGTCGTGCGGGATCAAGCCTTCAAGGCCATCGAGCTATTTATAAAGAAGATAGAGGCTCATGCGGCTACTATGGTACGGCTGCCAAACTAAGGGTCTGACCACTTGCTGATGATATGTGGATGGTTTAGCCAGAGACAGCCCCCGAAAGCGACGTTCCCAACCCTTTAGGCGCCTTCGCAGCCTCAACAAATGGCCAGACTACTATCGCAGGTTCCGCCGCAGGAGCGGCTGGTGCACTGGCAGGCTGGGCTATCTCTTCCCTCGGAAAATCTGTAAGGCGCTTCATTCATACAATGGATCGAAGGCATTCTGATGGATGTTGAGTGTAGCTCGCAAGCAACGAGCTCCAAACCTCGATCTCTTCAACTTCTTCCACCTTGACTACATCTCCTCCGCCCATCCCCGTTTCTTCCCGTCCAGCTCCAGCTCCAGCAGTACCGTCTTCTTCCAAACCAAAAGGAATGCAACTTGGCGGATCCAAGTCCTCGAAGAATGGTGTATTATCTGCTATGTCCGCCGAAGAGGGTCTGTGGGGCGACGGTGACCTGATAGATGTGAATGCGGACGAGGACGACTGGAGTAAACTCTTTCTTTTTTTGGTGTTTTCTTCCCTGTGTTGACCGTCTCCATCTTTCCCCAGGTGCTTTTGAGAGTGCTCCCACTAGGAAGCCTGTTGACTCCGTAGGCCTTGGCTTTGATGACTTAAGCTCAAGCGCAGCGAATGGTAAATAGTGCCACTTTCGTCTGCTGAACATGAGTATCTAAGTGTTTATGTTCATAGGTGACGAAGACCCGTGGAGTTCCATGGAAGATACGACAGCCACAAGTCCCAAACCTTCTCCGGAACGTCCTCCAATATACTCCTCGCTGTCAACTCAGCCACGAAAACCCGCACAAATATCCCGCAATTCAACCCTGTCGCCCTCACTGACGTCCTCGACAACAGCAAGCCAACGATCGACACCTCTCACTTCGCCGCTTCCTGATAGGGATACGCCCTCTCCGGCACCAGCCACGCCGATCAGTACGGCGGGGATGACGAAAGAGGAGAAAGCGGCGGAGATGGCGAGGAGGAAGGAGGAGAGGAAGCAGGTATGCTGTCTCTTTATGTCGCTTTGTCCAATGGTATACTGATTATCGGTGCTTCAGCGCATAGCTCAGCTCAAGGAGCAGAAGAAAGGTGCCGTGGCTGCGAAGGCATAGCTGATGCTTCGTGTTGTTATATACTTTATGGGACCGATGTTCCTCTTTATTTTATTCTTCGTACTACATCTGCATTCCTATGATATTCGGAGGCCCAAACCATAATGAAGCAGCTTACTCTCCTCGGATTTGTTACAATTCATCCTAACTAACCTCCACAGGCGACATTCGGTCGCGGACAAGAACACGTCGTGGATCAATGATATCGCAAGGCAATCAAGGTGGACGTCGACACAGGTCCGAAGCATCATGTCCCTCCAAAGGACAGGTCAAACCAGAGCTATTTTCCCGAATTTCCTCTTGAAGGCCCCAACTCCGTCCGACTGCAAAATAGAGGTTCAATGCTTCTGGACCTTTGGTGTGTTTTCATCTGCCACTTCCAACCAGCACTTGCTGATCGCTGTCGTAGGCGAACTTCAAGGCCCTTTAACGCACACGTCGGTACTCCCGCGCGGTGAACCAACGTTCTGCTCTCTCGTCCTCATCTTCCTCGCCAAGCGCGAGGGTGGAAGTTCCGCCTTTTGCCGCCACCATGACAAGTGACCCCTCAACTCGGAAGATGCTGTCGTAAACCATATGGAATGCGTTGCATCGCGCGGTCTTTCACAGTGACGTCGAGCACGAAGGTTTACCGTGGCACCCCTAACGTACAATATTCCTTCCACGGATGGGAAGACACGCAAGACCAACGTGGAGGACCTTGCCGACGAAGATGATGGAAAGCTATATGAAGGCGAAGAGGTGGACGAAGCGAGAGCGAAGACGAGGACAAGGACAAGAATACCTACATATGCCCAAGACGAAGACGTAGGCGAGGCTGACTTGCCTGCACTTTCGACTGGTCTCTACCTGCCCATATCCAACGAGGACACCTTTGCCGATCCTAGTGCCTGCGCAAACGGCTTTAGCCTCCGTCACATCTACCCATTCAATCACCCATGACGTTCCCCACATCCTCAAATTCAAAGTCAGTGGCGTCGTCACATGGCGCATCTAATCCTTCGGCCTCCAGGCTCCAGTCCATCATGCATCATCCTTTGTGGTTTCAACGTTTCAACCTGCTATCGACCACTTCCGGTCCAACTTTTCTCCTTCTCGATATACGTCCAGGAGCCCGGATCGTGCTCGTCCCCGGCGACGCTTTCGACCAGGATGCTGCGTGGGCCACCCACCCCTTTGACTTGTACAAGCACGAGTGCCTATTCATGGCATATGGGAGGAGACTAGGGTGGGGGAACAGCGTATCCTTCGCCGGATGGGTTGAGGGGGGCTGCAGTGCGAAAGTAGGACTACGATTATCACCAGCGATCTACCCGATACCGTCCCTGGATGCTGTTCTTCTAAACGACCTTGCATTGTGTTCTGTATATGGTCTCCTTTGTTGTCCTCGAGTATGTATATAAGGCTTGCAGAGAGCTTGGTTTCAACCTCTCCGACCATATCGCTACGCCTACATCTCCTCGGTCGCAGCTGAGATTGTGCACATACTCTTGCCTACGGTTCCCTTGGTGGTATGTGTTATCTCCATCGTCTGTCCACGAGTTCCGCCCCATACTAACCAATGACAAGCAGAGATCACACACAACCACCATGGACTTAGCATCCTCCGCGAGCGATGCTCCTGCTCTCATTTCCAATCCTCCAAAACCGAGCGTGCTTCGCCTCTTCCCTGAACTGTTCCACGAAGTGCTTGGGAGCCTGGACCTCCACGCGCCGGAAGAAGCGCACTTGCCCTCGTGCATCACCATCTCTCAAGTTTGTCGGCAATGGCGAGACCAAGCTCGGGCGTACCCAGAATTGTGGACTCGCATCCCAGTTGCTCGCCTCGCGTGGACCCAGCAGGCGCTCACATACGCCGTTTATAGCGGAGGCCGCCATCTTCCTCTAATCGTCCACGCCGTGTGGGGAGGGAGCAGAAACCGGTGGCCGAACTACGACGCGATGCAGCTCGTCGCCAAAGAATGTCACCGCATCGGGGAACTCCGCGTGAAAAACGCGGGGAATGCGTCCACAGCTCCCGCCGTGCAGAGGGCGCTGAAGCTGTTCTACGGACTTGCAGCTCCTCATTTAACGAACCTTTCCGTCGAGGGGGGCTCGTTCGGGGCGCCCTTGGACCGCGCGTTTCTCAGCGGAGGTGCGCCGAGCCTGATATATATCGAGTGGGCCGACCTCTACCCCACGGCCGGCACCCTCGACTTCCCGATCCTTTCCCCCTCGCCGAACGTAACATACATCCATCTTGCAGTCGATGGACTGTGGAGCCGACTAGACGCGTTTCACGATGGATTGACGCGCCTGGCTCCCAGCCTGGAGTATCTTTCCATTTGCACTTGCGAGCTCCCCGCAAAGGGGTGGTCCGACCCAAGCGCCGCGGCGCTCGCTCACTTGCCCACCATCCCGCCCATCGTTTTCCCCCGCGTCGTGGAATGCTACCTAAGCGACCATATCGGGCGGATGGGCCTCCTGGCGGGTTTCCTCGAATTCCCCAATTCCGACTGCATGACCACATACTCCGTGGCCCTGTCCGTCGACGACGCGGGAACGCAATCCCGTCCGATTCTAGACGTGCTCGCCGGCGAATCGGAGAACATAGGCGCCATGGTTCGCCGGATTCTCGACCCTCTGTCTCTCGGGGACGAAGCCGACTACGACGCTGGAAGGATCCAGTCGATCGACATAGATCCCTGTGCCAGCGAGCACCAGATTTGCATGACCGTCTACACTAGTGAACACGGCACCCACGACGTGCCTGGCGAAATCCACCTCACCTTCGAATGGTCCCCAGGCCACCCTCTTCGTCGCGCCCATCGTGGGCTTGCCCTAGCCTCGATCATCCGTCATCTCCCCCAAATCGACGGTGCCACCTCCGTGTACCAGTCCGTAAAAGACCCTGAGTACACACCCGAAGATGCGTATGTGCGACTCGACGAACCCGCGGCTCATGGATGGCTGGAAATATCTTCAGTGATGCCCAACGTGGACTACGTGATGGCAGACGGAGAGAGGGCCGACGCACTGATCTCTCAACTCGCTGCCACCCCCCACGACTGCTTCCCCGGCCTGTGCACGCTGGTGATACGGAGGTTGGATTTCTCCGCACACGACACGACGGACCAGCGCATCCTCCGGATCACATGCGTGCTCCGGTTCCGACTTTGGCGCGCGTCGACGGGCCTCCATCCTGCTCTCGAAGTCACCTTTGAGGATTGCGTCCTCACGAAGGGCCAGGGACGGCGGTTGGTAGCCGAGTTTGGCAAGTACTGCCGCTTCCCAGGGGGGAGAGACGCGAACCGGTGGAACGAGGACGCCCTCATGGAAGCAGTGGATGGCCAGTCGTAGGAGAGCGAAGGCGGTCGTGGGGTTTCGATCACGGCGAGAAAGCGGTTGCACAATGTAGTACCTACCTCCATAATCACAGGTGGTACTCAATGACGCGAAGTTGTCCTGAACGAGAGCTTGCCCTACAGGCAGGTTGTGAAAACAAGATGAGGGCGGCGTCACGATGGACAGACATCAACAAGCCGTGCGCATTGCATCCCATCGTCCGCAGCGTCGGAAAGACCCGACATCTAAACGGTACAATGGCCCACACGAGATGAATAAAAAGGTATATATACATCGACTGCACTACAGCCGGGCGTCGTGCTCTCACGCAGACGCAGGCTTCCCAATGTCTTTGACGATACCCGCCCACAATTCCCTCCCCACCACCGCCGCATCCCCCACATCGCACACGACGCCCACGTCCACCGCCGCCACGCTCCCCCTCCTCCGCGCCCGCGCCGCCGCCGCCCGCGCCGCCCGCTCCACGATCGCCCCGAACCGCGGGATCGGCTGCAGGAGCAGCGCATCCTGCGCGCGATCCGGCGTCGGCGGGCTCCCGCCCTGGAACGAGTGGCTCCCGTCCACCACGGCCACCCGCGCGCCCTTCAGCAGCCTGAAATCGAGCGCGTGCGGCGCCCCGACGCCGAACGCGACGCGCCACCACCCCGCCGACTTCGGGTACGTGTCCACGTCGGACCAGCTCCAGTTCGCCTCCGCCTCCGCGCCCCCCGCGGCGTCCCGCTGCTCGGCCTCGGCGCGGATCTCTTCCAGGACCTCGAGGATGGGCACCGTGTTGCGGAGGATGTCGACGAGGGCCGGGAGGCAGGCGGAGAGGCGGCTGTTTTTGAGGAAGGGGAGGAAGAAGGGCTCGGCGTCGGTGTGCGGGTTGTAGGGGCGGCGGGAGGGCGCGCTTGGGGAGGGGAAGAGGGAGGAGGCTGAGGAGGCGGTGGGGGGCGGGGATGGCGGGAGGCGGGAGAAGTGGAGGTTGAAGGATCCTCCGGAGGGGTCGGCCGGGTCGTTGCATGTGATGGAAAGCACATAATCCTGCCATGAAGACGCTCTCGGTCAGGAAAGGGACCCAAGGGCACAAGGGCACTGATCGCATACCGACGCATACGCAAACTCCACGGTCTGCAGGTCGAAGGACACCAGCCGAACGTCCTTCCACCGCTTCGCCATCTGCGCGACTGTCCCATTCCCCACCCGTCAGCGGACGGACGGATTCAAAAAGCCTGACAAAGGGGCACGGACCTTCCCTCGCGATGACCACGATCTTCGACACGCTCCGCCACTCGTTCAGGAACATGTCCACGCAGCCCTCGACCTCGTCCGCCAGGAAGCACACCACGGCCTCGCTCGCGTCGTACACGATCCGCTTCGACGGCCGGATGACGCCCCGGCCCCGCGCCGCGCCCGCGCGCCGCCCGACCGGCTGCTGCACGTACTTGAGCTTGACGCACGTCACCACCTGCGGCGGCCGCTCCCCGTCGCCCTGCGGCTCGCCCGCGGCCGGCGCGGCCCACCACGCGAGCGGGAGGACGCGGATGTTGGGCATCGCGGCCTCGAACGCCTGCGAGCCCGCGAGGATGTCCGAGGACTGGACGCAGAGCGCCGGGATGGTTTGGGAGAGGGAGGAGCTGAAGCTGGCGAGCGACGGCGGGACGGCCGGGGCCTGGCCGGAGGAGGGGTAGACGTGGGTGTACGGGATCTGGCGGTTCTTGAACTGGAGCTCGACCTTGGTGTGGGCGACGCGCGCGCTGGGGGGGGGGGGGGTTGGACGGCGTCAGCTGGGGCCGGACGACGTCAACAACAGGGACGCGTACCAGCAGTACGCATACAGCTCCCTCAACACCTGGGTCTCGAGTTTGAACCTGCACGAACGTCAGTGCCAGACCCTTCGCCATCAAGGCCCAGACGACGCTCTCACTTTGAGTCCATCGCACTCGGGAGCAGGGCCTCCCGCTTCCGCTTGCCGCCCACGCCCTCGGACCCGTCCGCATCCTCGCCCGTCGCCCGGACGCAGATCCGGTCCACGTCGAGCCAGCCGATGTCCTCGATGACCAGGCGGTGGTACTCGCCCTTCGGGGGGCTGACCTGGATCAGCCCGTACCGGAAATCGTCGTCGGTGACGACGAGGACGAGGTAGTGCGCGGGGTAGGGCGCGAGCTGGATGTACAGCGGGATGCGCACGGTGGGACCCAGCTTCGCGAACTCTGCCCACCACAGGGGGACATCAGACACGCAGCTCGCGCGCGAAAAGGACGGAAGACGGAGGACGGACCTTCTCGCGAGAAGTTCCGCGCGCGGTAGGTTTGGAGGCCGAGGTAGTTCGCCTTCTGTTCCGCGAGCTCTATGATCGTCTGGCGCCACACACACACGCACGCACGCACACACAGAGGGATCAGTATCGCCCAGGAGGAGGGTCCGAAGCGCGACTCACGTTCATCCGCAACCTCACCAGGGCGTTCAGGAGCACCCCGGGGTTTTCGTTGAGTTTCTCGGAGATGGCGGAGAAGCGCGGCCCTCGTCCGGCAGCGCCGAAGTCGCCCGTGTCCCGCAGGCTGAGGCGTCCGGTTCTGGGGTCGATGGTCACGATCGCCGTCTCGTCCGCACAGAGCAGGGTGCGCAGCGCGAGTTGGCCCTCTACGTGCGTCAGCCGTGGTAGGGTTTATGGTGCCACGGCCCCGACAAGCTCACCATTTTCGACCAGCGCGACCGCGTCCGGGAGGGAGAAGACGGTGCTCCGCCGAAGCTGCCGCAGGAACGCCTGGAAGATGCCTCTGGTATGCTTCTCGATGACCCGTCGGAGGAGACGCTCCATGTCGAGGTCGGCCGCGTCCTGCCCAACCGAATGAGCCCAGCCCACACCCGGCGCCCCGAAAGCGACGGACGTATACGCACCACCTCGAGCTCGCCGTCGCGCAGGACGGCGTCCTCTGGGAAGAGCTTGACGCCCAGGGCTCCCGGGACCGGCGCCCACTTCAACTCCCATCGCACGGATTCCACGTCGTCCGACGCCCGACGCCCGGCAAGCTTCGCCCTTGCCTGCAGATCTGCCAGAACGCGCGACGCGGGCGCGCGCCGGGGGGTTGGGGAGTCGACGAGCGACAGCGTGAGCGTGCCGCCCAGCGGCGGGAGTCGGAGGCGGGGCTGCGGGGGTGGCGGGGGCTTTCGTCTGGAAGCAGCGTCACTGTCGATACCGCGAGCGCGCGCAAGGGGACGGTTCGACTCACATCCAGTAGGAAATCGTGAACGAACGACGGCCCGGGGCCATGACGACCGAGAGGTAGTCCGCCCAACCGAGTGAGCGCAAGCGCTCAGCCTGACAAAAGCGTCGGGGGCCGGGATGAGAGACAGGATGACGGGACGGCGGGGAGGCGTACCTGGTACCACAGGATCTCGAGCTGGTACGTCATGGACATCATCTCTAATGAGAGGGCGTTCACAGCCCGCATCAACGCGAAGGGGAACGGGCTCACGGAGGAAGTTGAACAGCCGGACGAGGGGCGCGTCGACGACGCCCTCGGGGAGCTCCTTCTTTGGGGGCGGCTCTTGTCCTGGCGGCGGCGGCGGCTCTTCGGGATTGGGGATATAGAACCCAAGGCGGTTGTCGGCCTCTGCGGTCAGCGCACGCATCATGTCGCCGGTAGGCTTTCGCGGAAAGTCTATGAGCGAGGTCAGGCTGGTTTAGACAGAGCTTGTGAACGGGGGCATACCCTGCATGCCCGTCGGGTCTCCTCCGACGTTGAACAGGAAGACGGCATCCACGAAGAACCATCCGTCGGTCGGTTGTCCTCCAAGGAGACCCAAAGAGGCTTCGAAGGTGTTTGGAACGGAGAAAAACACGCGTCCGTCGGCTAGCGGAGGGTCGTGGTCAGAACATGGGAAGTCGCCTACTAGACAGCGGGACACACCTATGCGATAGTTGGACATCTCTATCGGAATGACCTCGTGCATGCGAAGGCGGTAGCGAACGAGGGACTCCATCCGGGTGAATATCTGCGCTATGTCGTCATCGGTGAGGGGCTTCGGGGGGATGAAAATGTCTTTGATTATGGTGGGAAGGCGCCAGTAGGTCCCCGTGGTGAGCACGTCGAGGGAAGTGAGCAGGTCGTGGTTTCGGAGCCTGCGGGGGACGTTGGACCGGGTTGGAGCGGAGAAATAGGACGGGCACGCACCGGGACTGATCCAGATTTTTGTTGGTTTCGGAGAGGGCATGGGTGACGTCCTCGAACTGTCGGTTCTGGTCCATGAAGAACGCGGTGACGTTCTGTGCAGACCGACCGTCAGGGACGCCATCCTGGACCAACAAGCAACCAGAGACGAGCGCACCATGCACTTTTGGACGACGTGGGCATCCCGCGACCACTTCGCCACCGCATACAGCTTGACCACCTGCTTCTTCCACGCGACCACGAAGTCGGCCAGTTTTCGCTTTCTGGCCGCATCCGACATATTGGGAAGCCTGCGAGAGCGTTTATCACGATGCGTTCGCTGGAAAAGACGGACGAGATCCGGGCGCGGGGCTGGACCGGGGGGGGAGGGAGGGGGAGGGGAATTGCGTAGACGGGTCACTCACGTCTCGGCCAGCTCGCTGAGCTCCGCGTAGCAGGTCTGCACCAGCCTCGACACGATCTCCTGCATTGGTATCTGCCCGTCGTCCACTACCGGAAGCTCGGCTTCGAGCCGTTCCAGGGGGACGTCGTCGGCGCCATTGGCGAGGCGGTCCAAAAGCGGGGTGGCGGGCAGGGGCGGCTGGGACGACAGTGGCGGTGTGTGGATCCCATTGGCCGTGCTCATGTCCCGGGTTTTTGTGGAAAGCGGCGGGGAGATGAGGTGAAAGGGAGGGAGGGAAGGGAGGGAAGGGGGGTCAAAGCCCAGAGGAGGAGAAAGGTTGGAGTCTTGGAGAACAAGAATCGGACGAGCGCGTTCCGCCGCGATCCCCGCGTGGCTTCCACGTGACCTCCCCCTCGAACGTCGACGTTTCACCAGCCTGGGACATGTTCTCGACACTTCTTTCCATGGGATACACGACAATGTACTGCAGTGCTGCAGCCATGCTATAGCTAGCCACAGTCTATAGCAACCGTGCAGTATAAACTTTGAGAAAGCATTGACACCGGCATACACTTCGGCGGTTAACGTTGCTTCAATGAGGTCGTAGTACTTCTCCGTCTTCGCCCTAGTACTCCTCTTAGCAGGCGGGCCGCCACGAAGGAGACCAGCCGGCGGATACTTGCGTACTACCGGGGCGCTGAACAGACGCCGTCAACTTGTAAAAACGGGGTCGAATGTTAATTCAGAGGATTATGTAGGAGAAAGGAAGAGACCAAGTCGCAAAGAACCACTAAGCCCATTTCGGAACGAGAGTCGCTAACGAGATCTACAGTAACGGGACATTCGGGGCACTGGAAGCTGCTGGTACAGTGCCGGTATAAACGGAGGATGTGCCGATGAGGAGTGCGGTGCATCTGGACGATACCCCCTTCGCTTCCTGCATGTGAGGGCCAACCTTATCGTTTCGAAAGCCCTTCCGTCGGCGGTTTCTTCGTGAGCCACAACATGGATTGAATGTGGGCCTCTACACCTTGACGCGGGCCCTGGTCGGAGCAAGGGCGCCAGCGCGGTCGGATCGGGTGAAGAGCCTTGCGCTGGTCGCGGGGCCACTGATCATTGTTCGGCTGGGAGCAGCTCGTCGACGGGGACGCGGACGAGACGCTCCCCACCGGCGGCGGCATCGCCCGCGCCCGTCGCCCCCCCTTCCTCCGTCTCCGCCCGCGCCGACACTTCGCATCGCATCGCATCGCATCAGTGGACGAAAACGCGCGAGGACACCGAAACCCGCGCACAGAACATGTTGAGGATGCGGAACATCTGCGGCCACTGCGCGAGCACTTGGCCGTTCACTGCCCCCGGCGCGCGTGAGCGGTGCGGAGACGTCACGAGAGAGGAAGGCAAAAAAAAAAAAAAGATGCGCGCACCGACGCCCGCCTCCGCCATGATCTCGCAGTCCTCCGCGAGCCCCTCGATGCGTTTGAGGAAGAGCGCGCTCGAGCGCTCGAGCGCGGATACCGCGTCGAATTCCTTCTTCTTCTCCGTGAGCTTGGAGAGCGCGGCCGCGTTGGGAGGCTGGCTGCCCGGAAGGTGGGAGGATGCGCGCGAGGATGCCATGGACGAACGAATCATTGTCGGTGGAGGTTGAGCAGATACGGGCACTCTGCCGGACTGGGTCAGTTACTCAGCATGTTCCGGCAAGACCCGGGCCGTGATCCTCACATCTTTCTTGTCTCCTGCGCTCACAGAAGCCTCGGTGACGTCGGTCGCGTTTCACGGACCCAACTTGCCTGAACTTTGCGTTCTTCTCGTTCTGTTTTTGACCCCTGCATCGCCGAGCGAGGAATAACACACCACGCCCTCACCACGCTCAAGGAACTTCCGACCACCCGGACTGTGGTTCTACTCGTGGGCGCCTTGACTCGAAGCCCGGCGGAGTCGTGGCACGGTCACCGCTTCGACCTGCGGAACAATGGCGCTTTCGACATCGATAATCCCCCGCGCGAAGCTGAGAAGGCGAGGCCGGGAGAGGGAAGGCTCGCCTCGTGGTTGTTGAACGTTGAACGTTGACGGTCGACCACGCCAAAGAAGCAGAGGCGTCCGGACAAGGTCAGTCTTTTGTCTTCCTTTCTCTCCGCGATGGCACATTCCTGATCGCGCTTTGTTCTTTTAGGGCGCACTGCTCGACTCATGGAGATGACAGCGCACCCTCGCGGATCGCCCTCGCCTCCGCTTCTTTCGTTTCCCTACGCATTGTGGGCGGGTGCGTCTCGCAGCCTATAAACTGCTGCTGCCTTTCTTGAAGGCTCCGTTCTCCCTGTCCTCGATCCCCCTCAACTCTGTAAACGACGGCTCTCTCTTCTCCATGGTGACGCCACAGCTGACCTGCAGCCGCCACGCAGACGTTCACAGCGGGATGCGCATCCAGAACAAGTCTCGTATATATCGACAGGGCAAGCTTCACAACCTCGAGGGAAGACCGGCCCCATATCCAACCTCCGACCTCAGCGTGTTCCGTCAAGCAGTGGCGGGCAGACGAGGGGGACAGACGAGAGCCCCAGGGATCCATCCGAGCGCACCCGCGCACACGCCCCTCGTCCTCACCCGCAGTCCCACGCCCCGCCTCCCCGACGAACTCCTCCACGTCATATTCGACGCCCTCGTCGCAGACGCCCCCCCGTCCTCGCTCACCGGCAGACGCGGCGCTCGCCCCCTCGGCGTCACGCTCTCCCACGTCTGTCGCCGCTGGCACGCGGTCGCCTACCGCCACCCCCGGCTGTGGACCCACCTCCCTCTCTTCCACATCCACTTCACCGGCCTCGCCCTCCACAACGCCGTCGCCCGCGGCCGGCCGGGCGACCCCGTTCGACCGCTCCCCATCTCGATCGCGGCGGAGTGGGGCTCCGATCGCGCCTCGTGGCCCGCCCACCCCGCTCTCCGCCACGCTCTGCATGCGCTCGAGCGCGTCGCCGCCCTGTCCCTCGTCGCGCTCTCCCCCGACCCCGCCGCCTTCCGCGCGATCAGGGACGTCACGGACCTCCTCTTTTCCCGCGCCGCGCCCACGCTGCAGTCCTTCCGAATACACGTCCGCAAGCGCCCCGGCGAGCACGCCCTCCGCCTCTCCGCCTGCCTTTTCCACGGACAGACGCACCGCCGCCGCCGCCGCCTGGACATGTCCCACGTCTCGATCCTCCCCACCGCCGAGATCCTGCAGGTGGACCTGACCAGCCTCGTGCTCGACTGCGCGCTCGTCTGGGCGGACACGGACGACTTCCTCGAGGGCCCGCTCTGCCTGTCCGCCTCTCTCCAAGACCTCGTCCTGTACCACCCGCCCGGCCACTGGACGGACCGCCGCGTCGACCCCGACCCCATCTGGCCCCCCAGCCCTTGCCCCGGGCCCCCGCACAGCATCCCGTTCCCCCGCCTCCGCACGGCCCACTTCGACGACCACGTCTCCCGGCTGCCGAGCCTGCGCCAGCACCTCTTCTTCCCCCCCGGCGCACGCCTCTCCCTCAACCTGGCCGTGGTCGGAGCGGAGTCCGGCCCCGCCTTCGTCCTCGACACCCTCCGTGGATCCTACGACGGCCTCCTCCACGCGGTCGCCGACATCTACACCGGCTTCCCGTGGTCCGACAGGATCGCGTGCCAGCGCGCCGCCGTCGAGCAGCTGCCGCGCGCGCTCCAGGTGACCCCCGCCCTGTGCGACGGCATCGCCCACCTGTTCCCTCGAGTCGCCCTTCAGCTCTACTGGGCCGAACCCCTGCCGCCGCCCGCCCTCGCCTGCCTCCCCGCGGACCTTCTGCGCCTGTTCCCCGGCATGCACGTCGCCCGCGAGCTCGCCTTGCACGACGCCTTCATCCCTGCCTCCCCCGCCGCCGCCGCCGCCGCCGCCTTGCTCGACCTCCACCTCCGCCTCCCCGCCGCCAACAACATCGCCCGCCTGCGTCTCCACCGCGCCGCCGTGCCCGCCTTCGCCGCGGCCCAGGCCCTGCAGGCCGGCGGCGCGCCGCTCTTCCCCTCCCTCCGCGAGCTCGTCCTGGCGGATTTCGACGTCTACGCCGGCGCGCGCGGGGACGGCGACGTGCTGCGCGGCTTGGGCCAGGCCCTGGCGGCGCGGTTCCCTCCCGTGTGCGTGACGTGCGCGGGTGCCGTGGGTCGAGGCGCGTTGCCTATGCCTGGGTTCGAGGGAACCCCGGTTAGCACAGGGGGACGCGGGGATGGCGGGGCAGCGGTGCCAGTGGGCGATGGGTGGGCGAGAGCGACGTAAGTGGCTTATGGACGGATATTATAATACGAATATGTGCGGGAGGCATGCTGCGCCGTGACAATATATGTTTCTCCTCGTTGACCGATGGATGAAATGAACGCAAAAGCGATACGATGGCTCCATTGAATTCCACAGCGTGCGGGGGGCAAGACAAGACGCGGAAAATACACGAGAAGGGGGGGCAGGAGGCTAGCAAGGAGAGTACACACATCACGCGGGGAAGGCGTAAGACCACACAACGACATCAAACCAGGACCCAGTCCATCCCAATCCGAACCCGCCACCACCACCACCACCACCACCACCATGCCGACCGACTACCTCTTCTTCACCCTCGGCCTCGCGAGCTTCATCTTCCCCTTCTTCGCCGCCGGCATATCGTCCCCCATCTCCACGTCCTCGTCCGCCACCTTCCGCTTGCCCGCCCGCGCCGCGCCCACCGCGCCCACCGCGCCCACCGCCGCCGCCGACGAGGACGACGTCCCGACCTGGTCCACGTCGATCGCGTCCGAGGAGGACGTGCCCGTCCCGCGCGAATGCGGACTCTGCAGGCGCGACGACGGCGCCGACATCCGCGCCGACCCGCGCGAGCGCGCCGACGACGCGGGCGACGGCCGCCTCGAGCCCGCCGGCGGCCTGCCCGCGCCCGCGCCCGGATCGTGCGGGGGCAACGAGGGCAGGGCCCCGACCGCGTCCGCGTCCTCCGCCCTGGCCGCGCGCGCGCCCTCGGACGCGAGCCGGATCCGGGACTCCATCCAGTCGCGCGCGAACAGGCTCTGGCCCGCGAGGTTGTCCTGGAAGGAGCGCACGCTGGCCTCCGCCCGCGCGTCGTCCTGCCGGCGCACGACCGCCTCCGCGGACGCGCGCGCGGCGAAGAGCTCGAGGGGCAGCGAGCCCGCGTTCTTGACGACCGCGCCCCGCCGGCGGCGGCCCGCCTCCTCCTCCTTCGGGTCGGCGCCGGGGAGGTCGCCGATGTTCTCCACCCATTCCCACGGGCGGTTGACCACGGCGGGGCCGAGGACGAGCTGGCCAGCGGGGTCGCGGGAGGCGTACGCGAGGTCGGCGACGGCTTCGTTCGGGGGCGTGAAGGGCAGCAGGCCTCTCAGCTGCTGGAGATACTCGGCGGGCAGGTCCGAGGGCAGGTCCGACAGTTGCAGTTGAGGGTAGTTGCGGAAGATCTCAGCCGCGGTCACCTTGGCGTCCGAGGCCACCTCTACGTATGGGGGTCAGACATCGCAAAGCAGCAGAGGATGGGAGCGACGCGCCGTCCAAGAGGTAAAAGTAAGTGTCGAGGAACAGCGCGAACGCGACCGGGTTCAGCTGATCACCAGCACTATGCGCCTAAGCCAAGCCCGTCAGGACCCCTCCTCGCGCAGAGCACCCCACCCCACTCACCATAGCCAACCCAAACACCGAAACGCACAACCTCCCGCTCAGCGCCCGCGCCCTCGGCGTCCATATGTCCCTACACGCCAAATCAAACTGCAACAGCCGCGCCATGAGAATCGCGCCCTGCGTAAGCTGCTCCTGGGAGAGACTCCCCGCCGCCCGCTGGCTCCTCCCAGAAAGTGCCGCCTCGAACGCGTCGATCTTGTCCGCGAGCGCCGTGATGAACTCGTCCTGGGTCGCGGAGTCCGTCGGCGGCTGCGTCTGTCCGTCGCGGACCGATTCCGTGAGGTGGGCGAGCAGACGGAGCTGCTCGCTGGAGACATCCAGCGCCTTCTGGAAGTCGGGGCTGGACAGCTCCATGCCAGCCAAAACGTTCGCGATGAACCGTAGTCCGGTGTTGACGAACTACCGCCAAGCGTCAGCCCGCCATCCATCCATCTCCCCGAAGCCGAAGGTGAACGAACTTGCACAGACCTTGCCGACGATGTTCGGGCCCACCCCGCGCGCCATCTCCGCCACGAAATCCGCCTCCTCCGTCGACATGTGGTGGCGCAGGAGCTTGGCGATCAGCCTGTCCACCTTGGTGTTCCCGTTCGTGTGCGGCGTGCCCAGCGCGAGCCGCTCGCCCATCTGCTTCAGCGTGAACTGCACCTCGATCGCCGTCGCCGCGAGCTTCCACGGGCTCAGGAGCGCCGAGGTGTCCAGCCACTCCGACGAGCCGATATCCGCCGTATCTGCAAGAAAGGACACTCGTCAGAATCGAATACATCCGACAAAGAGCAAGGACGGCTGCCAACCCGAACGCGCGACGTTCAAAATGAGCCTGAGCGCGTCCATCAACGGCTCCACCAAGCTCTCCTCCAAACTGTCCAACCGCAACGTCCTCTCAAACGCGTCCCTCACCGCGTTCAGATCCCTATACACCGCCTGCCGAAACTCGGGGACCCCGCACACCGCGCACCGCAGCACCCCCGACATATGCCCGAGCTCCTTGGGCAACCTCCGACTGTGCTCGAGAAAGACGAGCGTCGGGATCGACGCCACGAGCGCGGAGATGTGGCGGCCTTGGAACGCGTCCTGCCGGCGCGTGCGCACGCGCTGGAGCTCGACGCGGTCGTTGGGCGGGATGCCGTCCGCGCCGCACGCGTCGTGGAGGAGCAAGCGCGCGAAGACGTCGTGCGCGGCGCGGAGGTAGACCTCCGACGACTGCGAGGCCTGTCCGACGCCCTCCGGGCTGCCGTGCGCGATCTCCCAGAGCGGGTACACGAGGCCCTGGAGCACGGTCGTGGTCGACAGCGCGCCGTGCACGATGAGGTACATGAGCGCGATGATCACGCAATCCCACGCCTCGGCGTCGATCGCGACGAGCTCGACGATGCCCGCGCCCGCGAGCCACTGCGCGATGTGCTCGTCCAGCCCGGCCGGGAGGTGCTGATCGACGTGGAGCAGGAACTCGGCGTAGCACAGCGCGCGCGCGCGCGCGGTCGTGATGTCCACCGTCGTCGGGAGCTTCAGCCGCAGCGCCGCGAAGGTGTCGTCCCACACGCGCCAGGCCCAGTTCGGCGCGGTGCGGTAGCGGTACCACAGGCTGTTGGCCAGCATGGACGCCGCGCCTGGTCGGGCGTCGTTCGGGAGGATGAGGATTTCCTGGATGTGCATTGGCACCGTTTCCGGGTTCGCGTCGGCGGGGCGGAGGGCCTGCGAAATCACGGGGACGGGTTAGTCGACATGTCTCCACGGCGCGAGCGACGGCGGAACTGGCCTGGGCGTAGAGAGATATGTCGTTGTCGACGCCCTTGCGCGCGGCCGGGTCGAGGTATCGGTTCGCGTCGATCTCCACCAACAACGTGAGCAGCGCGCGGGAGTGCTGTCGTGTCGTCTTGCACGTCTGGTGCATGGCGTACAGCCCGTCGACGAGCTTCTTCAGCACGCTCATGCTCGCCCATATATCGAGGTACCGACGGAGGGTCTCCACGAGGATGGTCAGGAAGTCGTGGCTGCACGGCTGTTCTAGCGCGGCCATGCATAGCTGATATGGATGGACGGCGTCAGGATCCTGGAGGGCCGGCTGAGGAAGAAGAGTGTACGTACGTCGAACATGCACCGGTAGCATTTGACCTGCGCCATAAGGTCGATGGCGAGGCAGAACGGGCGTATAACTTGGGCGGCCAACGTAGGGTCTTCCAGGCGACTGACCACACAGGGTTAGACAAAAGATCCAGCCAAGGAAGAAGGAAGGTGAGATACCCAGGAAGATGTTTGATAAAGATAGGCAAAAACCACTGCTTGATCGCCCGAACTTGCTCATACCGCGGCGCCGAGAGCAACGTCTTGCATTCAGAGAAACTAGACTCCATGGACGGGCCCTGCGCCGGCTCCGCACCGACCTCTACAAATCGACGTCAGGATGTGCCATGGCCTGGGCGAAGGACGGATACCCACCACCAAACAGCTCCGGAAAAAGCGGTCGAATCTCGCGCCTGATCTCGCGCTCGTTGGTCTCCTCAGGCATATCCCGCACACGGAATCCATGCAACGTGACCTTCCTCTGGTTGATGAGCGACACCGTCGACTTGTCCAGCGGGATCCAGCGCAGGTAGTCCCTATGACGCGACCCGTGTTCCTGCCAACCTCCATAAGTAAAACAAAAGAGCGGCGAGCGCCAGAGCAAGAGCTCACATCGGAGAACGACAACCCAGGCTCGCACCGCGCGATGAGCCTCTGGACGTACTTCTCGTACGAGAACAGCTCGCGCTTGACAAGCTCGCCGAAGAGAAGCGCGAGCGCGGGCAGATGTTGTGCCTCGCCGCCGTCGAGGAAGTCGAAGAGGAGGTCCTGGAGGAAGTCCTGGGGTATGGCGAGCGCGCGGCGGGCGGTGCGGTCCGCCCAGCGTTGGAGGAGGGTGACGGCCGCATAGGGTCGGTGGTCGCCATATTGCAGGGGCGTGACGCTCCAGGAGAGGAGGCGGTCGACCTTGAGCGCGAAGACCTCGTCGGACTGTTGCGGGTCGAAGTAAACGAAGCTGTCTAGGTCCGTTGTGGCGGAGATCGCGTTGAGGCGCTGGAGGTGGGATTCGTTAATGCCACATGAGAGAGACGAAAAGTGAAGGCTTGCGCACGATCACATCTGCCACGGCCTCCGTCAGCCGGGCGAGCACGCGGGGTGGGAGGTTGCGAAAGAGGAGGGCATCGTTGCGCCGCTTGATGTCGGCGTAGTTTTCGGAGAGCAATCGATGGATGGTGTCGACGGTCGATTCACGTTCGTCCTCGGTGGACGTTTGGTCGGGGGCGCCGGTGAGGATCTCCGTCAAAAGGGAGGAATAGGTCGTCCACATGTGCGGGCTGACGAACGCGTCGGGCATGAGCAGACACGCTCTCTGGACCATGACGTCAAAACCCGACTTATGACAGTAACATGAGTGGGATGTGTACCTTGATGAACATCTGTAGGGACTGTTCCAGGTTCGCCAGCAACTCCCGTCCAAACGATCCCCGAATCTGCGCGCATATAGGCCGTTGAACGTGCGAAGGCGAGCGTTGAACGGGAAAGCCCACCTCTGTGATTTTGACAAGACACGCCTCGACGAACGGCCGGGTCAACGCCCTGCAGGACAGGATGCCATCGAGGTAATCGTCCGTCAGCCGCGCAAGGAAGCCCGCTTGCGCCAAATTGCTGCTCCCGATCTGGGTGACGAGCCACGCCAAAAACGTCCTGTTGTCCACGAGACCCTCCGAGTAAAACGTCCGCAGCAGGGTCAAGCTGGTGCGCCCATAAATCAGACAAGGCGGAAGGCGGAATAGGGTGGCAAGGCAAGCGCACCTGTAGGTAAAGCGCGATATCCACTTTCGACGCAGCTCCGGGTCGGAGAGCACGCCCTTGAACACCTGTTTGACGTTGAGCCCTGGGCGGGGCGCGGTGGGCAGGATGATGTCCCCGAGCTGCTTCTTGAGATGGCCGGTGACGACGTTGGCCCATTCGACACTGTACTGGGTCGGGTCGTAGTTCGGCCTGTTGCGCAAGCCGGCCTGGAACACACGGGTAAGCCCCGCGGCGCATACACGCACGACAAAAACGAGAAAGATACCATCTCGTTGGCGCCGAAGACGCGGAGAAACCAGACGGCGCGGGGAATGGCGACGTTGTTGGCGTGCAGGAGGTCGAGCAGGTCTTGGCCCTTGGCCCCGTGCGGGACGCTCTTCCCGAGCTTGGAGAGCGGAACGGTCGAGTCGGCGAGCTCTTTGAACCACGTTTGGCGCTTGGAGTCGTTCAACGTGACGCGCGAGGGCATGCGGAAGGTGGGGGCGCTGCGAGAGGCGATGAGGAGCGATGGCGGGGGGAGAAAAAGGGAGTGCGTACGGGATGGCGGACGTCGCCGCCGCGCGGCGGGCGAAAACCTGGTTCATCAGATTCTCGAGCTCCTCGAGCGGGTTGATCTGGGGCGGTAAGTCCTTGAACGTGCCCTGCGCGCCCCACGTCTCCGCCTGCAACACGCTCGATTAGCCCTTCCGCCCTGCCCGCGTCCTGCCACGCACGCACCGGCACCTGCATCTTCTGCGCCAGCCCGTTCTTCACATTCTCCGCGGTCAGGATGTCCTCCTCCTGTTCGGGGTACGGTGGGTGGTATCCGTAGAAGCCTGCGTGCCCATCAGCCTCAGCTCAGCGCTGCTCGGGGGACGAAATGAAACCGGGGAACGCACCGAGGTCGGCGGAGACGTGCGCTTCGGGCAGCCAGTCTGGAGGGCGCGCCTCCTCGATGGGGAGAGGAAATTTGGTGGCCATCTGTGCGTTTTCATGAGCTTTCGCGGGGGTAGGTCAACGTCGTCGTCGTCGTCGTCGTCGTTGTCGGGGGAGTGCAAGTGGCGAGGATGCCAGGTCGCGCGCCGCGCGGCGTCGACGTCCACATTTCCATTTCTCCGAAGCCCGAGGCGATGAATGGCAGCTTTTCGGGTCCCTTTCGGAGAAAAGGAAACATATGTACGCCGTCCTTATCGCCGAAAGCCCCTCATCAGTCCACGTGATGTGAACATTTGTCCGCGGCGCGCGTACTGCACGGACGGGAGTCGTGCAATATGTATCGTACAGAACTATCGTTAATGATACAAGACTGCCACCGCCCAGCCGCTAGAATACGCCACCGAGCTCGTACCATCGTTCAAGATCCACGCTCGAAGAGGCTTCATACGGGCTATCCGGACAAATATCAGCGCTGAAGGCCTCCTCCAAGGCGTTATGTAACTCACAGGCAACCACGCCTTTCCAATCCTATCTGTAGAGTCGTCCCTCATGGTCGTAAACTGCGTCGACGGCGTGAACGCGGCCCCCTTCTTCGTCGGCGCGTCGTCGATGGGCGGTAGCACTGAGTCTTCGCCGACGCTCGCGCCGCGCGCGGGCCACATCGACCGCCGTACTTGCATCTCGGTGAGCGTCTGGGACGTCCCGTCGGGCGCGGAGAGGCCGAGGCCGAGGCGGACGATGACCACGCTGAACACGATGCCCTGCGATACGGCGAGGCGCCGTCAGCGTTCCCCCTTCTACGTCGGATCCAGATATGAACATGCACTTACGACGATGGGCGAGATCTGCACACGGGAGGCGTCAGTCGTGGAAAGTACACAGAGAATGCGCGCGGGGGACGTACGGCGTCCAACAACAGATACTGCGCCCACGACTTGGCCAGGTACGTCGCCAGCAGCACGATCAGCGTCGCGGAGTACACCGCGCCGGACTCGACCACGACGAGCAGGACGGGCATCAGGGTCGCCGTCCCCACCAGCTTCGACAGCCGGTTAATCCGCCATATGCGTATCGCGATGAGCACTGCCGCCACGCCGCGTCAGTCCAAGCGCTCACAGCAACTGACCTCCAGCGAAGAGACGCGGCGCACCGGTGCCGATGATGTTCGTGGAGAGCGTGAGCGAAAAGAAGGACGTGATCCAGTGCGAGAGCTCGCTCGCGAAGATCTCGTCCGTCGGCGTGACCTTCGCGAAGGTGTACAAGATGCCGATCCCCGTCGCTGGCAACGCGCAAAAAAGCGTCAGACTACGCCCGTCCCGTCACGAAATGCGATACCCTCAGCGGGCGACGTTACCTGTGCTCCCACCGAGCAACAACGACGGAAACGCGATGATCCAGTAGTTGTTGCCCCAGACGACCGCGCACCGATAAAGCTATCCCAATCGGCGGTGAGCTTCCGCGAGTCTACGTCGTGGGGGGGGGAGGCACTTACGACGAACGCGTCCCCAACGAGCGTCTGCGCGATGTACAACGCGCTCCCAAAGATGTTCGTAAAATTCGACAGCTCGTTGAAGTACGCCGCGGGCCCCCCAGGCGCGTCCTTGTGTATGACAAACGCCTCGATGATGCGGGTAAAGTTCACGATGATGTGCTGAACGAAGCAATGAACAAAGAGCACACCGTCAGCGCCCGGCGCGCACGCTCGAAGGATATTCGAAAGGCGCACCGTCGTAGCAATGACGAACATGGTGATCGCGGTGCCCATCATGACCCTGCTCATCCTCGACGCCTGTCCGGCTCTCGACTTTCTCCACAGCAGCCACGCCGACATGATGAACAGCACGGTGAATATCCCTATTGACAGTCAGACAGAGAAGAAAAATCAGTCCATGCGATGGAGAAGCGCCGAAGATGAAAGCCGTCTACGCACCGTAGAGCAACGTCTGACAGAAAATCGAAACGAGCTTCGACTGCAGCTGCCATGAGCACCCCACCCTACGAACGGACATAGAATCCAAAAAACGCCCTCACCTCATCCGCAGGAAACGTGTCCGCCATAGTGAATCGATCCAGTAGCAAGGAAGAGAACTCGTGGAAGTCGAAGGGGGAAAACCCCTACCTTCGAGTGGGGTGCTCCCTATATACATATGTAACACACCTGCCCCACAAGCGCCTACATAGGAGACCGACAGCCGCATGGGACCCTTCCAACTCCGGGGCGTGCGTCTCGTCTTGGAAGGCTCAGTGCCCTTCTCCGCATATCGCGTACGTGGGGACACCCCAGAAAGGGTGCTGCATAACGCTGCGACGGCGATCAACGGCGCCGAAGCGGCGCGCACACTGGGTAGATTGATCATTGCGCGCCGCTAAGTCTGTACCCACGATTCGAGCGGGCGAAAGTGCGACCGTTCGCCTTCCGTCAAGTTCTTCGGCGCGGATGGAAGGGCCTTCGCGCACACACCGTATGAAATTTTCTAGGTTTGCGTGATTTGCGTCGTCGACGGTCGGCCACGAGGCAGATTCAGAAAGAGGCGTGTATCACGCGTCCGCCCGACTGACGCCTACACGAGGACATGTGAGAGCCTTCCAGCCCGAGTCTACCTTCAAGGTTCCGCACGAACGTTTAGGTACGCTGCGTATCCGACAGGAAGTTTGATTGTGTTCGTGTACGGGGTGAGGTGCAGCTTGAGGTCACATCGCACTCGGCGGCGCCACAATTCGATACAGGGAGGAACAAACAGAGACAAATACCGGCGCTTGCCGGCCGCCACGCCGCCACATGCCGATACTTACGAGGCCGACGCAGTAGGCCCCCGGCGTATCCCCCAACAACTCCGATCCTACAGTGCTTTGCATAAGATTCCGGAATCCGCGCGCGCGATTTCGTTGTTTGTACGACCAAACAACCTGCCAAATGCGGTAACCCGGGAAAATCCGAGCTCTGAGAGTGACAGCACGCGTGACATCATCTCCGTGTTCCGAACATCCATGGCCCCCCGTCTATCCACACAACTCCGGGAGCGCATCGTCGCATGGAGGGAGCACTTCACCGTTGCCGAGATTGCCAACCTGGCAGCTTGTTCCATCACCACTGTCTATGACATTCTTGCACTTTATCACCAGACTGGATCAGTACATCCTCTACAGCCCTCCATGGCCCATGGTCGTCCCCGCACTCTCGATCAAGATGATCTGGGTTTCATCCACGACTTGCGCACTGCAAATCCTGGAATATATCTGGACGAGATTCAGACTCACCTTTGGGATGACCGGGGAGTTGACATCTCACTCGCGACACTCTCCCGATCACTCCGCCGCCTTGCAGTCACACACAAGACGATCGCAAAAGAGGCATTGGAGCGCAATGACGAGTTACGTGCGGTATGGGTAGCGGAGTATGGAAAAATCCCCATGGAGTGTATGATGTGGTTGGACGAGTCGGCAGTGGATGATCGGACAAACTTCCGCACATCAGGTTGGGCGGAACTTGGACAAGCATGTGTACGTCGTCAAACATGGATACGTGGCAAGCGGTACTCTGTGCTCCCTGCATTGTCCCACGAGGGGATTGTTGCACTGGAGATATTTGAAGGGTCAGTTACAAAGGAGAGGTTTCTTCGTTTTCTATGGGAAGATCTTGTGTGTCATGCTACCATTACTCTTGTATCATATACTAATATCTACTAACTTCCTAAGGTCCCGCTCCTCAATCCATACACACCTGATGATCCCCAGCCATGCAGTGTCGTTGTATTGGACAATGCTTCTATTCATCACGATGCAGAGATCCGTGCAATTATTGAAGGTGTTTGTGGTACGTCTTACAGTTATCTGATCATGTACCATTTGTTCATGAGGCTTGAATAGGCGCCAAACTGATATATCTCCCCCCATATTCTCCCGATATGAATCCTATTGAGCAAGCGTTCAGTGCTATCAAAGCCTGGCTTCGTCGACATGAAGCCGAAGCAGTCAATCCACAGACTCGGCCGGCACTTATGCGTCGGGCAGTTGATGCCGTTCAAGCGGAGAGTGCGATTGGTTGGATTATGAACTGTGGTTATGTGTAGAGTAATTACAGCCCTCATTCTCTATATCAAGAAAAAACATCCTCATCCCGTGTAAGAGTGCGAGCAAATGCCCGTTTCACCTCCAGACGCGCCACCCACTGGCCAGCAAAATGTTGAAACTGGTGCACCGTCTCCATGCTAATGTTAAACATATCCATCATCAGGTCGATGTCAAGTAAAGAGAGGCTCTCAGGAGAGTAGCCTGCCTCGCCAAGCACCTGCCCATATTGCAACAAGTCAAGACCCTCCTCCTGAAGCAGCATCATCAGAAAGTAAGACATCACCTCACGCTGTGGTGGGATAGGGGAAATAGGGAGGTGTATGGAGCGAGGGCGCAAAGGCGTGGAAGGAGATGGAGTGTGCGGCGAAGGGGATAGATAATCATGGGACACAAATGATGACGACATTGGTCGGGACATCTGTGCGGATGCAGATGCAGCATGTGGGAGAGATGGAGAGTCCATCATCCTTGCGAGGAGAGTACCCTGCTGCTTGACGATCTCAGCCATCATCATCGCGAGAGGTATCAGCACATCGTTACGTGGCTCAACCTGAGGAGTAGGAGTTGCCGGCGCAGAGACTGGACCCCTTCGACCACGAGGACGAGGACCGATACTGCCGTCTCGAGGTCCGTCAAAGGATGGCCAGGTGGGAGGAGTCTGAAAGGTAGCATCACGGCTCTCCTAAAAATATAATGAGTTGAGCATCGGAGGTGGAATTTCAAAAGCACATACAATTGCAGCAGCCCAGTCGCAAAAGCGAGCTTTGTTGAGAGCAACATGACCTCCCTTTCCGTCGGGCCAGCAGTAGCCCTGATTGCCATGCTCACCCAAATGTTTATCGCACGGGTAAAGTTTCTGAAGCTGGAGGATGTGCTGGCCATTGATCTGAGCCTGCGCAGAGAAATCACCAACTTTTGGAACCTAAAACAAACATTAGGTTTGGGTCACCAGATCACGATTGCGCAAATATACCTTAGTTCCTGCTGCTGGTGCGTGAGGGGCAGGCTGATTGCCAATGTTCATGATCACATCAGCAGGCTGTAGAATTGATGTATTAAACATAAGGAACATATAATAGCGTACAAGGAAGCGTACCCGAATCCGAGACCGAAAGGGCTCCATATGTGACATGTCGAACTCAGTGTACACCGTTGCGTTGGGCTTCTTGCTGATCGCACTGACAACACCTGCCCAGTCGGCATTGTTGTCAACTGTTGATGCTGCAGACTTCCTACTCATATAATATATCAGACAATGAATGTACAAGGAACAAGAGACGTACGCAATACCGGTCCAGTGCACTACAAATGGCGGCCCGTTCTCCCCCACGATGAACTGACCATCTAAGCCATGCGCAATCAACATCTTCTCAACGATCTCCACACGCGTCGTTGTAGCCCCAAGCGGGGTGGTGATAGTCTTCGAGGATTTAGTTGTTCTTGTTTGTCCTGGGGCCGTGAACACAATCGTGATGACGACGGTGCGACCTTATATCATCATTAGTTCTTAGCGTAGGCACAAAGATAACCTGAGAGATACCTTCGCGTTCATTACGACATGGTGCCGCCACCACTGCCGCCGCCTGACGAGGTGCCGCTGCTGGACTGCCGTGGCTTGGTGCGCCTGCTGGTGTGCGTGGGGCATTCTGGGTCTGGGGTTGAGGAGCCGGGGGAGCAGGACCATGTTCTTGACGTGGGGGAGTGTGTGCAGCAACAGCTTGCGCGCGCTGTGCATGCTCGAGAGCCTGCTCGCGGGCTTCTTGTTCTTGTGCGGAGATGCGGGCCAGCAGGTATGTGCGGTGGTCTGGAGGGAGCTGATTGATAGCGGCTGCACGAACCTCTTCTATTTCTTCATGGCTGTGGTAGAAGGTCGGAGGATCCACTGCGCCGTCTGAGTGGTAGTTAGCAATATGCATTTTTCGGGGCCAACCCCAAGCCTGTCACTCACCAACCCATGCTGGCTCTGTAACCCAGACCTGTGAGACCTGATACCTCCTTCGTACTCCATTGGCAGTCTGTAGCTCGACGACGAGGGGAAAGACGGGGTCCATGACTCGGATGTAGGTGAGAGCGGACAAGGAAGTGCCAGCTCGACGACCCGACGCGTCGCGCTGCCGTTATGTCACTCAGTCACACCGGGATCACACATCAGTCACTGTACCTCATTGCTGCGCATTCCCGCATTTGGCAGGTTGTTTGGTCGTACAAACAACGAAATCGCGCGCGCGGATTCCGGAATCTTATGCAAAGCACTGTAATGCGTACGGAAACGGGCGAAATTTGGAGGGTATGTCCGATCGCTATGCGTACGCAATTGGGCCAAATCGGCAACCTAGTCCGATCATATGTCCGTCCGGAAAGGGCTCATCGTGACCTGGGGCAACGCCGGTTCGAAAAGTGTCCAGGTCATGTGACCTGAAGTCGCGTCGAAACATGGTCACAGTGCGTGCATCTCATTATTTGATCATTCACACACCCGTTGCTCAGCTGTTTTCAAAAAGAACATGCTAGAGGGTTACTTAGTAAACACATGAATCAATACATACAGCTGAACAGAGTAGTACGTGCAAAGTTATGTCGCTTATGGTCAATTTGGTACTAGGGCCGACTCAATCAATTCCTGCCGCTGTTTCTCCGTGAGTCCGTTCAAGATAGCGACAAGCACCTCAAGAGCTGCTTCCTTCTTCAGAGAAGAGGCACCCTTTGGCACTGTGATCTGTCGTGTTGGAACCCGTAGCCAAGAGAGATGTGAGATAATGTCTGCCCGCTTGATGTTCGAGAAGTTGTCGGGGTTGGACCAATATTCTGGATTGAGATTGACATTAATTGCTTCAACTTTTGCCTTGCGCTCATCATCTCGCTGTCGTTTTGCCACACGATCTTCAAGGAGTTGTACCCGCTTCCTCTTCATACTCTCCACATGCTCTGCACGAGCAGCCCTATCCTGTACGGCACTATCGAGGACCCGTCCTTCTTTGCGAACGAATGACGAAAGGGAAGGAGTGTTGTCAAGGGCAGCAGTTTCCCATTTATCCGTGCCATTGAACTTGTGAACGGTCTTTGCGTTCCAGCTCTCGAGTGTCATACTTGGCTTTGAATGGCGCCCATCTCGGAACCAGCCAAAAGATCCCTCCGAAAGATCGTTTGCTGCATCTGACGCTGCAGCTTCAAGCTCGGCAGGTGTAGCAGTGGTGATATGGCTTCCAGGTGCAAACTCCGTTGTGAACCGCTTCCATCCCTTGAGTGCGCCCCGCAGAAATGCGTGCAGGACGGGCTGAAGGAAAGGGAGACGGCCACTTTGACGGAGCCGATGTATGGCATAGATGGCCTCGGGACGTTCCCAATTTTGACCGTCAAGTGTCGCTGTGGAGTAGGCTTGACTTTCGGTGGTCAGAAGGATTGTCGGGTCGTTGAGCAGGGATTGACAGTGTGAGAGAACATGGTCATGGTAGGGGCCAAGGAGGAGAGCATTGTCAGCGCTTCGAATATAGCGCATATATGGGTGGCTGATAGCTTGGGAGTAGAGGGTGAGAACTGCGAGTTCGGTGAGTGTGGGGGGATCACAGAGAGCCTTGTGTAGATTCTGTTCTAAGTGATTGAAGTCTCCGGATTCCTTGGTATCGCGTACAATCAAGAGGAACTCGGCGTAGATGTCTAGGTGAACGAGTAGTTCACCAGCACCTTCGCCGAACGTCCCGAATCGTGTGTTGCTGGTGTCCGGAAACTGTACAACGTAGCCGAGGGTGATCTGGAAGAACCAACGGTAATGGTCTTGCTGGCCTTTCTTCGAGTTCTTGTGCCGAAAGTACGCGCCGGCGAGCTTGGTGGTCTTGATGCCACCACCGGTGGAGACAGCTTCAGCGTGCACCTTCGATGATGATGCGGACTTGTCGGCAACGGCGGCAGCATTGTCCTTGTTGAATAGAAGAAGGGGCGGCACTGCACCCGACTCGACTGCTTCATCTGATGACCACCATTCTTTCATCTCGCGCGCACCCCATTTGAATGCGTTCATCTCCTTGTGCATTCCGCATCCTGCCCAGATAAACAGATCTATCCAACGCCGTTCTTCATCACTGAGTGCATCGAAGCGCTCCTGGCCAAGCTGCCGAAGAGCAGCACCCCGAGCGTGCCCTGCGTGGGTCATCCGTTCCTTCTCGTCTAACCGCTCCCATGTGTCAATCCCTCCAGCGTTGCGAATGCACTGCTCTGTATAGCCTTGCAGAAACAAGACGAACTCGAGGTTTGACAACGTTGCAAGCGCGTCTTGACCACGCTGCTCCCGATCCACATCACGCTTGAGATTTTCGATGAGTTCCGCCAGCTGCTTTTGGTCGTTAGCGTGGTCACTGAGCATGCCTTTGAGCTTGGCAAGGATTTCGGCCAGAGCGATCGGGTTATTGGCACCGAGGGGGCTTCGGTTGTGGAGGTCGATGAGGTCAAGAATGCGCTGCTTCAAGCCGCGCAGCTGCTCCGCACTCGTGTGGTCGGGGGCAGTCCTTAGTGGAAGCATACGCTTGACGCGAGTGGCCGGTTCTCCGGTTGAGCCATCGTCTGGGAGCTTGATATCGAGAAATGTTGTCTCGTAATGTATATTCTTGTGCGAGGTTCCATCGCCCGCGACAGTAAAGGCTGGAGATCCCACCAAATCAGTATACAACAACGACCAAGGCCGGAGGGCACGTACCCGTTGCTTGCTGAAGCTCGCTGGCGACCTGTAGATCGGACAGAACGCGGCTCTCGAGGTTGATGCGCCGCACGCTGTGCCGATCAATGTCGCCGACAACTTCGATGCCGACAACCCTTAGAACTCGGCGAATAACGCGCGAGACATTGCGAAATGGAAGGCCATCTTGCACCAGCGATCGCACCAGACGGCGTACTTTGTCCGTAAATATCCCCTTCTCCTTGAGAACGAATGTCTTGATCCCTTTTACTGTCGCGCTTGCAAGCGCGCGCTCGATGGCCTTCGGGCGACTTTTGAGGCCGTGTGCAACGCGTTTGCGGAGCGCATCGTTCTTCTTCCGCAATCTTGAAATGAGCTGGGTTGTGTGCTGCACTCCTTGATCGCGTTTGGATCGTGACGAAGTGGGTGGTGACGCGGGAGATGGCCGGGCTTGGGGTTTGGATGGTGATGTAGTTGGGATGTGTGGGATGTGAGCTTGAGCATTGGCAACATTCTTCCGGTCCAAGGCCTTGAGCTCTCGATGAAGCAGATAGTTCTCCTCCTAGAGCATGTATTAGTATATTGAAACACCCTACACGGTCGATGCGCACCTTCAGCTTCCTCTGCCCATTCTGCGCTCGGAGAACCTGCCGGGTCACATTGTGGACCTTTCTCCGGGCCTCTGCCAGCTTCTCCTGCACAGACTTGAGTACATTTGATGCTGAGTTGCTGATACTTGAATTAGATGACGAGGATCTCGTGGTTGTTGGGCTTGGGGGGTGGTTCTCCTTGACAGGACTGTGTGCAAACACCCGGGCAGCTTGAACAGATGCTTTTTGTGCTGAAGATCGCGGTTTTTTTCGCAGAAAAGGGAGATGGGGGCTCATTAGGCAATATGATATACCATAGAGATAAATATAAAAGGAGCGAAAGACGCGAAAACGCGTTCTAGAGGGTTGTGTCGAGGTGTGTTGAAGGAGGAAGACATCGAGACGGGAGACGCTACGCGTCGATAAACACGCTTACATAACACGCGTCGCTGCCAAAAGAACGCGTTTGGACGTCGTACAAAGAAATTCGAGATGAGTTGAACCATCACAAGATGGCTCGAAAGGCCTCGACGATAAATCAGTTAAAATTGGTTTATCGGTTTTGTTCAGAACGGAATTGCAATATATGTCTTCAGGAGCTCACTCCTGACGTACTTCGATGTTTAAACGCACAATTTTGAACTTCTGCTCTGAACAAAATGAACAATGCTATTTTAGATGATTTTACATGCTCTCAAACTATTTTATTTGTGTGCGAGGTCGCTGGGAACTGTGCAGACCATCCTCGCAAGTGGAGAAAGGCTCGACGCGTCGAAACGCCGTGGACGCTTTCGGAGTTTGAATTGGCGTGCGTTGCCCCAGGTCACTCATCGGTGCTGAGGTTCGATCCATAATGCGTACGGATGCAGACTCCTACCCATCCACTCCACTCGCGGCTTTCGGCCCCCCCTTACCCGAACAACCCACCTCAAGAGCTCGTAGAGCGACTGGCACTTTTGGGCATGACTCAGCCTGCCCCTGCCCCGCCTCCTCCCGCCTTCTCAGGTCTTCTTTCCCAATTCGGACAGCTGGCGCTCTTTCGCCGAGGTGCCGAGGCATGTCGCATTCTTCAGTCTCTCGAGTCCCGGATTTGCATCATCCTTGTGTCGTTTCGGTTTCGCTTGCTCACTCTACATATTCTGCACATTAATTTGTACCAGGGAGTGTTCTTTATTCCACTTCTATTACAGTTTTGATGAGCCCTCCGTGTTTGCGATGCCATTGCAGTCGCGGTCACACCTGAGTCGGGGTTGCACTCATCAAGCGGCCTCGTACAGTCCAAGCGCAGCCTCGCGCACCACCGGACGTTGTCGTTGTAGGGTTCATACAGCAGATGCAAGTGTATTCATTCAGATACTTGTATGTACACACCCGTGGAGTAGCACACAGACCAATGTAACAAGTCGGAATGGCATACAGGGCACGCACTCTGGAAAATGCGAAGTACTCGGCATCTCGGCGAAAGAGCGCCAGCTGTCCGAATTGGGAAAGAAGACCTGAGAAGGCGGGAGGAGGCGGGGCAGGGGCAGGCTGAGTCATGCCCAAAAGTGCCAGTCGCTCTACGAGCTCTTGAGGTGGGTTGTTCGGGTAAGGGGGGGCCGAAAGCCGCGAGTGGAGTGGATGGGTAGTCTGGTACGGATGAGGGGGTACGAGAGCAAAAATCAGTCCCAAAAGACGGCCAGATGATGAGTACCTGTCCCTGACGGCGACATACCCGGGCGGGGTCGGCCCCTCACGCCGGCCTGCGGCGAAAATGACCTTAGTCGCCAGCGATGTCCGATCCGTAATGCGCACGGAACTGGTCTCGAAAGGGCAACCCCAATCCTAATGCGCACGGAAGAGGGGCAAAATCGTGCGTACGTATTGGCCCAAAATCGCCGATTTAGGATCGGAGTTGCTGGGGGATACGCCGGGGGCCTGACGCAGTCTCTGCATCATCGACTTGTGTTGATTTCTCCCACCACCATACAGTACACCACCAGCAGATCCTTCAGCTTCATTCCGATATCATGCCCCTGAGTGTGATGCTAGCGTGACACCGGATGGAATCCAAAAATGTCATGCTGATATCAGACTCAACGGGCTCCCTTGGGTCGGAAGCTGAGTTCCTTCGGATTCAATCCAATTATCTTACTAAGCTCGTCAAGGAGCAATCGGCGGGATGCTGGCTCAAATCATGCTTATCGCAATCTTATCATCCCAATGTGGAAGCAAACAAAGCATCGTAATATATATATCATTCCGAGAACTACCATACAAAGTACATGGGGGGTGTTACAGGATGTCTACGGGTCCAAAAGGAGGAATGAAAAATGAATTAGAGTGTGTTACCTGGCATGCCAGCAAAACGGGATTGAGATAACCTAGCAAGTGCCAGCGAGCAAAAACCAGAGACCCAGGGGGACCGAGAGCGAGGAGCGAGACGACAACCACAGGCCAAGACTGCAAGCAAAGACCGAGACCGCGAGTAGAGACCAAGAACACGAGGAAAGACCGAGAGCAAAGCCCATAAGTGCGAAAGAGCCCTCGGCAACAAGAGATCCCCAGGGGTACTAGTAGGGCCTATACATGAGTGGCGTGGTGAGACAGACGAGCAGGAAGTGAGAGATACTAACACGCACCCAGGCTGTTGTCTCAATGCTACTCATGCTCATGAGAGAGCGGGCTGGAGACCTCGACATTGATGTGAGCGAAGGGGAAAGGGTGGGGTGGTCAAAGCCCACTCTTTGAGGAGATTCCGATATGTGATTCCGGTCTCGAAATCAGCTATACCGGGGTCTCCAGTGGTAGATGAGATGCTGTGGCCAGGTGGAGGGAGTTGACGTTGAGCGGTGGAGGTGGTGAGAGGAAACAAGAACGACACCGCGCGACGACGAAAATTGACATTGCTTACATAATCGACTTCAGACTCATCGCGCGGGGACTCCGTTCTTTCCACTTCTTACAAATGCCAGTGAAATGGGCTTGAAACCGACGGACCAGCTTGTGCTCACGCTGACTTTGGCGTGGAATTGGCTTACACTGACGGAAAAGCGGGATGGAACTCGAATCAGGGGTTTAGATTCAAGCTGACGTGCAGCCAGCGTGAACCTCCGGTCACGCCATTCGACTCACCCCAACTGGCCATCATAGATTGATGCTGAGGCAACTGCTGGTGGTGTAGATACTCAGATCCGTGCACTGACAGAACACTTGGAAGGGGCCCTCAAGCTTGAGCTTGATCCCCCGTGCCGCAAAGTCGAACTTTCGGCTTTACTCTAGAATACATCATGTAAGTACTACTGCTAGTAAGTAACTTGAAGTACTTACCTGATCCAGGCCATCCTACAGTGAGGAGGTGATTGGCCCGACTCTGGTGATATGTCTCCCTGTCTGAAAGCAACGCACGTCGAATCTGATACTCTATCGCTAGCCTGCAGCAGAAATATTCGACCCGTGGGTGCAAGTCTCGTCGTTTTGGCAGCATTCTATCCGCGTTGTTGTATGTGCCTTGCACATAAGAAACCCCTGCAAGCCAAGTAAGTAGCTTTGTGCGTCATGACATCACGATTCTGGGATCCCAGGCAGGAAGCAGCTTCCAAAGCACGCGTCCCAAGCATGTCTCATTCCTTCCTGGAAGCATCGGCCACGAGGAGAACGCACGGGCCACACACCGACGGAAGCACCAGGGATTTCTATGTAATCAATTGAATTCTACTTGCGTCTATCCAAAGTTTGTCCACATCCAACACCGAGGCGATAGTAAGACCAGAGAAGCAAAGCGAGATCTAAGTAGGGAGCGGCAGTCATCATCCAGGGCCCGGTTCTAGTTCTGCGGGAGCATGAACCCGTCGAAGAACGTCGCTATCGCAGAGGCGTCAGTGGGACAGACACGACCCAGCGTAGAATCCAAGGCTCACCGATCCCGGCGTGGTCCGCCACGTCCGTCACCATCGAGACGTACTGGTCAGGACGAACGACGACGACGCATCCGACCTGGGGGTCGATCCCGTACTGCTCGTACACATGCCCATGGCCCGCGTGATACGTCACGTCGTCCGCGAACCTGAAACCCGCCAACGCGCACGATGAGCACCCATCCAACCGGCAAGAGAGAACGAAGAAAGCGGTGCGCACAGCTTGAAGTAGTCCCTGTACCCGTACTTGCCCTTCCGCGGCCTGAACAACTCGCTGAACTCCTCGGACTCCACCGCCGTCCTCGGACTCCCCAGCACCGCCAAACACTCCACCGCCGCATCGACATCCGCGCCCTTGGGCGTGTACCGCACCACGGGGCTCCCGGGGTCCTTCTCCAAGAACTGGCAGAGCGCGTCCAGGCGCGCGCGGCACGCCGAGATACGCACGTCGCCCGCGAAGACGATGATGCGCCAGCGCCCGTCCGAGGGGAGGAGGTCCCCGAGCTCGAACGGCTGCGCGCTGGCCATGCAGACGACCGAGTGCGACTTGAGGCGCGGACCAACGGGCAACTTGGACGCGAGGACGGGCGCGTCGGGCTCGGGGCCCTTGCGCACGAGGACGCTGTCGCCGTAGTTGACGCTTGTGCCGCACATGAACTGGGGGTGCAAGGCAAGACCGGCGTTAGGGGGCTGGCTCGAAGGAGAGAGGCAAGGGCCGAGATGTACCTGGTTGTTCTTCGCGAACGCTTTCTTGAACTCGACCATGGAGATGCCCGTTTCGTCGAAGACGTCCTTCTGCGGACGCCCGGAGAAGAGCCTCGAGAACTGGACGTTCGGGTCAGCAATGGCTCCCCGTCTGAGGTTGCGTTTTGCTCACCTGGTGGTCGAACTCAATGAGTTCGTTGGCGACCTCGCTCCGCTCTGGGTGGTAGGTGTCTAGGATCTTCGGGTCGGCCTTGCCTTGCAGGACATGCGCAATCTTCCACGTGAGGTTGTATGTGTCTTGCATACTGATGTTCATGCCCTACGCGCAGATACACCGATGAGTACACCAACACCAGGAGCAATGAAGAAAACAAGACATACTTGGCCGGCCTTAGGCGAGTGTGTATGCATCGCATCGCCTGCACAGAACACCCTGTTGTCCCACACCCACTGGTCCGACAACCGCTGGCCGATCTCGTAGCAAGTGAACCAGTCGATCTCCGGCATCTCGATCTTGAACGGTGCCATGATGTTGTTCGCGGCCACCATAATTTTTTCGGGGGTGACGTCGGCGCGGTTGGGTCGCTGTCCCGCCGGTGGCTGAGGGAGCTGGATGTACAGACGCACGATCTGATCTTCGCCTAGAAGGACCAGCAGTAGTATCAGCCAATGCACAAACAAGTGGGAAGGGATGAACGAACGAGGAATGACCATGACAGACCCATGGTTGGCCGAATGTATGGTGGAGAACATGCGGATATCCGGGAAGTCCCTAAGGCGGTAAGACTCAGTATCCTGTCCAGCCACCTGGGCAAGATGGAAAGACGCACGTCACCGGGATGCCATCAACAACACCCCAAAAATAGTTGGCGCTCTCGCCCTCGAGCTTGAACCCAAGCGCGTTGCGCACCCAGCTCCTTGCGCCATCCGTCCCGACCACAAAGCGCGCCTTAACCTCCTCGAGCACAGACTCCTCTGGGAGCCCCCGCGGCGCGGCGTCGATGGCATCATCCCCAAAGACGTTACTGCGGTATAGGCCATCGCCGGCGAGAGGGTGGAACTGGGCAGGCTTGGCCTCCGCGGCGCTAAGGTGGCGCAGACGCACGCTGACGCGGTCCTTGGGATCGTTCGAGAGCGCGGACGACCCGAGCGCGGGCAGCGTCAGCGCGTCAGGGGCCACACCGCGCTCGACGAAGACGCGAGGCTGGCCTTCGGCGTCCTGGGACCAGGCAGCCATTTTATCCAGGAAGACGCGCTGAGGGATCACATCAATCGCGTGAGACGGACGTGGGGATGCATAGGGAGACGCACCTCGACGCGGCCTTGATGGATAGTCGAATGATGGAAGCGGGACACGTCAGGATATGTCTGGAAGTGAATGCGGGTGGAGTTAGAGGCGGGTGGGAAAAGACAAAGATGGCGGACGCACGATGGGAGCACGGCCTGTGCGCTCCAGCTTCCCGTTCTCCCCGGAGGGGTTCCAGAAACACACCTCGACCATCTCGTTCACCTCCCGGAGAAGCTGGGACGCGATGTCGAGCGATTGAAGGATCTGTAATCGAACGAAGGAGGTTAGCACCGTATAAAGATAGTATGCGTAAGATAGAAACGCGCCTCTAATGAGCGCGGTGTCAGACCATCAGCTTGTCCTGTGAATATCTACGCTCGAAAGTTAGGACATGGCACGGCGACGAGCATGGAAAGCTTCTCACTTTGGTGCTCCTCTTGTCCACGATACGCACGGTGAATTCGCCCTTGCTGTATCGAGCGAGCGTTGCAGCACACATAAGCCCAGCGGGCCCCTGCAACCATCGTATTAGCCCGTAGCCCAGCGTGCGCATACAGACGAACATACGGCGCCAATGATGAGAACATCGACCTCGGAGGTCTTGGAAACGCCCTGGGTGTCTATCTGAGAGCTGGAGGCGGTCATGGTGGGCAAGGCAAGATGCAGCTTGAGGAGACATGTCGACCTTGCACCCTTTTATGCGGCGGTGTCGAGCGCCGACGGGTCAGTCTGTCATCGGGGGTGATACGGAGGTGACTCCGGCCCATGCTAGGAAGATGAAGCGAGGCGATGCAAATGGAGGAACAGATGCCAATGTCGTTCATAAGAATCAAGGAGGCGGAAAGCGGATGGTGTAGCAACAGCGAAATCTGGCATAAGGCGCTGACATTGCTGACCGAAACGTCGCTGATGCCAACCACACACGCCTCTGGCCCGTCAATGCCCGCCCGGACGCTACGGCAATGAAGTAATCACATATACAATGTATGCGCGCTGAACACACATGAACACACATGCAGCAGTAGCCCAGTCCGATTCCAGAGCCTACAACAAGGCTGTGAGCCACAGCGGCACATAGGCGAACGGCAAACGACGTACCATGTAGAATACTTATTGGTGTATCCAGCCGCCGTCCACATGAACCTGCTCCATTCAGTCACATCATTCCAGCGCTCGCACGGTAGACGCTGTCTAAACTCCATGGATTCAGAGCGTATCAAGCCACGTCGAGCGTACTTCCCCTCCTTCGAAGTTGCTATTGTCTAGACATCGGTTGGCCGTTGGCGTCTGTCGTCAAATCACCGGAATGGAGTAAGTCGCGGTGGTTAAGCAGTCATCCCGACGCGTGATTCATGAGTCAGTCAGTCGAGCCGTCAAGTTAAAAGAAGAAGGGAGGTGAGATGGAAAAAGTTGGCGGGGAGACAAGTCGCGATAAGTTATTATCGAATGAGAGAGAGTGGTCCGGAAGATGCCGAAATATAGATCACGTGCCATTACAAAAAAGACGCGTGTTGGGTTGAGCGACGCGTTCGTTTCCCCTTTCAACTTGCCCCGAACAATTACGATTTATAATATCTTTTCCCGACTTGTAATCTGGTGGAGAATTGTCGCGAATGACTTCTACGAAATACAGTACAGTTCCTCTCGTGCAATGTACATCACAGGCCGGTAAGCGGACATTCCGTCATGGTCTCGGACAGCATACTTATACTTAGTACATATGATGTAGTACGTCCGGTTGAAGGTTGCTCAATGGCAGGCCCTACACGCTGTTCCAGGGGGCTTGGATCGACGCGGTCAAATGTGATACAGCTGCACTTCGAACGGAAGAAAATCGTCGCCTGTCTGTGAGAACAATACGTATTCTTTCTGTGCCATCTTGGCTTTAACGTTGAGCTAGTTGCTTATCCTTGTTTTCTTCCGACTGACCCCGGAACTATCATATGTCTCTGATTCTTAGCCTTTCGAGAACATTATCAAGGCGTGGCGCAGACCCCCGAAACTCCCCGTTTCTCGACCAGCCGACGGTCCGTCTCCTCCCGTCCTGTGTTCGCCTACATGTACTTACTGAAACCGTTCAGCGTGTGCAAGGTCCCACGATCATTATCCTGACCTCGACAATGGTCCGCGAAATCTATCGCACGTCCAAGGTCCGCTCCGGAACGCGTATCCAAAGAGCCTCTTGCAGGGCCCACCCACACAAACTCCGTACCACGTTCCGTCTCTCGGCGGCGGCATCTGCGACAGCCTGCCCTCCTTCTCCTGGTTCATCACTGCTGCGTCCGATGCCGACGTCCCACACGCGATGGTTTCCGACTCCACATCTATAACAACCTCGACGCTCGACCCAGAGGAAATGCTAGCGCACCTTCCGGTACCGTCTCGCCCCCCGCTTTCCCCGCCTTACGTCTTTCTTCTCCCGCTTCTTTTATCAGCCCCACGCACACATTTAGCAGTAGAAGACCCCGGATAACGTCATGGGCCACTCCATCAATGACCCCGCCTCCCTCATCGGGCTCTCCATCGATTCTGGACGCCTCCGCCTCGCCGAAATATTGGGTTCCGGGGGCTTCGCAGTCGTCTACCGCGCGACAGACCTCGCCAGCACCAAACAGTATGCCGTCAAATGTATGCTCCGAGGTACGCGTAAATCCAAAGCGTACACCCGCCACATGCAGGAATGCGACCTGCACGCGCGCGTGGGCGATCACCCGAACGTCGTCACCTTACATCGCGCGTTCACCGAGGGAAAATACGCCTTCTTCGTCTTCGACCTCTGCGCCGGCGGGGACCTCTTCGCGGCCATCGAAAAGGGAGTGTTCACGGGCCACAGCGCGCTCGTCAAGCGGGTGTTCACGCAGCTCGTCGACGCCGTCGGCCACTGCCACGCACGCGGCGTGTACCACCGGGACATCAAGCCAGAGAACATCCTCTGCGCGAGTGGCCATGTGGGTGTATACCTCGCCGATTTCGGACTCGCAACCGCGGACAGGCAGAGCTCCGGATTCGGGCTCGGGAGCAAGTATTATCTTAGCCCAGGTACACCCCTTTGCACCGTCTTTCCTGGCTCTCTTCGTCTAACCCACGTGCAGAATGCCTTCACGAGGACCTTATGCTCGAAAAATACCCCACCGCCGCGAGCGACGTCTGGGCCCTCGGCCTCATCCTCGTTAATCTCATCACCGGGCTCTGTCCCTGGTATTACGCCGGCAAATCTGATCGCCTCTTCCGCGACTACCTTGTCGACCCCGCCGGGTTTTTCCTCCCGCTCAACGTCCCGGACGACCTCACCACCCTCCTGCGCGGCATGCTCGCGTACGACCCCTATGACCGCATGTCGATCCCAGAGATCCGCGCACGTCTCGCGACAATCGAAGTGTTTTTCCCCGTGTGTGGGCCTGCGCCGAAGTGGGATCCCGCGACGGAGTTGGAGGTGGCAACGCAGGAGAAGAGGGAGCCATATCGGAGACATCATACGCCGTACCCCACCACCACCTCTTTATCGTCTTCGGACACAGGCAGCACGTCGGAGTGCTCCTCGAGCCAGAGCGGATCGTCCTACGCGACATCGCTGGCGACGCCCTCGGATGAAAACTCATGCTCCTCCCTCACATCCGGCTCAGTCTCGACGTGCAGCGCGACGTCGTGTCGGCATGCAGTCACGAAACCCCACCCGTCAAACCCTCAACCGTCAGATCTAGACGGACTAGGACCCACATGTGTAAACCGAGTGCACGTCCATCCTTCCGTGGTGAGTCTGCTTATCATCACGTCCCCGCTTAGTGGTCTGACGAGCATTTGAATAGTGGTCGATAGAAGAAGCAGCCCGTAATATTTTCGCAGTATACCCGATATAAGCACTGGCAGGTTGTGAGGCGCACGGGTGCCATCGACTTATCACTATACCACTGTATACTATTGGGGGTCATCAATCTATACCACCGCGGAGATCCTTCGTGTCTTGATGAGATCCGCCGCCTGAATATCGTCAAAACCATCGCGAGGAGATTCGAACGACGAGAAGACACACCTTCTCTGCAACTGCATACACCGTCGCTTGAGGGTGGGCCGACAGCTGCATGCTGCATTCATATAGCTGCAATGAGCCAAACAATCGGCTTGATTTGCGTAGAAATTACTCACGGGAAGACGCTCGCGTCGACGACCCTCACATTTTCTGTCCCGTATACCCTCAGCTCAGGATCCACGACGCCGCCAAGTTTGCGCGGGGCCATAGGCGCTGTTCCGATCGGATGAGAGGTCGACTACGACAGATAACCATTTTAATTATTAGCATGCGGAAGCACTCTCCAAATGGACTAGAGAGGACGCACGGCGATCGACTTCATGATATATTCCTTGAATTCTTCATCCGTGACGACCTCGGGAGGAGGTAGGTTTGGACCATGGAGCATAGACGCAAGTGGTTCGGTCTGAGCAACTTTGCGTGCGAACTGAGCGGATTTGACGAGTGTGGAAAGATCTGGTGGCAGGATCGTACTAGCCGGATTATGAATAAACGCAGCCTTAGAGCATACCATAATCGATCGAAAACGCGTTTGGGTCGACGGTAGGTCTCTCGTGGGGGTCTGAGCTGACTATATGCTGCGTTCCGATTGACTGGGTTAAAATTTGGGGGATCGGATATCATAAAGGACACTCACAACCGACCCGCTGAACGGTTGCTACACCGCGTTTCTTAGCGTCTTTTCTCAGACAAAATAAACCGTAACGCACCAGCACGATACTCATCAAACTCACATAACTAGTCCCTTCCTCCATCCTCCTGCCCTTCATCCCACCATTTGGAAATATCAAGAGCTCCATCGTCGGAAATTCCGGAGCCGTGTCGAGTCTGCGTCTCTGAGAAGCATGCTGAGCAGCCTGGAGCGGAGACCCGATCGTCTTCTCGACAGAAAGTTGGACGTCAAGCGTTCGTTTCAAGCTCACCAGCTCTGCAGGGGCGGCTGCTGTGGAGGCTGGGAAGAATGACAGCGCAGACAACGCGCTTTCAGAAAGGAAACCTGTGCGGCTCGTTGAGCTAAAGCCGACGGTGAGTAACGTGACCTTGAAGACGTCACGGATAATGACATACTATTGCTTGTCTTGCTCCTCCGCGAATTTGGCGTCAATCCTGATTTTGTCTTCAAAAATAACAGGTTGTGAGAGGCATTCTCGAAGTTGGATGAAAGGACATTCACCGTGGGTCGCAAACCCAGGCTTGACCTTGAAATCGCTGATCACCCCGAGGTGGTCCTGCGCGACCGTATTAGCTGGTGTGAGAATAACTCGTATCGCTGGACCCATTCACCGTAAAGTTTTCGCCTACGCCTGGGAGTTCAATGAGCGTTTCAACACCGTATTTTCCCAATATGGCTGGGTCACCGATGCCCGACAATTCGAGTACCTGAACCGCGTCAAATTTCGGCGAGCACGTTTAAGGATAAGTAATCCGCACTTTAGGCGTCTCCAACGCACCTGTACAAAGCCGAGCCTACAACGTGAGAATAGCATTGCGTGAGTATACGATGATAGGAACCTACCAGCGGCAACGATGACTTCCATGGTAGCGTTTGCGACATATGTCGTTCCACCCACACTGAATTCTACCCCGGATGCCCTGAGATCCGACCAGGTTCCTTCACGAGATGCGAATATGATACGATGAGCCTATGCCGCGGCCTTACGCATCAGCATTCCTTTCCAACAAGATTCACAAAGTGACACCACGCATCCAGCTTACCTGGGCACCCGTGAGCACCATCGGAGGACTAACACATCGGTCCAAATACGCCGAAACCGAGTACGCACGCGTACCCCTTGACCTGTCGATAGACAACGCAACGTCGATGACGCCGGACACGTCGCCATCGTCCTTGGCCTGTTGATAACGACCGCGGTGAGAACGGACTCACGGGAGATGGGTTGAGCAAAACGCCGTTAGCGACGACGGATTGTACGAAAGGTGCTATCACCTCGGTGAATTGCTTCGTGGGGGTGATCTAAGCGTCAACTGTGTCCTACCATTTGCTACGTGTGCGATAACATCGAGCTAACCTTTACGGAACCTTCTGAGCCATACGAGTTCTTCAGAAGGCGCTCTTTGCAAGTAAATTTTAATGTTGGACTACCGTGTGTCGGTCCAACGTAGCTCTCCGCCTTCTGAAAGTAAGGCAGAAGCGCGTCGAAGCTCCATCCAGGGTTTCCAAGCGCTTCCCATTGCGAACAGTCCTCCTTGTTGCCTCGCTATGCAATTCTCCGGTCAGTTCTGTCCGCACGCTGGTATAGCATAACTTACCATCCACGCCATAAGATTCAAGGCGCTTGACCCGCCCAACGCCTTACCTCTACAAGGAATGCCGTGAGAACAAAGCGGGGGGCGTCAAGCATAGACGCACCGGAGGATTGAAACCGTATTGTTCCCGGCGTACTTCTGGGGAACACTACTAAACCGCGTCGACACATCCCGATTCGCGAAGTTGTGGTACCATCGACCTGTGAGCGGCGTTGAGCGTGGACCAACTTGAAGCGATACGACCGAGTAACTTGAGCCCACCTGGAGTATTCACGAGCGGGTCGCTCGAAACATCGCACCCGCTCTCGAGAACTCCTACCACGACCCCCGGAATCTCTGCGAGCCTATCGCCCCACTCTCCAGAGTGAGGACTTGAGAAGCGGACGTCGAGACCGAACCACGTACCTCGAGGCGACAACGAGACCTGCGGTACCTCCCCCGATAATAAGGTAGTCGAACTTCGTGTTGGAGAACGTGGTAGGATCCATGCTGGGAAAAGCGCTTGAACAGCCCCCCTGGCGCGCGTACAGTCCCTGGTGGTCGGCCACTTTCCCTGAACACCTTCGTTACCAAGCACATAATAAGGTGGGCCTTTTTTGATTGATGCAACGTTGGGTGTGGTATAAGTAAGGGGAAGAATATGAGGGCAGATGCAACCATGGCGGTCTAAGTCACGTGGAACGTTACTGTCAATATTCAAGATTCAATAATCAACTTGAAGCTGCCGTACTGCCGGACCTCTGGGATGGTCGTACCCGCGTACCCACCCACCAGTCAAACCAGGAAAAATGGGGAGGCAAAAAAACATGCAATATGTGACCAGCGGTTAGCTCGTGCTATGAACCGAGATCAATTTGTATCTAATCGACTTCCGTATCCTCATCACCCTCCGAGGTATCCTCCGTGTTCGTCTGCGGGTCCTTTACCATATCAAACAGTGAAGGAAGAGCAGCCGCACCCATACCATCCCATTTCTCAACCATCAGATTCTGAAACGACAGCACCAACCCCGGGTCGCTCGCCCGCTGCAACTGCTCCACCGCCCGCCTCTCCGACCCAACGACCTCATGACGTATGCGTACCACACGCGGGAGCGCCTTCTCCAGGTTCTTGTGCCAATTCCCCGGTGTGAGCAGATGCTTGTCGGTGAGCACCTCTCTGAGCAGCACGCGGCGGGAGCCTTGTATCCTGCGAAGTTGGCGCATGAACCAGTACTCTGCGCTGTCGTCTCACTCACCCTTCCACACCGGACTTCCCTCGAATTGTTCAAACGAAGGCCGTTCGCCCTCTGCGCCTAAGACCGCGTCGACGTCTGACGGCGTGATGGTGTCCGTCACGGACGCATTGGACGGAGGGAGGCTGACTGCATGTGCATGCTCGAGCGCAGCGGAAGAAACGCCTTGCAGGGCGTCCTGGCGCAGAGAGGGGGGGCCGAATTCGATGGCAAGACGCCACGCTAGTCCTCCGCGCCATAGACAGGCTCGCGCTTGCGGCCTGGACAGCACCGCGCGTGCCGTTATGAGATATCGTGACCAGGACCGTCCGTGAGCGGGAGCAGGTTCAAGCGCGCTGCGAACAAAGTGAGGTCGGCCTTCGACACTGAGCTGCCTTGGGGCGGGACCGGTGCGTCTCATATACCATTGGAAAGGACAACCCCTGCGAAGCATCCACTGTAAAATGAAAGAAGGAACGATGTTCACATCTGCCAGCCGCTCTCTGAGGACAAGTACCCGAATCGTCGTGCGCGGTGGAAGGATGAAAAACCCTGGGTGTGAAAATTGCAGGGGGTAAGGAAACCGCACGTAGTAATGAGGGTCTTTTTGTCTCCGGCGGGAAATGGGTGGGCTGTCTTCTGCGCAAATGCTGTCAAACACGAAGGCGAACTCCCCGTGAGCAGACGGCGATCGTTGACGGTGGTGCTCTTGAACGTCCGCTTTCTGAGATTGACCGAGGGTTTTTGCGTGTTGGATGGGAGTCATTGATGGAGAAACCGTCTTTGCTTCCGCACTAGACTTCGCCGGGACCGTTGACGCACGGGGCGGGTGCAAAGAGCGTTGAACATTGGGCCCTGGGGACATGTTGTACGTCTCGACCCTTCATCCTTCCCGGAACACTTTCATTTCGAACGTCGGACTTCGTCCTGACGCTCTCCTCCACAGCCCGAACCGCTCTCTTTCCCTTTCCCTCGGAGGTTTCAGGCGCGCCGTGGAAAGGTGATATTGAAGCGACAAATCGGTCGTCTTGAGCATCTGACGGTGCCATAACACCTCGCAGTCGTGAGGGTTGGGTGACCGAGGATTCGAAAGACGGCAAGGTTTGGGCGAAAAATGGGGATGTATTATCGATATGTTTGGGGCGAGGCGGCTCGTCCGTGCAGAATGCGGGTACAGAGAAACACGGGAAAAGATGAGACAGGACAGGCCCGCATTTGCCCCGGAAGCTTTACGGTGCACGCACTGACGCCAATGCGCTACAATCGAAGACCATGGACGTCGTACCGACCACAACCGCTTCGTTAGCCACCGGAAAGACCAAAAGAAAAAGCCCGGCAAACGCACCTCTACTCCTGATGCTTCCATCACGACTCCACTGTATCACCCGCCTATTGTCTAGAGAAAAGACGAGAGCTATGGATAACCAGAGGTTAGAGGACAGGTCGGTTTCGAAGAACGATGCACATCACCCTTCTCGAGCGGAGCCTTCCACTGGAGGGAAGAAAAGAAAGCACACCACTAGACAACGAGGTACAGAAAGTCGTACTTGACGGAGAGTCAAAGCAAGTTGGGAAGAGGATTGGTTTGGGAAGAGGATTGGTGAATGTCGAACGTCGACGTTCAGGTGTGGAACATTGACGGCGGGCTGCTGGCTGCGGTGCGCGGGTGATGATCGATGATCGATGACTCCGCATCCTCTAACCGGAACACCCACCATCACCCATACCGCTTTCGCAAACTCCCACCTTGCCATTCGCTCGACCACGACACTACCCAAACACTACCCATGCAGAGCCAGTTTGAAGAGATTTGGAGCGCCGCTGTCAAGAAATACGAGGCCGATACCAAAGAGCGTGAGCTTCACTTTGAAGCGTCCGCCATATTTCGGGCAGCCACAACTCCCGATGAACTCTGCGATGTGATTGTCAGCTCTTGGGACAGCCTTTGAGAAGCATAGGGCGAAGGGGAGAAAGGTAATATATGTCGTCAAACCCCTTATTCACTTCGTCAGTTCTGGCTGTCGAGGCAGCAGGCGAGGGTGTCGCTATGGTGCGTCGTTTGCATCATCGCATGCTTACTGACAGACTCACGGTTGCGGCAGGCGTTCCAGCCAGCCAAAGCGATATCTCTCGGAATAAAGGTCCTACTAAATGTAAGTTCGTTCAATCGCTGTTTCCGCGTTGGTCATCGCTTCAATATCGGCATGTTCGGCGAACTAGGCGGCAAACAAAGTCAGCAGCGACTTCGACAAGATTCTAGCCATGCTCGAAGACTTGAACAACTTCTTGGAACGCCTGAAAATCCATCTTACCCGCAACGTCACCCACGCCATCATGAAATCGTCCGCCGATATACTCGCGCACATCCTCGGAATTCTCGGACTCGCGACGAGGAGCGTCAAGGAGGGTCGTTTCGGTAACGTGCCTTCTCTACTACCATCCTCGTTGCATACCGAATGGGAAATCTAGGTCACTTCTTCCGTGTACTCTTTGGCAGAGATGACGATGTGGATGATGCATTGAAGAGACTTGAGCGGCTCTCTCTGCAGGACAGCCGTTTAGTCAATGCCACCACGCTCTCCGTCTCCAGCACAATTCTTGAGAAAGTCGAGGCAGGATTCCGCGGTGAGGTCTTATGCACCTGGTTGAATTGATTTGACTCACTCCGGGAAACACAGATGACTCTGACTAGCCAGGCGGTATCAAACGCTATTTCCGAAGGCGTTGAGCGCATCATGGGTGAGCTGAATTTAGTACAATGACATGAAGCCAGACTCTAACGCTCGCCCAGATGCGGTGACCCGGGTGCAGGCTGATATTGCAAATCGGGATTCGCTGCTTGTCTCGATCCAGGGTGAGTTTGTGCGCGATGCTTTTCGTCGTGTCGCGACTGATGCCACTATATCACGCAGCCAGTCAAATCTGTTCGGACATCCGATGCTGGCTTTCTCCGCCGAACGTATCAATCAACTACAATGATGCATTGAACCTGCGTCAGGAAGGATCTGGTATCTGGCTCTTGCGGAATGCTAGATACATTGAGTGGAAGACTTCACCACATTCACTTCTCTGGATCCAAGGCAAGCGTGAGTGGGTATCTGTTATCTCATCAATTATTCTAATCCCTTTGACAGCGGGTGCTGGAAAAACAATACTAAGGTATGCCCTGTCTATCTCGCCTGTGATACATGCTAATGTGCTATCCTAGCTCTGTAGTGATTCATGACCTTGATGCTGATGCTCACCTGGATTCCTGTACTGGGGTTGCATTCTTCTACTTCTCTTTCCGAGACCACCATAAACAACTGGTTGATAGCATGCTATCCTCTCTCATAGTTCAATTGGCCTACCAGTGCTCTGATATTCCTGCTTCTCTTGGTTCACTCTATGCCCGTAGCCAAAGAGGCAATAGGACTCCCTCTCGAGATGAACTTATACAAGCACTGCAGGATCTTACTACACTCTATGGGTGTGTTTATATCATCCTTGATGCCTTGGACGAGTGTTCTCAGGTCACTGCACTCATGTCTGTTCTAAAAGGCTATACTCTATGAAATCTGACAGTTTGCACATTGTGGTTACAAGCAGACCAAGTAGAGTTATCAGTGTCACTGTATCAGCACTAGGTGCCCAACAGATCACACTGGATCATTCACACTCCCAGCATGATATTGAAGCATATATACAGTATCAGCTTCAATCTAATGAACATTTTTTCTCATGGGACTCTAACCTAAAGGAACAGATCTGCCAAAACCTCTCAGATAGAGCTGATGGTATGTTTCAGTGGGTAGCTTGCCAGCTTAATATACTGTGTCAATATCTAGGGGGTAGGAAGGGTATTTTAACCCTACTTGATGAGCTACCTGATACACTTGATGCCACATATGAACATATTCTCCACAACATTCCTAAGCAACAAATTGCATATGTACATAAAATTCTGATGTGGCTAGCATTCTCATTACATCCACTTTCTTTAGCAGAGCTTGCAGAGGTCTGTGCTTTTGCTCTAGATGGAGGGCCACCAACATTTGACATTGATGACAGACTTTCATCCCCTCTATCTGTATATTATATGTGCTCCAGTCTCTTGTCTATTACACAGTCTGAGCAGGGAAAGTCAGAGATTGTTGGACTTGCTCACTTCTCTATCAAAGAGTATCTGGTATCTGAAAGAATTGTTGAATCATCAGCAAATATGTTTGCTTTATCTGCACAACTTGCACATACTATTATATGCCAGTGCTGCATAGTATACCTATTCCATTGTGGGAAAGACAATATACATGTGCCAGAACACCAATATCCATTGAGTTTGTATGCTGCAAGTCAGTGGACTAGACACTATCAGCTATTAGAAGCATTACAACCAGAGTCTTTGGTCCAGTCACTTCTTGAAGAGCTATATCTTTCCCTAATCATCTTTGAGAATTGGCAGCTACTCTATTTGTCTGATAGAAACCCTAACCGGAACACTTCACTTGAGTTTCAATGTCAATCACCTATATCCCATGCATGCTTTCTTGGACAAGTATCTCTGGTGGAGAAATTGAGTGCAGCCAATGTAAGCCTCTATGGCCATTGTGGAGACAAGATTATGCCTCTTCAGATAGCAGCGCGAAGTAGCAATCTAGAGCTTATGCAACTTCTGATTAACAAGGGAATAAATGTGAACATTTACAACAAGGCTGATGGTACAGCACTCCAGATAGCAGTACACAAAGGCCTCATAGACATTGTACAATATCTACTTGAGTCTGGTGCAGACATCAACCTGTCAAGTACAGATTTGAGAAGCACCCCAGAAAGAGTGAAAGTCAAACCACTACTACAATCTGGCATGGGCATGACTAGTATACACAGCTTTGAATTTGAATGGCATCTATATTCAATTCTGTCCTGGCAAAGATACCATCAACCTCTCATCTAGAAGTGCGCTAGAGGTAGCAGTAAATCTACAGCACCTTGACATTGTGCAGCTTCTTATTGATTTTGGTGCAGATGTCAATGTTCCAGTGTTCAACTTTGGAAGTGTCCTCATACTCTCACTAATCTTGATCGCCTGTGAATCACCCAATCCTATATCAATACAAATTACCATGCTTCTGATTGAGTCTGGGGCAGATATTCATTTTCACAGTGAGCAATATGGAAATTGTCACGGATCGCTCCATTTCTCTCTTCGTTTGCAGACCTCGTACACGCGACGTGTCACGGCACATGACTTTCCCTTGCATCACATGCTTCAACGACGTCATTGCCCGGACTTCCGAGCGGGGTTCCGCATCCTTATCTATGACATCACTGCTCCGGACCTTCGTCCTCCGCCCCATGACTCCTTTCCTATTGTTCCCCCCGCTCGCACCACTATCGCATCGCATCGCACCATCGTTCCCACTTGTATATAAGGACAGTGTTTCTCTTCCCTTTTCCCTAGACTGTCCATCTCGTCATACGGTACTGTAGCGCACGTTGCACTACCCTAGACCCCGGCACTCTCGAATCTATTTTCTTCTCGCTCCTCTCATCGTCGCGACTTAGGCGGTTCATCGGTCTCATAAACTGCGTTTCTGACACCTGGACAGTCTACCCCTACGCCTACCTCGCACCCCTCTCTCCATCTACCTCTGCCGTCTCTACGACGTTAAAAACTCCCACCACGGACCTCCCGAACGCACCGGTCTTCCTCCCGTTCAACGGAAAGCCGATCACCCCCCTGCGACGACGCACCACTCCCCTACCCTTGGTCCGACGCCGTCACCGTCAACTGCCTCGTCCCCGTACAGAACCTCTGCAAGAAAGATCCCTGGACCGCGCACGGTCTCAACTTCCGCATCTTCGAGTGGAGGTGGCACAAGGATCACGGTACTGTCGTCCTCGCCCTATACGTCCGAATCACTACGTGCATCAACGTAGATCTCGAACGCCTTGAATTCACCCTCCACGCCCCCACCTACCACACATACCTCATCCAAGACGCCCCCAACCCGATCCTCCAAACCAGTTTCACCTCCGTCTCCCAGTTTAAACCGTCGGACCCCCGAATCCACCCCGCCACCAGTCCTCCGTCCCACCATCAAGGGTAAGACCCTTCGTCGCCGCCACCACGAACATAAGATCCGCCAGGCAGTAAAAGCCGGCTACCTCACCAAGAAACTCCTCGGCCGTCGCCCCATCGCGGCGGACTTCTTCTAGACCATCATCACGTCCTCCACAGCCCCTCGTCCCCCCACCCCGAACCTTCCCCCAGGCGTCTTTCGAGACTACTGTCCCGAAGAATACTATATCCTCACCTCGCAGCAGACTAAGGAATCCGTACGTTGGCTACACGACGAACCAAACCGGCAACGTCGAGACTGGTACTTCGACGACCGCGACGAACAACCCTACGTCGAAGAATCGGATTTTGCCACCGCTGCGGACGTTCTACAGCGCTTCCTGAACCCCCCTCCGACCAACTCGCCCCCACCCCGTCGACGTACTGTAATCGAAGTCCCAGAAGGGATCAACCACAACGACACAACTGGGAAGTGGTACGCCTATAGACGGAACAAGAACGGAACCCCAGGACGATCAGTAGTTGAGTGGCAGCCCACTTCGTTCAGTCCCGTCCAAGATCACTGGTCGTGGCATCATAACCAGCAATTCCTCACCCCCGCCGACTTCCTTGTCGCAAAACAAGTTGAGGACGAAGTTGAAGAAGCAGAAGAACGCCGACGAGAAACTCTACGCCGCCTTGATCAAGAACTCGCCCAATCCCTCACCGTCCCCCTCCCCTTCGACAAGATGTCCGACGCCGAATCCAAACCTGCCGTCTCCAAGCGGGAGATCGGCCCCAAGCCAAAGCCATTCAAAGGCGATAGACGCGACACCCTCCGGTTCTCCCTCGAGCTCCGCATGTTCCTGCGCGTTAACAAGGATGTTTATGCCACAGATGACGCCAAGATGATGCTCCTCCTCAGCCTGATGGAGGACGACACGGCGAAAGCCTGGGCCACGCATCGCCGCATGGAACTCTTCGCCGACGAAGACGAGAAGGAAGACGCCGACACCCTCGACCCCACGCCCCCCACACTCCACTATAGCTCCTACAAAGAGCTCTTCGAGAGGTTTGGCAAAGACTTCGTGCCCGTCGATCCGAAGATAGAGGTTCAGCGTAAGATCAACGAGCTCGCAATGACCACCCGGGACGTCACTGACTTTATCACCGAGTTTGAGATGCTGGCAACCATGTCAGCGTACGACGACGAGGCGCTAATCCACTTTTTCAAGAAGGGACTTCAGCGTGACCTCGGCAAGCAGGTGGCCCGGTCGTACCCGTTCCCCACCAAGCTCGCGGAGTGGAAGGAGCGCGCCCGCCGCATCAACCACCAGTGGCTCGAAGAGAACCCGGAGAGGAAGAGCAGTCAGTCCAAGGGGGCTGTCGCGCTCACCTCGAACGGTTCGACCAACGACTCCTCGTCGCGCCGAGTCGGCGCCTTCACCAACACCTCGACCCGCCCTGCAAAGCTGACGGACGACGAGCGCGCAAAGATGATGCGCGAAGGCAAGTGCTTCATGTGTCGACAAGCCGGTCACGTCTCTCGCGACTGCCCCAACCGCGACTCGAGCGCGCGACGGGTGGGCGCAGTAGAGACTGGGTCCAAGGCCCCTCCCCTGCCGACGAACACGGCTCCGTCCACTGCGAAAGCAGCTCCCGACCCATCCAAAACCATCGCGGCGATCACTCGCCAGCTGAAGGATCTGGACGCGGAAGGCAAGGAGCAGGCAGTAGCGCTGTTGAAGGACATCCTGGAATCGCAGGATTTTTGAAACGCCCCCCAGTCGCGTCGTCTGGTGGAGGCAAAGGACTTTTGGTATCATCGTCGAATCGTTTCGCTGTATTATCATCCATGCATACCTGTGAGCAATCGTATCCCCCGTGTTTGTATCTGTCTACTGTCACCAAGAACAGGCAAACACCATCGATCACGCTCAAAGTCAAGCTGATCGGACGAGTTACCAAAAGAGAAATCGACGCAGACGCGCTGCTTGATAGCGGCGCAGAAGGAATTATCCTGAACCGAAGCTTCGTTGAACGCAAGAAGCTCACCACAAGAAAACTAGAAAACCCGTTCCCCGTGCGTAATGTGGATGGCACCGAGAACGTCATGGGCTGGGTACGCGACACAACGACCCAGCGGATCCGGATATACTCGCAAGATTCAAGGGCGTACCATGAGGAAGAAGCTGAGTTCTTCATCACCGACATCGGCGATCATGACATGATCCTTGGAACAGACTGGCTCGACGAGCACAATCCCACCATAGACTGGCAACGAGACCGTGTTGACATGCTCCGCTGCCCTCCCTCGTGCACTCTGTCCAAACCTCCTGTGACGAACCTCGCAACCAAGCCACGGAAACCATCATCGGTCCAATCACAGCGTAAGGTTGAAGCAGGTAAAACCCCGAGGACACCTCTCGTCGTGGACGATCCCTTCCCAGAGCCGGCATATGTGTCCTGGACCCCAGTCCCCACTTATGTTATTCCTGCACGCAGAGTCAAAGGTGTTCGCGTCCGCACGGTCCATCGCTCCCCTCTACCCGCACGACTCTTCACTGAAGACGACGACGAGCGGCCCATGGTATTCCGAGACTGGGAGATCAATGGACTACGCCGCGCCGGAATCCTCCCTGAAACCGATGGTCCTAATCCAGATGCAATACCCATCCGCGCGGGCTTTACAAAAGCGCAGGAGCTTGCAGAGCATTCGAAAGAGAACGCACGCCCGCAAACCTTTGAAGACTTAGTCCCCCCCGCCGTACCGCGACTTTGCGCCTGTATTCGACAAGAAAACCTCCGAGCGACTTCCTGACCGACGACCATGGGACCATGCTATCGACATGAAAGACGGCTTTGAACCCAAACCGTGCAAGATCTACCCCCTCTCACCTTCCGAGCAGATCGAACTCGACACCTTCCTCGATGACCACCTGAAGAAGGGCTATATCCGCCCATCGAAGTCACCTCAGGCGAGTCCGTTCTTCTTTGTGAAGAAAAAGGATGGAAAGCTGCGTCCCGTACAGGACTATCGAGAATTAAACAAGGGCACTGTCAAGAATGAATACCCCTTGCCACTGATCTCTGAAATCGTCGACCGCCTCAAAGGTGCAGAAATCTTCTCCAAGATGGATGTTCGCTGGGGCTACAACAATGTCCGCATCAAGGAAGGCGACGAGTGGAAGGCTGCGTTCAAGACGAATCGCGGTCTCTTCGAACCTACGGTGATGTTCTTTGGGCTTATGAACTCCCCTGCAACATTTCAGGCAATGATGAATGAACTGTTCAAGGATCTCATCGACTCGGGCAAGGTCATCATCTACATGGACGACATCTTGGTGTTCACTCGCACCATGGACGAACACCGTGCCATAGTGCGGCAGGTTCTGCAGCGTTTGCAAGACAACGACCTCTTCCTCAAACCGGAGAAATGCGTCTTTGAGCAAGACTCTGTCGAATACCTCGGACTCATCATCTCGCACGACAAGATCGCTATGGACCCCGTCAAGGTAGCAGGTATTCAGGACTGGCCGACACCACGAACGGTCAAAGATGTGCAATCCTTCCTCGGCTTTGGCAACTTCTACCGACGTTTCATCAAGGACTTCTCCCAGGTTGCACGGCCCCTATTTGATCTGACAAAGAAGGACTGCACATGGGACTGGTCGACGGACTGCCAAACTGCGTTTGACGCACTGAAAGCTGCATTTACTTCCTCCCCCGTCTTAGTCATGCCTGACCCAAAGAAGCCTTACCTCGTTGAAGTCGATGCCTCGGACTTTGCTACTGGAGGTATACTCTCGCAGAAAGGCGACGACGGTCACTGGCATCCAGTGGCGTATCTGTCCAAGGCCCTATCGGAACCGGAACGGAACTACGACATCTACGACAAGGAGCTGCTTGCGATCATCCGTGCGCTTGAAGCCTGGCGCCACTACCTCGAAGGCGCCCCCGACACCGTCGAAATCTGGACAGATCACAAGAACCTGGAGCACTTCAAGACGGCACAGAAGCTGAGCCGCCGACAGGCACGTTGGGCTCTATTCCTCACTCAATTTGACTTCTCGCTCGTTCATAAACCAGGAATTTCCCACCGCCCAGATCCAATGTCTCGACGACCCGATCACAAGGATGGTGTTGAAAACGACAACAAGGAACGCGTATTGCTTGACCCCAAGTACTTCCAAGTACGCGCAACAAGGCCAGGAGCAGTAACCTCCCTCGGTGATGTCGAACTCCGACGACGCATCCGCGACTGCAAAACCAAGGACATCGAGGTCGTTCAAGCCCTGGACGCCATCTTACGAAACGGACCACGTACACTCGTCAAGAACCTTCAAGAGTGGAACTACGAAGAAGGCCTGGTCCTATTTAGAGGAAAGGTATACGTCCCTGCGGATGACGAGTTGCGACGCGACATTATCAAAATGTACCATGAATCGCCCCTAGCTAGACACCCCGGTCGCTTCAAGACTTACGAGCTTGTGAGTCGTGAATATTGGTGGCCTGGCATGTCTGTCTTTGTCCGCGACTTTGTAGCAGGATGCGCAACCTGCCAGTCGACGAAGACACAGAGCAGCCGACCCCACGTCGACATGATCCCAAACGAAGTACCCGATAGACCATTTGGCGTCATCTCCACCGACTTCATCGTCGAACTCCCTGACTGCGAAGGCTATAACGCCGTCAATGTCGTGGTCGATCGCCTCACCAAGATGGTGGTTACCACCCCATGTACAACGAAGATCACCAGCGATGGCACGGCCGACATTCTCTTCGATAAGGTATACCGACACTACGGCTTAGCAGACAAGATCATCTCGGATCGTGGACCCCAATTTGCTGGACAGGTGATGCGTACACTCAACGAGAAGCTCGGGATCAAGTCCGCCCTCAGCACAGCGTATCACCCACAGACAGACGGCCAAACCGAATGCGAGAACCAGAACCTCGAGCAGTTTCTGCGAGTATTCTGCAACTACCGTCAAGACGACTGGGTGAAGTGGTTGCCCTTCTTCGAGTTTTCTCACAACTCTCGCACCCATGCAGCTACTGGAAAGGCTCCCTTTGAAGTCCTCTACGGCTTCCTCCCCAGGATGTACCCGTCCGTAAACCCGTCCTCAAAGGTCCCTGCAGTTGAAGAACGCCTCCGTCAACTTGAAGAAGTCCGACAAGAGATCAAAGCCAGCCTTACCCTCGCATCTGACTTAATGAAGCACTACAATGGTGACACGATCAGCAAATCGACACTGTTCGCCGTTGGAGACAAGGTCTGGCTCGAAGGCAAAAACCTGAAGACGACGAGGCCGAAAGCTAAGCTTGCTGCCAAACGATTTGGACCCTTCGAGATCGTTGACGTCATTAGCCCAGTGAATTACCGCCTGAAGCTGCCGAAGACGTGGAGAATCCACCCAGTCTTCCATGCTTCGCTGCTCACCGCATACAAGGAGACAACGGCACATGGTCCAAACTATGAACAACCGCCGCCTGACCTCGTTGATGACGAAGAAGAATATGACGTTGAAGACATCATCGACTCGAAGCCGACCCGCAACAAGAAAGGCATACAATACCTCGTCAAGTGGGTAGGCTATCCTGACTCCGAGAATACCTGGCTCCCTCGCTCCTCGCTCTCAAAGGTCACCGACATGATCGACGCCTTCCACAAACGCCATCCAAACGCACCCCGCCCTGTGCGTTCCCTCGGCATCTCCTTTGACGATTTTCTCGCATCTACCCTTGCAGATGACATCGCGCTCCAGGCGAAAGCGCGTCTTAAAGGGGGGGTAATGTCACGGATCGCTCCATTTCTCTCTTCGTTTGCAGACCTCGTACACGCGACGTGTCACGGCACATGACTTTCCCTTGCATCACATGCTTCAACGACGTCATTGCCCGGACTTCCGAGCGGGGTTCCGCATCCTTATCTATGACATCACTGCTCCGGACCTTCGTCCTCCGCCCCATGACTCCTTTCCTATTGTTCCCCCCGCTCGCACCACTATCGCATCGCATCGCACCATCGTTCCCACTTGTATATAAGGACAGTGTTTCTCTTCCCTTTTCCCTAGACTGTCCATCTCGTCATACGGTACTGTAGTGCACGTTGCACTACCCTAGACCCCGGCACTCTCGAATCTATTTTCTTCTCGCTCCTCTCATCGTCGCGACTTAGGCGGTTCATCGGTCTCATAAACTGCGTTTCTGACAGAAATGCCCTTCAAATAGCAGCATCAAGGGGAATTTTTGAGGTTGTTGAAGCACTGGTCACACATTGTGTAGATGTTGATGCACAAAATGGACCACTTGGAACTGCCATTGAAGGAGCAATGAGATTAAATTCTTCTATTGGAAATGATATTGTTCACCTTCTTTCTCGAGTAAAGCTAGCAGAGAATAACAACAGTCCAAGGATAAATGTGGATCCAATGCTGTGGACAGATTTATCATCTGAGAAGGACACTGATGGTGATACTATCATGGAACTCTCCAACATAAACAACAACACCTCGGCTCAGGAAGATGAAGATATCTCTACAATAATCACAGCACCTTCATTGGACTCCCTCTTTGAAGTATAGAAGATATGATCTAATGAAAGTTGGCCGATTTCTGAGGAGTATACAATAGTCCATACACTATCTAGTGATGCACAAACCCCTGCTATCTAAACCCATGTTTTCAAAACACAAGCCTAAAACATTGTACCCTTATGGACAGGCCAGAAAGACCCGGATAAAGTAGCATCACACACAGAAGGAATGGAGAATCAAAGGTACATACACAAGACGGGACAGGCACTACAGCAACAGAAGAGGTAAGAGAAGGCAGACAAGGAGACAATGTAGTCAAGATATACGTACAACAGAGAGGCTGGGAATCCGGCGTACATCACAGGCAAGATGTCCGTTGTACATTACATGTATGCAGTGTGGAAGGAAGGCAGGGAGGGGTGATGGCAAGAATATGCACCGTGGGATGGATGAGAGCGCAAGACGAAAGGCACTAGAGCAGGGACACATACTACTACAGAAAGGACATAAAAAGGACAGAAGAAAGTCGAAACACGCAATTGATACACAAGACACTGACGGATCCAGGAGCAAACGGACAGAGTTAAGAAAAATGGATGATAGCGCGGATGGTTCCAGCGCGCGCGAGACCTGTCACCTTCACCCGCCCTTGCCCTTCAGCGACGCCACAAACGAGCGGAAGCCCCACCTGCCTTCGCCACCGCCGCCCGCGCCCCTCCCCGCCTTCCCCTCCGCCTTCTCCGCCGTGATCCCCATCCGCGCCAGCTTGTTCGTCCGCACCACATGCCGCGCGCCCACCCTCGGGATCGGCAACAGCTCCCCCGCCGTCGTCGGCGCCTGCGGCGCCGTCACCACCCTGCACAGCGCCATCCCTCCCTCCTCCTCCTCCTCCTTGCAGTCCTCGAGGTCGCGATCGGCGGAGAGGTGCATCGCGTCACCGGCCTCGGGCACCGTGCTCGACAGTCCGCCCGGATCCGGCGTGCGCGAGCGCGTGAGCGTGACCACGGGCGCGGACGCGTCGAGGGACCGGGACGCGTCGCGCTCGGACGCGGACGCCGGGGTTGGGTGCGGCGCGAAGAGCGTGGAGGTGTCGGGGGTGCGCGGCGCGAAGAGCGTGGACGCGTTGGGCGTCCTGGACGCGAAGAACGCGGAGGACGACGCGGAGGCGGACAGCGTGCGCGGGACCGCTGTCTCCAAGCTCGCCACCGCGCCCAGGTCGAGCTCGAGCCCGTGATCGCCGCCGTACTCGAGTCCAGGCGGCGCGGCGGAACGCGAGCGCAGATGGCCGTGGCCGTGGCCGTGGCTGTTGCGCGCGGGCGAGGCGAGGACGGCGTGGTTGGGCGGGGTGAGGAATCCTGCGCGAGGTGTGAGCCTCGTCTCTCATCAGGGAAAAGGAAGAAGGAAAAGAGAAACGCACCGCCCTCGCCCGCCGCGCTCTCCGCCCTCCGCCCACTCCCCTTCCGCCTCTCTCTCCCTCGCCCCCTCCCGCTCCCCGCCCGCTCCACCGCGCGCCTCTTCACCTCGCTCATCCCCTCGACTTCCTCTCGGTTCCCAAGCCCGCTCACGCTCGTCGACCGCGGCTTCATCCCAAACGGGGTCTCCGCTTCCTGCACGGACTCCGCCCCCTCGCTCGCGCGCCGCGCGCCGCTCCCCTCCCGCAACCGCCTCTCCAGCGCCAGGCTCTCCCCGTACGCGGCCAGGCGCGCGCTGAGCGGCATCGCGCCGAACGCGGGCTCGGGCGCGTGCGCGAGCTCGAGCACGGAGCGCTGCGCGCGCTGGACGAGCTCCTCCGCCTGCGCGTGCGAGGAGATGGCGGCGATGTCGATCGCGTGGGGCCGGGGCCGGTCCTTGCTCCAAGCGCCGGCGGGGACGTGCGCCGGCGCGGGGAGCGGGTAGGCCGCCTCGACCGGATAGTCGATCTCGCGCGTCGACGGCGCCGGGCTGGCCACGCTCGCAAGGTGCGCGGGGGCGGGGGCGGGCGTGCGCACGCCCGCGCTCGACTGCGTGCCCGTGGTGCTCATCGAGTCGCCCCGCGCGCGTCCGTCCGCGCCGTTTGCGTGGGCGTGGGCGTGGGAGGGCGTGGGCAGGGACGAGGGCCGCACCGCCTGCGCGTCCTCCTCCGGCGGTCGGTTGATGCTGAACGGGAAATCGACCCCGGCGCGCGCGAGCGGGTTCTCGCTCAGCGGGGACAAGGACTGGGTGGACGTGATCGAGCGCCCGCGCGGGCGTCTGTCCCGTCCGCCCCCGCCTTCGCCGCCGTCGAGGAGGCGAGAGGGGATCGGCTGCCCGTACTCGTCCTCGTCCTCGTCCTCGTCGTCCTCAAACTCGAGGTCGAAGTCGTCGTCAAAGTCGGGGTCGAGATCGGCCTCCGCCTCCGCGTCCTCGTCGAACTCGTCGAACTCCGCGCGGGACGGACGGGCGTGGTTGAATCTAAGCGCGCGCGGGGGCGGTGCGTGGAGATGGGACGACGATGACATCTGGCTCTGGCCGGAGGAGGACGAGCGTCCGTGCGCGCGCAGGATGCCCGGGCGGACGCTGGGAGGGCTGCTGGCGGGGGTGTCGTCGAGGGCGGAATGGGAGCGGTGGTGGGAGGCGGAGCGACGGCGGGCGGGGGTGATCGGGAGGGGAAGGGGCGAGTCCACGAGGGGTTTCGACGCGTCGACGCGCTCTTGCTCCTGTGTTTGCGGTTGCGGTTGCGTGGATGAGGAGGTTCGGTGGGGATGGGGAGAAGGCGAGCTTCGCGCGGAAAGGGCTTCGGCGCTGGGCCGCTTGAAGCGGTGGAGGAGCGCGTACTTGGACGCGAGCTTGCGCGGGGCCTTTTCCTTGGACGGCTCGGCGCCCGTGCCTGCGGAACTCGGTCTCCTCGACTTGGGCGAGGGCAGGTCGTCCTGCGGCGTCAGCGACGGTCGGCGTGGCGGGACAGGCGACTCGACGCTGTCCGGGGTCGCGCAGGTGTACGCGTCGTCGGGCGAGGAGGAGGAGTCGGGGTAGGCGGCGAGGGCGTTGGGCGCGGTGAGGGACGAGCTGGACTTGAAACGGTGGATGACGTTGTCGATCGAGCGCTTCATCGCGAGACGGCGGCTGCGGGCGGTGTGGACGCACTCGCCGGGGGCGCACCCGCAGATGGAGGCGTGGCGGGCGCGGACGTACCCCGCGGGGTCGTCCTCCTGGTCAGGGGGCTCCGGGTTGCCGAGCATGGTCTCGCGCTCGCGCAGGTCCTGATCGCGGTTCGCGAGCCAGTCCTGGAGGGTGTCGGCAGTGGCAATCCAGCCGGACTGACGGGCGAGTGTGGCAGGGGTGACGCCGTGCTTGTCGGCGCGGTCGGGGCGGGCGCCGTGGCGGAGGAGGGTGTGCACGACGTGGGTATGGCCGTTCGCGGCGGCGAAGTGCAACGGGGTGGATCCCGAGTTGCCGACGATGGGCGCGGACGGCGTGCGCGATTTGTCGGAGGAGTAGCGGCGGGGAAGTCTGGAAAGCGCATTAGCGGGATGGCGGGATCAAAAACGTGAGGAGAACGGGCGGGGTCTGGAATAAGGACTGGGAGGGGGACTAGGAGGGGTGAGGAGAGGGGGAGGGGGAGGGGGAGGATCTATGAGGACGGGTACGGGGGTCTGGGATGAGAGGATGGGGGGTCTGGGGCGGTCTGGGAGAGCGGGGGGAGGTCTCGGAAGGTCTCGGATAGACGGGGAGGGTGGGGGAGGGTCTGGGATGGACTAGGGGATAGGGTCTGGGAGGATGGGGAGGTCTGAGATGGACTGGGAGGACGGGGGGTCTAGGATGGACTGGAAGGACGGGGGATCTGGGATGGACTGGGAGGACGGGGGGTCTAGGATGGACTGGAAGGACGAGGAGAGGACTGGGAGGATGGGGAGGGTCTGGGAGGATGGGGAGGGTATGGGAGGATGGGGAGGGTATGGGAGGATGGGGAGGGTATGGGAGGGGGGGTCTGGGATGGACTAGGAGGACGAAAAGGGCGGGGATAGGCGTATGGATCGGGACGGCGGGGATAAGCATAAGGATTGAGAAGACATACCTGGGAGCGTTAACGTCGGCGCCGTTGTCGATTAAGAGTTTGACGACAAGATCGTTGCCGCCGGCGCAGGCAGCGTGGAGGGGTAGAACGCCATCGATGACGGAGTTGATGGGCTGGCCATGAGAGAGCGCGTACTTGACGAGACCGATGTTGCCTGTGGCGGCGGCGGAGTGTAGGCCGAGGTGTGGAACTGGTTGGATTGAGACAAGCGACGAGGGTGGGGTCGGGGTCGGGGGGCGTCAACGAGGAAGACAAGTGAACAATGAAAAGATGACGCACATTCGGTTGTGACATTGTAGCGGGCCTCCGCTCGTTGTGACCTCGAAGAGACGGGCATTGGGGAGGAGGGGGAAAACGGGGAGATGGGGGGAGCGAGGAAAGGAAGATTAAAGAGGAACCGGTGGCGTAGAAAGGCGCGCGGAATCCGGGGCAATCGCGGGATGGTGCACCTCGACTGTCACGACTTCATGCCGCCGCGAAGGGAACAAGTGCAGATGGCAGATTCGCGGCGTGTTGTTCGATGACCGGACGTCTGTTGGGCCGAATCTCGAGCTGTGCTCTGTCGCTGGCAACGTCGACGAACGGGCGGGCGGACGAACGAATGGGATTGGGCGAACAGCGACAACGAACAGATGCCCGCAGATGGCCCTTTTCGTCCGTTTATCGCGCAAGAATAGGGCACTATATATTTCCCGATCGGGATTGATTTCGTCCCTGTGCCCTGCCGTGCGGACATAGCGGCGGCGGCACGAATAAATCATGTCCTCACCCGTTCGTGTTCGACTCCCTTCCCTTACCCACCGTTCCCAACAGCAAGACCTCCTTTCTATCAGCAGCCACCGCTGCCACCACGCCATCCTTCCAGTCACCTGACCATCACCACTTTCTTCCCAGAGTCCCACCTCCTTCCCCGTCGCCTTCCCATTCCCATTTTCCCATAAGCTTTTCTTCTCTTTCTGTTCGACCTTCCTCTTTCTCCCTGGAATCAAAACTCCTGTCTACACGTTCATCGCCCGGCGTCAGTAGCACGGGAGCGATCTCGGCCATCACCTCTGAACGGACGCCAACACCGCAATCCCCCCATCCTCCTCCCGGCGCGTTGTTTCCCCCTCTTCGATCCCTCGGAACACGGCCAACACCTGCACACGCCCATGTGCTCCGTGCGCCTTCCTCTTCCGGTCTTCCTTTCGCCGGACTTCATTTTCTCTTATTCTTTTCCTCCCGGGCTCCGTCTTCCGCTCCAAGTCTCTCCTCCCCTTTCCGCCCCGGTCGGATGCCGATCTCGCCACTACATTATTCACTTCGAGTACCCTTTGCTAGCAAGTATGTCAACGCCCACAATAATACCGCCCGCGCCCGCGCCTCCAAGTGAGTATCGCGTATCTCATCAGCCCTGCACTTTAGCCAGCCCTAAATGCCACCGTATCAAGTACCACCTCCGGCCCCGTGTCCCCCCTTGTAGCGACTTATCTCACTCCCACCGAACGCTTTTACCCAACGCCCCCCGCGCTCGATCCGTCGAATCGCCCATCCTATCAACATCGCGCCTACCATCGCTCGCAGACCCTCCGCGCTCTCGTCCCATCGCGAATTCACCACATTTGAAAAAGAAAAACGCCACCAGATAAGTATCCCCGCCAGACCTCAACCGCTTCCCCGCACCCCGATCCCCGCGCGCGATCTTAAGTTTTGCCTTTTGTTTTGGCTCTGAGTTTTGCTTACGCTTACGCTTTTTTGATTTTATTTTTAAGGGGGGGACGCGATCGCGGGGTAAGGGCAAGGAGGGAAACACCCGGCACGCGGCCCCGTTCTGCTCTACAGTCGCACCTCAAGCTCGAACAGAAATCCGTGGTGGACCATGGCGTGCTGGCACTTGTGCTATGTGTCGTCGATGGGGGCCCCACTCCCCGCTCCGTAGCTGCACCATGCAACGCAATGCATTCGCGTGGCGTTTTGTACGCCCGAGCTGCCCGATATCTCTGCAGCACCTTCCCCATTGGACCTCGTCGACGCTGGCGGAGCCACGGTTCGCATGTACGGGTCCCTCACTGCGCACGGCCCTTCGCCGGAACCCCCGTCTGCCCCACGCACGACAAAGGCAGGCTCGCGCTCGACTTTCGCTCGACTTTTGTTTTTGTATGCGGCGTGGGGGATATTTATTCAAATGAACGACCGTCCGTTCAGCGTCGTGCACGCCGCTCCTACGCCTAGCCCCGAAATTCCCCGTCGACGGCCTGATCAGGATACCAAGCTCACCTTGTATTCGTTGTCGCGACTACGGTCCACGAGGCAGCATGACGGCCGACCGGTGCCAAAAACCAGCAGCGGAACGCCGACGGCGCGATAGCTTGTTCGTCGCGTTGCGCTCGAACGTGGTACCCACCACTCAATCCCCGTCTCTCCATCCCCATTCTCCACTCCCATCGATCCGTGTAGGTGTTCGTAACCCCCTCCAACACTCCATCGCATCGTCATCCTTTCCTGTCGTCGCGACCGATCCATGATCTCCTGCGCACCCAACCAACACCATCCCCACAGCACATCTTACAGCTGCACCGCGAACTTACCATCGAGCATTGATCCATGATACCACCCCCGATACGAGAGTGTATGCGGGAACTTCATCCTATCGGTGGTTCGCGGTCGTGAGGATGTAGGCGACAACTTTCTCTCTCCTAGAGCTTCGATATCAGGGGTGAAGCGAAGGCAGTATGTGCGTTTCTTCTTTTATTTGAGTGCTCAATTTGATATCTTCCCTCTGCAGGACTTGAGGCCTGAATCGTCGCGAGGGCTCATCTGCACTTGAAGCTTGGAGTTATTACCGCGACCCAGTCACGTGCTGGGAACATCGTCCCATGTGATGTTCCAGACGCGTCAGGCCCGACTTTCAATTTGGACCTTCTGAATCTGTTCTTGAGCTCGGAGTGCCCTGCACTCGCTTCACGGTCCATTGATACGGAAAAATGAGAGAAAATGAAAGCCACGCACATCGGACCTGTCTCCTCGGCCAGTTCAATTCAATTCAACACTTACCGCCTCCTTCCGAATCACTCCCAGCCTACTTGCTTCCGATCATGATCATGATCGGGGTCGGTGTGTGGGCGTGTGTAGGCAGACGGGTGGATGGGTGGATGGATATCCGCGCGCATACAATGTCGTGTGTGTCGATCGTCATCAGTCGTGATCCGCGGTCGCAGCGCTTGGATGACCCGCGCGATGTCGACGAACACCGTTCATCGTGGCGTGATCCCCGCCGTGCGTGGATCTGCGACCTGTGCCCTTTGCCGGCCCGCCGATGTATCGGCTCTGCATCTCCCAACTCGTGTCAGTTTCAGTTGCTGGATGACGGGATTGCGACCATGCACGATACGTCGAATCTCAACCAGTGTTCCGCTCTTTTTCCTCCGCTTACAGCGGTCACGGCGGTCACGGATCGCCACCCCGCTTTGGACGCATTCCTCCAGACTCGCCCTCTCGTCTAAAGTCCAATCCTTGCGAACCTCGGGCCCCGTTTTCGTCGAAGTAAGGATCACCTGACTCCCCCACGGCCTCACCAGCCCAGTGACCGCTTCGTACCTCACTTCATCATCTGCCAGGCATCCCATCTTTTCCATCCTCCCTTCTCTACGGGGCACACGCCCCCCCTCTGCCCACACCAAACACAATACCCGCATGCGCGCACACACCACGGCCCGTCCACGCCAAAATCCCAACCCATCCCAACCCGCCTCCTCGCACAACACGGCCGTGTGACCCGACTTCCCTCCCCCCTCGCCGACACGCCTGACGTCTTTGGTCGGCTCTACCCCGGGAAGCGACCTTCACGTGGCGCGCGCCCCTCCCGCCAGGATACCCCGACATCGCGCGGAAAGCCGCGGACGGTCCGCGTCGACGCCCCGTGTATAATGATATAACGCACATTCTCAGACCCCACACGCCACGCCACCCCTCCCCCATCCGTTCTCGCGCCACGATGCCCCTCCAAAACAAGCTTCCCCTCATCTCCCTCCTCGCCCTCGCCGCCCTCGCGCGCGCTATCACGATTCCGACCACCGCCCCATCGAGCGCCGTCACCGTCGATTCATCCCTCGTCAGCCTTTCGCTCGAGTTCTTCGCGTTCCCGCAGTACACCACGCTCGCCTCCACCACCGCCTGCCTCACGCACCTCGCCGATCTGCGCGGGACCCCGCCAGCCGTGCGCATCGGGGGGACGACGCAGTGCGTTCGTCTCTCCTCCTCCTCCTCCTCCTCCTCCTTCTTCTTTTCTCTTTTTTTATCCCCTTCAAATCTCTGAGAACTGACAGAGTCACGGTGATTTTGGGGGGTGAATAGGGACCGCGCGACGTACGACCCGACCTTATCCACCGCGGTCAACTACACCGTCGCCGCCGCCGGCGACGCCCCCGCGTCGCTCACATACGGCCCCTCTTTCTTCACGCTGGCCGCAGGCCTCCAGGGCGACGTCACCATCGGACTCAACCGCCAGCTGAACAACCAAACGAACACGCGCGCCGCGGCCGTGCAGGCGAAGAGCGTGATGGGAAACCTGCTCGCGATCGAGCTCGGGAACGAGCCGGAGTGTGCGTCCCCCTTCTCGTTGTGCTTATTCCTGATTGAATTTGGGAAGGCTGAGAGGGGATGAGCACAGTCTACGCGAGCAACTCGCCGATCGTGCCCTCGGGTGGATGGAATCCGACCGCGGACGGCGCGAGCCAGCAGTCGTGGCAGAACGCCTTGGCCTCCACGGTGCGCGCGTCCCCCTCCCTCCCTTCCGTATCCCACATTACTCATTTCAATGTACCCACCTCCATACCCACGCGCGACTACTGCAGACCGGCGACATCTTTCAGGCCGCGGTATACCTGCAATATCCGACCTGGAGCACCGCGGGCCTCATCCCCCGCCTCGGCAGCGCGATCAGCCACACCAAGACGTTCTCGGGCCATTCGTACCCGCAGTCGGCGTGCGGGGGCGCGAGCACGAATTTGCCGTCGCTCATGAGCCACTCGTGCGTTCCCCTCCTATCCTCTTGTCCCCCTCTCGTCGCCCTCGGTTCCTCTCCACTCTCCCGTGTTCTCGCTTACGTCGGACTAACGATGGAGCCGGATGCGCATTTGGATGCAGAGGGATCGTCTCGTATACCAGCCAGTACAAGTCCGAGGCTGCCGCGGCGCACGCGCAGGGCAAGAGGTACTTCTTGGGCGAGACCAACTCGGGTGCGTCTCGCGTCCCATCGCGGGTGGATTTTGCGTGCTGAGTTGTTGGACGCGTACAGCGACGTGCGGCGGGGGCGGGATCAGCCCCACGTTCGGCGCCGCGCTCTGGGTCGTGGACTACGTGCTCCAAGGCGCGCTGAACAACGTCGAGCGGCTGTACTTCCACCAGGGCACCATCGGCAACTGCGTACGTCTCTCTCCATCACACCGCTGCATATCTTCCGCGCACCGAACGCTCTCGCGCAGCAATACTGCTTCTGGGGCCGCTTCACCACCGGCGCGCCGTTCTACGGCGCTTACTTCGTCTCCCAATTCCTCGGCGCGGACGGCGTGCGCCTCTCCATGCTCGACGACGGCACGGGCGCGGTCGCGACGTACACCGTCTACTCCGCCTCGGGCACCCCGCTCCGCGCGCTCGTGGTGAACACGAACTACTACGACGGCACGGGCACGCGCAACGCGACGAGCGTCGCGCTCGACGGGCTCAGCGCCGGGACGAAGCAGGCGGTGCGGTTGACGGCGCCGGCGGCGACGTCGCGCGTGGATCAGGGCGCGGCGGTCACGATCGGCGGCGGGCTCACGTTTGATGGGAATTGCAAGGCGGTGGGGGGAGAGACGCGGGAGAGCGTTGCAGTGGCGAGCGGGACGGCGACGGTCACGGTGGCAGCGTCGGAGGCGCTGATCGTGTTCTTATAAACAGATGTGTGGGGGGCAATAGAGACAGCATGGATAGCACGGCGACGGTCGACGAAGTACAGTAACGTACAGGGTAATGTACAAAGCTCGGGGAGGCGCACTGAGAAGCACAGAATAGACAGATGTATGTGTGTATGTACAGCATGGATACGAGAACTGGTATGTAGCAAAAAAGACATCTTACTCGGCCTCCTCCTGCCCAAACGCCGCCTGCACATTCACAACGACCGGCAGCTCCTCGATCGCGTCCAAGATCGCGCGCGTGGTGCTCACCCGATCGTACACCGCCGCCCCGCACGCCGTCTTCCGACACCTCGCCGCCCAGCACACCTTGGCCTGCGGCCACTCCTCCAGCCCGTCCCGCACGGTGTCCCCCCGCGGCCGCGCGGTGAGCGCGCGCTCCATCGCGTGCTTGAGCTCGCGCCAGGCGGCGTACTCGAGCGGCTCCCCGCACCGGGAGCAGCGCGCGCCGGGGTCCGCGAGCTGGGCGTCGGTGAGGAAGGGCGCCTGGGCGAGGCGGGCGCGGAACTGGGTCACGCGGGCGTGGTGGAGGTCTTGGAGCGCCAGAAGGGCTGGGGTTTTGAGCTTGAGGAGCGCGCGGCGGTGGGCGCGGTCGTGCAGGTCGAGGGTGAGGGACAGCGTGGAGGCGAGGGCGGCTTCGTCGGACCAGCCGTAGCGGCAGGCGGAGGCGTAGAGGGCGAGGGGCGAGGAGAGGAAGGTGGGGGTGCGGAGGAGGGCGCGGGCGATGGAGTGCGGGCCGGGCATGTCGTATTTGTCGGCGGCGTAGAGGACGGGCTCGAGCTCGTCCCAGGTGGTGAGGGGCAGGATCTCGAGGCCGCACACCATGCGCAAGAGGGCATCGAGCGTTGCGGTGTCTTCGGAGAGCGCGATGGTGTCGGGGGTGCGCGGGCGTGCGCGGGCGTTGGAGGCGGAGGGCGGGGGCGGCGGCTGCGGGAGCTGGAACATGGTGCGGAACCAGGAAGAGGTCATTTTGAGCGTCGTGGACGGGACGCGGAAGAGGGTGCCGTCGGAGGAGGCGAGGATGACGTCGGCCTCGTCGAGGGTGAAGGCGGGGTGGAATTTGGAGGGGGACGGGGAGAGGGTCGGCATCGGGGGCGGAGGCGGACTGCATCGTCCGTTCAGCTCTCGGGGACGTTGAGCGGGATATGGAGATGGGAGGATGCGAGCGGTGAGGGCGAGCAGATGGGCGAGCGGGACGTCGGTGGCGTCGGGCTCGACGATGAGCGGAGGAAAGTGACGGTCCTGGATTTTGGTACCCAATTCGTACTCTTTTTGCCGTCGATGAGTCGACTGACGCCGGATTGGTCCAATCTGTACCAAGTCTGGTAAATCTCCGGCTCGCCGCTGCTCGCCGCCGCTCTTCGTACTTAGTTCACTCAATCAACCGACCACCGTCGCGTTCATTTACAGGAGAACAGAAGCGTCGTGAACTCACGTAGTTGGTCGTCACTACTATAGGTAACCTAATAGTACATTAAAACCCCGACTTGGTGAAATCCACCAAGTTGAATTGACTAGGACTGACACCTCCGACAAAAACATTTATTTGAGAAGGGATATCCTTAATACTGTAACAGTACAAGAAGACAGGATGCGATCCGGGAGCATATTTAGGAGGATTCTCCAAGATCGAGCCATTGATTTCCAGAAGAGAACACGGTCTTGAAAACGAGTTGAGGCTCGTCAAGCCCTGCCACAAGCAAACACTTGTCAGCACATCATTTTCAGACTTCGGGCAGGCTCGACATCGAACGTACCAAGGTCATCCTTCAACAACTTTCGCGCAGAGGCTTCCTCGTCTCCCTCGGTGAATTTGGGTATTTTCTCCTCGGGAATGTCAGGGTAACCTTGCGGGAAGTGGTCCATCTGCGTGACGAGTAAGTAACGACGCTTGTCGTTGATCCTAGTTGGGCTGCTTCGGAAACCCTTTTTCCGGACATATGCATTGAGGGCCACATTGACTTCGTAGAAGCCACTTCTCGCACTGAGAACGGCACCAGGTGGGAGATTGATCAGATGGTGACGAGTGACCCAGTCGATAGCCTGCTCTAGGGTCACAGCAAACCCACAGGCACGAACGTAGAAGTGACGACGATCGATGTGGGCCGTTACCCGATTGAATGGAAGGGGCTTAATGTCGCACTCTGGTGGGAATGTCGGGTTCTCGCGCAAGACGATACGCTCGGACTCGGAGTTGGGGACAGGGGTTGTGGTCGTTGATCTAAGGTCGATAAACACAATCAGATGAGGTGGGTGGAGGATGACACCCCTATGACACCACTAGCGAAGAATGTTGACATACTCTATGGCAGACATCTGAAAGTAGACTCAAGGAATCAAGGTCTCAGAAAGGTTGAGAAGAGTCCCGCCGCTGCCCTGTGCTTTTAAGTGGATGAGTGGGACAGGGCGATCATAATGGCTATGGCAGCCGGCGTGTTCACAGACAACAAGGCGCGAGACCTCTTTTGTTCTTCGGGGTCTCAATAGATCTCAATCTCAGCTTTGTTGCGATCATTCTGATTCGTATCCTCGGACAATAGGCCCTTTTGTTCTCGTAGAATTTCTGCCTTCAGTGGCACAATTCCTGGCAGCACCTGCGCCCGGGATCACGGCTCTCTGTAGGTATAAATACTGTCCGTACTCGAGTAGTGAAGTGAGCCATAATCCCACATTTACTCAAGCCTCCGACACAATATACCATCTCCACAGATATTCATATAGGCTCGTTCCATTACATACTATTTTTACGATTGTCTTAACGGATTTCGGTATTCTCAGATCTTGTCACTGCAACATGGCAAATCTCGTTAACGCTGATGCTGGAATACGACCCCCGCTCTTACCCGAAAATATGGCACCCGGCGTCGCCGAACACATGAACAGTGTTGGTGACTTTGTAGTATGGTATCTGCGGTACACCATCGGGGAAGGACATCGCTACGAGTACTCCACCTACGGGGCGTTCAACGCCTACCTGAATGCCCTGTTTCCACGCGATCATTACTTTGTCACGAAGCCTCAGGCTATCATCCGAAAAACTATTGCCGCGGACGGAAACACCTCCTTTAGCTCAACTGGGGGTCCTGTTGAGTCCCGTACTGTTGGTGCGTACATTAATTGAATACTTTTTCTCATTTGAAGTAATAAAGGCCCTTTCACTTGACAGGTGGACATGAGGCGGACACTTGCATAGTCGACTTCAGTGTCACAAAGATTATTCCATCGCTACCCGGAGACCCCATCAACCACCCGCTTGTCCTCTTCGAGATCAAGAGGGATTGGGATACGTTCGCAGATTCCGAGGATCAATTGGTCAAATACCTGAGACGCCAGAATAAGCACTGGTACAGTCCGCGTAGCCTGCGAGGTGTTATGGCAGCGGGGAAAAAGGTGCAATGTTATACGATTGATCCGGTTGGCATGGTGGATGCTATTTGGGATGAGGAGTTTGATATGTTTGAAGGGGATCCCGACACTGGAGTGGATAGACTGACCAGTTTTCTGGCCCAGATCGCTGTGGTAAACTGGGGCCCTGAAGTCGCTGTCCTTGAGGAGTACCCTCCGATTCCATTTCCGGTACCAGTACTTCCGTGACTTTTGTAATCGTGTTGTATACGACCGAGGGTCCCGGACAAACATGAAACCAGTCCTACTTATAAATTTACACGTGCAGGTGCAGCGTGTCGGTCCAGACTCAAGACTCCTTAAACATACTTATCCCCTGGCGACGATTTGCGAGTGTACGCACTGTCCACCGTTTAGTTAAGTAATGCCGCCCTTCAGGTTATCGGCAAGATCAACAGCACGTACCACCATCACTATACGTATAGCCAAGCGCGCTTTTCCAACCTCGTGGACAGCAGTATAAGCTCAATTATATTTGTATTGTAAACTATTTCACCAGCGAAAGCGTAACAGGACCGACGATCGACATGTGTCCCAGTTCAAAGCCACAGGGCCAACCGGCGCATCGTGCCCATCCAAGGCGACATCTCGACGCGCGCGGGCTGTCTCGCGATCCGGACGGCGTTCGAGGACGCCGAGCATGCGCGCGGCGTGGAAGGCGAGCTCGCACTTGACCTGCTCGTGAATAACGCGGGCATGATATGCAACGACGCTCGGTGGGAGGCGGACGCAGGCGCGGAGGCCGTCAGCGCGAAGCTGCTCGAGGCGACCGACGAGGACTGGGCGCGCGGCTTCGCGACCAACACCGCGTCGCTGCAGGTGCGTCTCGAGACCCGCTCCTGCCCCTCTGATCTGCACGTCTGCACGCCCGCTCACGCCCGCACGAAACGCCCCGCAGTGGATGTCCGCCGCCTTCCTCCCGCACCTCGTCCGCGCCTCCCGCACCGCGCACGGCCTGCTCTCCGGCCGCGGCACGATCATCAACAACACCTCCGTCTCCGCCCTCTACGCCTCGCGCGCGAGCCAGGTCCACCTCTACGCCGCCACCAAAGCCGCCGCCGAGTCCCTCACGCGCAACCTCGCGTCCAAGTTCACGCCGCTCGGCGTGCGCGTCAACTCGCTCGCCGTCGCCAGCATCCCGAGCGAGATGAACGACCCGCGGAATCCGGAGCACTTCATTTCGAAGGCGAAGGGCGCGGTGCCGGTGGGACGCGTGGGGAGGGAGGAGGACGCGGTCGCGGCCGTGGTGTACTTGGCTAGTCGCGCGGGCTCGTTCGTGTCCGGAGCGACGCTCAAGGTGCGTTGTGGTGCTGTTCTTGGGTCTGAGATCTGACATCGCGGCTGACTCGATGCCTGGAAGATCGACGGCGGGATTCTTGTGGGTGCATGAATATAACCCCGTGTCTCTGTATACTATCTTTCAGTCGAAAAAGGAATCCAATTCATTACACTGTTATGAGCCGTACGGGGCGTCCTTACAAGAAGACATGACGCGAGCTGTGAACAAACTTAGACTTCAAGCTCCAAGGCTGAGATATTGATTCCCGGAAAAGAACATGGTCCTAAAAACGAGCTTCGAGTCGTCGAGCCCTGTAAACACTTGTTAACACGTCATACCTGTCCAGGCTCGACGTCGGACGTACCAAGTTCATTCTTCAACAACTCGCGCGCAGAGGCTTCCTTGTCTCCCTCGGTGAATTGGGGAACTTCCGACTCAGGCATGTCCACGTAGCCTTCCGGGTAATGCTTCATCTGGGTGACGAGCAGGAGGTAATATACGTGCGCGTCCCCAGCTGGGCTGAGTCGGTATGAACCCTTTTCCCAGAGGTATTCATGGAGAGCACCGTTGGCTAAGTACCAGCCGTATGTCGGAGTCAGAACGACTCCGGGAAGGAGGGTGAGGATCCCGAGGCGAGTGACCCAGTCGATACACTGCTCGAGGGTGATCACAAACCCACCGGCACGAACGTAGAAGTGCCGACGATCGTCGACACGGGGCCACGTAGTGTAGGCAAGGGGCTGAATTTCGTGCGCTGGCCGCTGGAATAGTTTTCAGCCGCCGATGCGGTAGGCTCGGAGCTGCTACTGCCAGTGGTGGCGGCAGCCTGAGGGGGAGCCGTGGTCGTTGATCTAAAGTCGGTGAACTTTGAATTAGGTGGACAGCGAAAGACAATAGCAAGGAACGTTGGCGTACTGTACAGACATCTGAAAGTGGAGAAAGCGAACTTGGCTGATTCGAGGCTTCGAGGAAGGGGTGGTTGAGACCCACCGCCGCCTCCCTGCGCTTTTAAGTGAAAGAGTTGGAAGGAGTTGTACCGAGCGTTGGCATGACGGTTGACCCGAGTTCAAACGTTCAGATCATCAGATTTCAAATTTCAAACAGCGTTGGTAATCAATTGGCTGCTTTCCAGCAGATAAGACATAACGATCCCACCAGCGCAAACGTAATTGGACCGACGGTCGATATACTGTGCGGACTCTAAACGACACCCGCCAAACGGCAATCGCGAAGGGATCCGGGCCCCCGGGACGAAAAGGAGACTGGGCTGGATGGATATGCCCGTATAGTACATCGGTCAGCCACATAAAATATATTCTTACCTTCACCCTCCATGTTCACGCGTTCACGTCGTCTGGGCGAGCATGAAGCCGTCGAAGAAAGTAACTAGTAGGAAAAGCGATGTCAGCATTCTGCACCTCTTACAGTTACACGACGACGTCCTCACCCAATCCTACGTGATCATCCACGTCCGTCACAAGCGCGACGTACTGGTCCGGCCGAACCACCACGACGCACCCAGCCTGCATATCCACCCCGTATTGCTCGTACGCGTGTCCGTGGCCATGGTGGTAGCTCTCATCATCGACGAATCTGCACAGTGCACATATCAGCGTCCGCCGTCCGCGACGAAGATATCAGAGAGATCCACGCACATTTTGTTGTGGTCCCGGTATCCGTACTTGCCCTTGCGTGGCCTGAGAACATCCCCGAACGCGTCCGGCTCGATGGCCGACCGCGGGCACCCGCCCAGTATCGCGAGACACTCGATGACCGCGTCCGGATCCTCCTCCTTCGGCGTGAACTTCACCACAGGGCTCGCCCGATCCTGCTCCAAGAACACGCAGAGGTCGTCCAGCTGCCCACGGAGCTTCGGGACGCGAATGTCGCCCGGGAAGATGACGATCCGCCAGCGCCCGTCGGCGGGGAGGAGGTCCCCGATGTGCACTGGTTTCGCGCTGGCCAGACAGACGACCTGGTGTGATTTGAGGCGAGGGCCAGTGGGGAGGTTGCGAGCGAGGTGCTTGGCGTGCTCGATGACCTCGGCTCTCTTGCACACGATGATGCCGTCGTCGTAGTCGACGGAGACTCCGCTGGTGAACTGGCGGGAATGAGAAGGTCAGTCAAGGAAGAATCGGCCAGAGGACGAGGACCAACCGACCTCGCTGCTCTTGACGATGAGCTGGCGGAATTCGACCAAGGATACGCCCGTCTTGTCGAAAATATCTTTCTTGGGTCGCCCAGAATTGAGACGGGACAGCTATTGATGCAGGGTAAATGTGTGGTTCGTTCGCATTATCGAGGTACATAGCTTACTTTGTGGTCCATCTCGAGCAGCTGCCGAGCAATCGCGCTTCGCTCCGTGTAATACGTCCTTAGGATAGCCGAATTGGCTTTGCCTTGTAACACGTGTGCGAGCTTCCACGAAAGGTTGAAGGCATCCGCCATAGATACGTTCATGCCCTAAGAATCATGTTTAGCGGCGACGACGATGACCACAGACGCATATCTCACCTGCCCAGCCTTGGGAGAATGCGTATGGCAAGCGTCGCCCACACAGAAGATGCGATCGTTCCAGACCCACGGGTCGGCCAGCCGTTGGCCGACTTCGTAGCATGTGAACCAGATGACCTCCGGGATATCGACGGTGTACGGGGCCATAATGCTGTTCAGCGACTCCAGCAGCTTCTCGGGGGTAATGTCGGCGCGGTTCGGTCTTTGGCCCGCGGGCGGTTGGGGAAGTTGGATGTAGAAACGAACTATTCCGTGCTCGCCTGCATAGGGGAGGGACCGCGCGTTTGTTCAGAGGCGAGCGCTGCGGAAGGGAAGACACGCACGAGGGATGATCACGGCGCTGCCGTGTTCAGCTGAGTTGACGTTGGCTCGCACACGCGTGTCCGGGAAATCACTGTTTAGGCGAAGTCAGTATACCCAGAACACCACGGAAGGATAGCCACCTACGTTAGCGGAAGGCCATCTATCACGCCCCAGAAGAAGTTCGCGCTGTCGCCTTCCAATCTGAACCCAAGTGCACCCCGAACCCAACTCCGAGCCCCATCGCACCCGAGGACATAACGCGTTCTCACTTCTTCCAACTCCTCCTCCGAAGGAAGACCCTGCGCACCCGGGTGCGTCTCGTCATCGCCGAAGACGTTGCTCCTGAAGAGTCCGTCCGCCACGTTGGGAAGGAATTGAGCGGGCTTCGCCTCATCCGCGCTGAGGTGGCGAAGGCGGACGATGATCCTGTCCTTTGGGTCGTCGGACAAAGCTGAGGAGTCCATGGGAGGAAGAACCAGCCGATCGGGAAGGACCGCCCGCTCAACCTTCATGCGAGGACGCCCGTCCTCTCCTTTAGACCAAAGGGCGATCTTGTCCAAAAATGCGCTCTAAAATCAAGGCGGGTATGAGACGCAGCGGAGAAAAAAACGCCGATATTGCAAGCACCTCTATTCTGCCTTGGTGTATGGTTGATTCCGTGAATCGCGACAGTCCAGGGAGACTCTAGCCATCAAACGTCAGCGGAAGAACAACAGAACAAGGACGTATGGAACACACCGTAGGAACTCGCCCCACGCGAGCGAGCTTTCCTTCCCCAACGGAGGTCCAAAAACATATTTCCACCAATTGGTTCGCCTCTCGAAGCAGATCCGGCGCGATGTCAAGGGCTTGAAGAATCTGAAGGCATGGTCAAATAAGCTCGTCGCGACGGAACGGATGAAACTGACCTCAAGCATGCGGGGGTTAAGTCCGTCGGCTTGCCCCGTAAAGATCTACAGGAGATACAATGCAGGGTTAACGCCGTACGACATCCCGCGCGAAGGTGCACCAACCTTAGTACTGCGTTTATCCACGATGCGAATCTTGAGTTTGCCCTTCCCGTAACGCGCCAACGTCGACGCGGCCATTAGCCCAGCCGGTCCCTACGCCGCTCAAGTCAAACAAAGCCCGACAACGTAGGAAGCGTCACGCTTACCGCTCCAATGATCAGGACATCGACTTCCGAGGATTCGGAGAGCGAGGACGTATTCGGGGATGACTTTAGGTTCGGACCCATGTCGACCTTGAGGCTGAGGAAGATGCATGCCATAACGCGTGGCTTTTTGTACGTCGCTGGAGCGCTGAGCGGGGCCGTCGAACGATGTGTTTCGGAAGGCTTTGTTGGTGGATAGGCCTGGGCGACGTGCGAGTGACGCAGGGCTAGGATGACAGATATGAGTGCATTGACGGGTCATCATGAGGTGGAGACATACCAAGGAGGGCAAACGTAGGTCTATTCTGAGCTCTATATGATATCGTTTGGTCCATGTATCATGTCGTCCAACTTTCTGAGAAAGACATCAGTTACGATTCCCGCATGTATGACGACACATACCCACGTCGCCCTCCGGCAGAAAAACGACATAGAAGAGGAAACATGTCGTGCACCTGCGCGCCAGAGATTAGGGTCCCTTTGCGCGTGCGACGACCCCAAACACCAAGTACCAAAGGCGCGCCTAGAAGAAACAGGGGGTGGAAAATAGTAGTGGCCTTCGGTCGAGACCCAACGCGTTTTTCGTCAATCACTGCTGCATGCATGGCACATATTAGGTGAAATTTTGAAGGCCCGAGTTGGTGTACAAGAAAGATTACGAAGTCGTACGTCGTAGCGAAAACACGCGTTACATTCTCCAGTTCGCTCGTACATGCGGAGCTGGTCGTAACAGGATCAGGACTTCGCATACGCGCGCAAAAACATGGCTTACCATAGCAGCCTCCTTTCCAATCACTCTGGCCCAGCTATATTTTGCATATCCTTCACACCCCGATCCCGCAAATCCCAACCGCCTGAGGAATTGGACTTCGTACCGAGTCCGGATCCTTGGAGGAGAGGTTCCGACCTCGAGGCGTGCCCAAATGTTATGTTCAGTGAAACAGGATGAGGACGAGAGGCGCGTACTGCAGATGGGGGAGGGGAGGACACGGAGAACGAGTCGTCGTCAACGGAACCCGTAACACCATTCGCGGTGACCGACTTCTCACCACGTGATCGACGCGTCTGTTCTCGTCGTCTCGACTGATGGCTGCGCTGACCGCTGTGGGGCTCGAGTGAGTAGTATCGCCCAGTAAGTGATCTTCACGAAAAATACACCCTTTTCGAGCAGGTTTAGGGTAAGGCGTTGGTGGTGCTCACAGGACTCGACCCGTGGGAAAGAGTTATCGAGAGGCGCTACTTTTCTAGTTCTCCTCACCACCGGTAAGTGCACTACCATCGTCTGCCACGCTGACCCGCATCAATTGCCTCCTAAGCCTTCGCTTAACGTCATCCTTCTACAGACCATGGTTTATGAAAGAAGCACCCGCGCCCAATCCGCGCCCAATCCGCGCCCGGTTGTGGTCTTTGATGCAAGTTCAATGCGCTGGCGGTCCCGCATAAGCAAGTTAAGACCTCCTGTCTCTCCCCACCCTTGACGAGCTCGGCCGCAGGTTATATAAAGCGAGTGGCGTACCAGTGATCATACCAGCAGCTTGGATGACAGGCTCATCCAACAAGGACGTCCGCGACGGCAGACCGCACTGGCAGGCCTACGGCATCTCAGCTCTGGTTCCGGTGCGTTCCTACTACTTACCTTCGATTCCGATCGACTTCTCGGCTTTGCCTTTGCCAACGTTAGGCTGGATGTCCCCCGCCCCGAGTCCGTGTACCGCCCTCGACGATCCTCAGTGCCGGAAGCTTTGGTTCCGACCATGGCGGCGCACCGCCCAATACAAAGTGGTACGTGCACGGTGCGCGGGCCTACAGCACCCGAACTGTAGCTCGCATTCAATTCTTACGACCCGCGCGCGGTCCGTATCTGTACCGACGCCCGCCCGTTCTTTCTTCGACTTCCCACACCCTTCCGCTGGATCCCCGACAGAAGGACATGCGCGCGTCTTCAAGCTTCAATATACCTCGTTCCAAGTTGTCGTCAACGCGCGCCGTAGCGCCTCGAAAAGCCTCCGTATTTCCCTGCTATCCGACGAAAGTGGGCTTACTTCATTTCTTTGCCGGTCTATGCGCACGACCGACAACAACCGGTGGTCGGCCGTGATCGGATGCTCACTCGCGTTCACGCCTCAGGACCGACCCCACATGCACCGTCCACAGCACATCTGGTCGCCAAGGTGCGTGCGAGTCTGACTCGTATGTTTGCGCGCAACCCTTCATACATATCCGCTCGATTCCCTGTGCGTATGCCGCCGTCAGATGGCGCCACACCGGCATCAGAACAGCTTCCCGTGCCGCACTGATCCCTTCGTCTTCCGCGGCTCCCAGAGATATCAGGGCACCATGCATGTATGTATGCACCAACTCACATGTTCACACCGCCGCCCGAGATCCAATGCGCGTCGAGCGTAAAAGCCAATCTATATCGGTGCGTATCTACTCAGCGCCTGATAGTATACCATTAGCACAAACACCCAAGTACTTACTTGCCACAAGTACCCGTGTAGTGACGTCGACGGGCACTAGCCTCAGGCTCCTGTGTCTACAGTCTATCTGTGTGGCGCCGACCATCACGCAATGTTGGCCTCCCCGCCCGCGCTGCGAGATCCAGCTCTGTTGAGCCCTATTCTGGCAAGGACTGTGCCAGTGCCCGGCGTCTTCACCGCACGCCCCGTCCCGCCCCCTCCAGCTATCACCTCACCATCACATCCCATAGAACCCTGATCACAACCCACGAAGCCTAACCATTCGCGTCGGGGCGTAGCGTGGGGACGACCCAGAGACCCGGCGGACTGGTCAGTGGTGGCGTCTTTCCTTGGACCGTGCGGCCGACATTGTGCCGTCGCGTCATGGGATGATGAGGAAGTCGACGGAGGTCTTGGAGAGCCTTTGGCGGGCTCTTGGCCACCGATGATCAGGCATCGGGCGTCCCAACCACCAGAACGACTATCTTCTGGTTAGGTCAGCCACGGAGACTAGTCCCAACCCACTCGCACGCATGCAGTTGTAAATGATGCATGTGTACTCAAGTTTTAAAGTACACGGTATCCTTGACCAGATAGGTGCCTTGTGTCGCGTCGACCTCGAGCGTGTCCATTGATGGACCTGCGGTGGGAGGGCGATCATCATGGCATATTGCCGTGTACGTGCGCGTAGAGTACATACATGCACTGTGCGCGCGATGGAAAGCGAGTCCGTCGGAGATGAGGGGCGCGCCAGAGCGGGAGATCTAGGACTATATGGGGGTAGGGTAAAGGACTAGGCGGGCACGGGGGAGATGACATAGAGATACATGGATGCAGAGACGGCGTGGGAGATCGACAGAAACAGGAGTGTAATGTATGTACTACTTCGTACTATGGAGCGGGCCGACGAGACGACGAAACAACTGTTCGAGCCGGGAAAAATGGGTGTGGGGAAAGAGACGGTTGCAGAAAGAGACGGATGACGCACGCCGACGAGGGAAAAGATTGCAAAAGCACATAGAGTACACGTGAGTCATAACAAGGACCGGCGTCGAAGGGGGGGGGGGACAGAGATGTCTAACGGGCTGTTGTAGAGGGGCGAGGGGAATGGAGGGGTGACAATCTCTCCCCGTCCAAACTTCACAATGGGCTGACCAGCAATTCGGCCTTCTCCAGGTGGTCCCGCATCAGCCCCTCCCGAACCGTGGCAAGCGTGTGCGCAGTGGCCTGGGTGTCCTAAACCCGAATATGCACAAAACGCGTCCGCAGATCAGCATGCAGTCTCCCTTCTTCTCAAGGGGGGATCAGAATACGTACGATGGCGGTGGTGAGATAGGAAAAGAACGGGCGTTGCACGGGCGAGTGTTTGCGCATGATGTCGCGGAACTGCCGTCGGAAGTCTGAATGGAAAGCGGAGAGGGCCCAGCATCAGCGCATGCATGATGGGAGCGCGGGCGGGGTGGGAGGAAACGAGAGAAAACGAGAGGCGGGATGGAGACCTTAGACGCACATTTCGCGGCGGTGGGCATGTCGTTCGGCCGATCGCCGTACGTGGGAACGTAGTGTGCGATGGAGATGCCCCTGTCGAGCTTGCGTTCGAGGAGATCGCATTTGTTGAGGAAGAGGATCAATTGGACCTTGCAGCGCCGTGAGTACGGGAATGGGGACGAAGCTGTGCGCGAGGAGCCTTACCTTGGTAAGGAGCTTGGAGGAGACGACGGCCTTCCAGAGCATGTAGGTGTCCTCCAGCCGGTTCACGCTCGGGTCCTCCTCCAGCGGCTCGTCGAAGACCGAAATGGGCGCGAGGAAGATGATGGCGTTCACGTCCATGAAGTATGGATACCACGCAGACCGCTGAGAACCGAACGTGAATCAGAAATCTGTCAAGCTCCAGCCGGAGCAGCTACGCACACAAGAACGCGCCCCGCCCACGTCATACATTATCCATTCCCGGCCTGCCTCGCGACCTGCGCGCCTCCGTCAGCCTCGATCGCGGCGCGCGAGCGCGCAGAACGCACCTTTCTCAAACGTGAACGAGTACTCCTGCACGCCGAGCGTGCGCAACCGCGCACGGACCACGTCGTCGTCCGATGGCTCGTAATCGCGGCGGACGATGCGATCGACGTCGTTCAAGAAGCTGTCGGCGGCCGCGGCGTAAGACAGCGAACGCGCGCGCGCGCCAAGGGCAAAGAAGCACTCACAATCCGGGCGATTCCTCGAGCTGCATGCGCCGTTTGACCAGCAAGGCCTGCACGGTCGCGTCCTCCCAAAGCGCGACGATGTCCTCCTTGCAACCCATGATGACCTCCATCGCCTCGTCCGTCTCCGTGTCCTTGCCTCTCTTCGTCCTCCCGTACCGCATCGCCCACCCCAACGCGCCCTTCCACCCCGCGCGAGAGCGCACGAAGAACTCCCTCGGGCGAACGTAGGACCTCCGCTTCCCGGCGGCCATGCTCTCCTGCTCCACGAAGGGCGCGGCCGGACCCGTGCTGCAGGAGTCGAGCTCGTCCGAACACAGGCGCTCCTCGAGATCGCGCTGGACGCGCCGTAGCGGTCCCAGACGCAGTTCGAGGATCTTGTGATGTTCCGCGAAGGTGAAATGGCGGCTTTGTTGCGTCCGCGGCCTGCGTATGGAGTAGAGACCGAGGCTGTTGTGACTGGACTTGGATCCGGACGCGGAGGCCTGCGAGCGAATGTCGGAGTCGCTGGCGTCGTCGCTGTCCGTGCCCTCGCTCGCGCTGAGGGGGAGCCGGAGACTGTACTGCGCGGCCGTCTTGGAATGCGCCATTTCGCGTGAGAGCACGTCGAGGATGATGTTGACGGAGCGGACGAGGTTGAGCAGGATGACCGATCGCCATGACGCGCGTTCCTCCGACCAGGCCTTCTGCGCGTACGATATTTGGAAGTCTGCGGTGAAAATGGGTCAGCGAGGAGGAGGACAACGGCGGGGGATCGGAGACGCACTTTTGACCGTCGTGGATTTGCCTGGAAGTGGAGAGAAGCGCCGGTCAGCGTCATTGCGGGATTGACGACGATTGTACTCACCGCTCTCGCTCTGCCCCAGGAGGAGCACCTTCACGGGCTGCTTCCTCTTCGCCCGAGAGGTCCTCTCTGCCTTCAGCTGCTCGTCGATAAGATCGCTCACTCGGCGCGCCTCCGCCTCCTCCCGCTCACGCATGGCACGCTGCTCCGGTGTCTCGTCCTTGGGGGGCGCGCTGAGGATATCGAGTGGATCGACGCTATCGGACCGGGCGGAGATGTGGGTCTTGAGGTTCAATCGGACCATCGCAAAGAGAGGAGAGTGAAGGGGACGAGGGCCAGGATGAAGGGGGTGGACGATGTGATAGATGGGGGAGGAAGGGGGGAAAGACGGAGCTCGAGCGCTTGGCCGGGGGATTATAGGGCGCAGGAATTGGGCAAAGCGGCGATTGGCCAGGCTGTGGGTGTGGTTCGCGTGCCTCCCTCCGTCGGACTTGTGGGAGCGCTGCAAACAAACGAGCGAGTCAGATGTCCCTGAGATTCAAACGAAGATCCACTCGCCTTGCCAGATTCCCTGTGCTCGCTCCGCCCGGAGGAACTCGAGGAAGCTCTTGTCCGTCCGTCCATCGCAAGCTTCCTCGCCGCCGCCGCCGCTGCCGCCGTCTAGCCGCCTACACTCGCACCCGATCAACATCATTGTCCACCACAGCCCCCGACTCCTCCAGTACAGCATCGTCTTTTCCCTTTCCTTGCTCTTGCTTTCCACGCCGCGACTTCGAATCCGTAACGCGCGCCCGCATCTCGCCGAGCCCCTGGTGCCCAATTGTTGCCTCATATACGGCTAGGTCGATATCCTCCGAGACCTGCACCAGCTGAGAAAACCCGACCGCGTTACGGAATGGATCAGTAGTCGCCCATGAGGTTCCAGATGAAAGAAGATAGAGTTCGTGATGGCGCGCTGGGAACGAGCGACGAGCGCGATAGAGTTGCGTGACGTGGTCGTGCTCGATGGGAAAAGAAGGCCTCCTCCTCGGCCCTCGTGGTCTTTGCAACTGTACGGCGTTCGCCGCGCGCTCACGAGGGCGGCGGAAGCTCCCGCCCCGCGCGCCATGTGCCTTGGACTGTGCGCAGCAGTGGAAGCGTGTTGCCAGTGGGCCTGCCACAGCGCAGCATAATTGAACAAGCAGAATGCAGTTTGTGCGATTCCCAATTCCTCGCCGTTAACGGTAAGTAGGGCGGCAGGACACTCGGTTCCTTCGGCACCTATGATCGAGGGCGTTCGCCGTTATTGCATTGTGTATATGCTCCGAGGAACGGGCTTTTCCCTCGTCGCTGGGGGACAAAGGAAAAGGAGGCTTTGTGCCCATCGCGACATTGTAGTTGTAGTTGTCGGTAAAACAAGAATACAGCGATGGCGGGGGAGGACCATGACGCGGGCGCGAATCGACCACGTCCATCGGCGCACGGAATGGTGATGGGTGATAGAATCTCGCGTTTGAGATGCGGAATGGAGCGAGAGGAAGAGGGGCTGCTCGGAATGTGTGCGGAGAACCGCATACCAATGTTGGTGTCGTGTCGCACGGTGTGAAGTCGGAAGCCCCGCAGGACGGAGCGGTGTCCCGGAGGTGCACTGGCAGCGCCGAATAAGATTGTCCATAGCGCTGAGGACGTCGCGCTCCCGCCGCCCGCCGTCAAAATCGTACGGTGACCCACCCTTGAAACCATCGGAGCACCGAGAACCGCAAGTGGAGGGACATGGAAGACGTTCGCCATACCTCAGAAACAGATAGAAGGGGGGAGGAGATACAGCGATCTGGATTTGGGAACGGGTCGGCCTTCAGTTAATCGTCATCAGATGGGACCTCCCGGGCACCGTGTCCACGGCCAGCGTGCGCCTTCGTGTGATTGCTTGTGAAGGGAGGATCGGAAGCCGTCCACGAGGATGAAGTCGCCGTTTCAATTCGGTGCCACACGCAGAATAGGAATCGCGAGCCTGGGACTTGGGAGATGTAAAAAGAAAACCCCGTACATAGGAGCTCCCAATCTCCATGTACAGCTAGAACCCGAATACGACCCGATCAGATACAGGTATATATGCGCCGTGTCGTCGTTGAAAGACCTACAGGACAATTTTAGCTTGACAGGCGATCTTGTGCTCAGCATTTGATGTTCCCGCTGTAAGTATGCTCCGACTCCAAGGCCCATACCCGAGCAGCCAGAGCCGAGCGCACCTTTGATCCAGATAGTCGTCACAGATGGAATGCGACGAGAGCTGTGCCGTTATTCCAGCAAAATGCGTTCGGATTGACGACAAGTGGTTTAGCCCGTACCCAGACCGGGGAGTCGTCCAGAGCTGAGGAGCAGAAGAGGCGACCCAAAGAACACCGGTAGGCAGTGGAGATGAATCCGTCCAGGAGAAGAACGTGTCGGCGCATATATCTTCTTTCGTCTTTGTTCCGCGGGCTTTTTGGGAGGGGGGGCGCGTTTGTTTTCAAAAATACCAGAGACGAATTCTCGAACCACGACAACTTGAAGGCCCGACTTGGGCCCGACAACCGCACGGTGCGTGTCGAATCGCCCCACTTCCTCCGGAGAAAAAAGGCCAAAGCTGGGCACAAACTCAAAGGCAGAGATTCGTGCGAGCGAGGCCAGATAGATTGAATGGGGAAGGCTCAGCAAGAACAAGGTTAAAGATTGGGTCGGAAGTTCGCTGCGACAGGGGGATGATTGAGTTTGCAACATCGTGGCATTCGATGAGCCGACTTCCACCCTGTGCATGTATGCGCATCAAACGCGTCGAATGAAGCCGCATTCCGCATTTTCCGGTAGGACGATACAGTCGGCGTCCAGCTTCGGCATCCAGAAGGCAATGATATACAGCAGTGAAGGGGACGGGAGTATTTTCGTTTTTGAACGGAGGCGCGATGACATTTGGAGACGGGAGAATGCCGTAGAGCCCAAGTCACGGTGACGCATGACAACGCTCGACGTGACATCCGTGATGCACTGTGACTGCGCGACAATGATGTCACAGTCTCTGGCCATGCCAGTCTGCTGTCTCTGACAATCGATTATTACCAGTGGCTACAGCGTCCACCCCCTTTCCATCGAAGTCGACGACAGAGTCTCCACCCTGGCTTATATTTTCTTGCGTGCTCACATTGTTTCGCCAGAGTGCACTTACATACCAATTCCTCTGAACGCGCTGCGTCACGCTCCTACTACAAGTACTAGACTGATCACCGTCGGACGCTGTGGTTGATCATGGTCGATTCAGACTAGGGTCTCGTAAAAAAGTCACCTGTTATTAACAGCTGTTAGAAAGTGGTAGTTACTAACAGTTAATAACAGTTAATAGCAGATACTTACAGGGGGGGCTGAGATCGGCCTGTTAGAAAGTGTAAGAAAGTGCAGCCGTCAAGAGCCTTCGAGCTCAGTGACCGGAGCTATATTTGCGACGCCGGCATACTGACTGGACATCGCGCCGTCCCTTGCGAGTCGCGACATGCCTACAAGCCTCTTCGAGGAGCTCCGAACTCTCCTGAACAACCCAGAGCAGCGAGGATGATGACACGGCGGGGCGTAATTCTACACGAGCGGCACCCACTGTGCCAGCAGTCCGAGTCAACTTGGAGTCAATGACAGACTTCATGATCTCCTTCCTGAGGTTGAAGCTAACCCGGCTTCGTTCACTCTTCTTGATTTTTTGTCAGACACCCCCCCGTGTTCCAGATAAAGCCCAGGAGCCATCTCTCCTGCCCGCTGTTGCTCAGATCCGCGCAGATCGAGCCACGGCGCAGGGGCGGCAGGGCAAACTGGTCGGACTAATTTACCATTATTTACGGTAAGAAACATAGTTACAGTAAAAATAGACAGTATTTAACAGTTATTAACAGATTGTTAGTAACTGTTATTAACAGCTGTTAATAAGTACCCCAAAGGGCCCGAGTAAATAACAGCTGTAAGAAAGTCGGTCGGGACTTATTTACGAGACCCTAATTCAGACCCACATGATGGCCCCAATCAGTTGCGCAATGATCAAAGGTGCGTGCGTCCATTTGCATACCATATGACTCTTCGTGACCTTTGTATCAACAGCTCTCAGATCAACAAGTTTCAATCTATGGATTCGGGGGAGGAAGACGCTCCGACGGAACTGGAGATGCGGGGCATCAGAGAGGAGTTGCCGCCTATAGACGCACCAAAGGACCTTCCAATACATTGGTACGCCATCCTCGTATTCCCTCTTGCCGTCGTTTCATTGTATTCTTGTGCTTCAGTGACGAGGTTGGCGTACATCGTCTGCCGGTGGAACTCCTTGAACAAACCTTTTGCTATCTTCCCTATCTCGATCACCTTCCCGGAACGAGCAAATCGTGCCCTCAATATGACTGGATAGCAATCACGGAAGTGTGCGAGCACTGGCACGACGTTGCCGTCAACTGCCGCGACTTATGGACACTCATACCCCTCATCAACGAAAAGTTGGCGCAGGCCGCATTGGCTCGCTCGTCGTCTGCCGAGATACGCATCGTGGCGATCGCCCGAGGAAGGTTGGAATTGAACATCGGCTCCGAACCGTCGCTCGCCGCCACACGCGCAGCCCTCCGCCATCTTTCGAGGACGCGCGAGCTTGTCCTAGATCAGCTTTGCTACGACTTTCGTACCGCCGCTCAGACGGCGTGGGACATCGAAAAGGTCTTGGACCTTCTGGAATCGAACGCAGCGACGTCCCTCCGGACGCTTTATATCACATCGCGCTCGTTCATGACAATCCCAGAGGAAATCTTCAAAGGCGAAATGCCGCGTCTGACATCCGTCACGCTGGATCGCTGTCTACTCCCCCACTCAACTTTTTCCCGGGCACCCATCACGTCCCTTTCGATTTCACGCACTCACATCAATGGCGATGAACGAGAATTTCTCCTCATCCTCGAGAACATGCCCTTATTACAGTACTTGGACATACGCGGCAGTCATATACATGAGCATGCCCAGGACCGACGAGCCCCCAAAACTTCGCGCTCCGTCCCATCCACCTTCCCCACCTTCGTCGATTGAGCGTAGGCGAGCGCCTTTCCGTCTTTTCCATCATATTCCTGAACTCCGTCATTTTCCCTCCGTCCTGCGATATCCTGGCGGCTCCCAGAATGTCGCTGCGTCTCGGCGGCCTTGCGGCTATCGATAACTTATCCCCGACGATCGTAGACTCCATAGCGGCGTCGATGGCCCGCATTTGTTCAAAGCTCGCCGTCAGATACTCCTATGCGCTCGAGATGGGCCTGTCGTTCGACAAGCTGTCTATTCTCAACGCGAACACGTCCGATACGGGAGGCAAGGAGGTCGTCATCGACGCGTGGACAGACACGGAGTACGATCCGGACAATCTACTTCCTAAACATCTCCGCTTCGCCTTTTCAACATACTACAACTTGCATCCCGTTTCCGTGGATTATGTCGACGCCATCCCTGCAATTTCGGGCGTGCGCCTGCTTAGCGTAGCTCTACTTCGGCGCGACTGGCGCGTCATGGAGAAGCTGTACGGTCTGAAGGACGTCGAGCACATCCATCTGCGCCAACACGCGGTGTACTCGCTGTTCTCCATCCTCAAGACGCGGCGCGAGCACGCCGGAGACAATGCACCTTTCCCCAAACTGGCGAGCATCTGCATAGAGGCGTTCGACTTCTTCGACACGGAGGATTTCTTCGACATGCTCCTGGAGGGGTTGGAGGCGTGGGCTTCGGCAAGCACGGTGCCATGTCGTGTGTCGATTCGCGATTGCGACATCTCGGACGAGATGCTGCGCGGTTTACAGCGGGCTACTGGAGGGGAGGCGTCGCTGAACTGGGATGGAAGATGTAACGGCTTGCGAGATCCTACGACGGCCGCGTCCGCGGGGCACGTTCCGTGCCCTCATTTTAAGTTCTCCGGGCCACCTAGCGCACTTACTTACGGAGGGCTTCTCGAGTAGTATGCATGGATTCATTTCATACCATACTGTATCCTTTGCATGTGTGGTCAATTCGATTGACTATGAATTGAGTCATGTCACGAGTGACTAAGGATGACCGCAAATCGGTCACCGTCGTGTCACACACGGTTTCACACCTTCCCCACCAGCTTGAAGTGCTTTCGTTCGTTGGAATGCCCCCACATCCAAGTGTGAATGACAAGATGGTCAGTATCTGCTGATACTCTGCGATATATCCGCTAACGTGATCTGGATAGTCGCGTCTCTCATTAAGCAAGGAGAACATCGACATCCATTCGCGGAGTCGTGCCCCGGTGCAGCCTGAGGGTGAGACCCCTGTTGACGAACTGCACGACAAGGAAGGACATCCGTTAGTAACAGGTCAAGCTCATAAAACTGATCGTCATGCTTACACAAGTTCGGTGCACAGGATACCGTCGCTCATCGCCCGTTTTCCCGTCGAGCTCTTGGAAGACATATTCTGCTACATCCCGCTCTACTGGAACTCAAAGGACGAATATCACCACGAACCCGTTGGGTGGCTCGCAATTCCTCACGTCTGCCGCCTTTGGCGCGACATCACGCTCAACTGTCCCGACTATTGGACAACGATGCCCATAATGCTGAGCAGCCGCTGGGTAGAAGAGGCGATGGTGCGTTCGAAGTCGGCCCCTATCACTATCTGTGCGCGCTTCGGAAAACCGCAAGACGGAGAGACCACCCCGCGGAACGTCACCACGCTCCCTAACTGGAATGCGACCCGCACAGCACTCTTCCGTCTCGACAGGGCACGTGAACTCGTACTCGACACGACCGTTCTCGACCAGAAACATTTTATTCCCAAGTATCGACGTGGCGGCGTCCGGGTCCGTCCCGATTTGAGCCCCATCGAACTTCTTTCACGTCAGGCCGCCCCAGAGTTGGAGAAGCTGCACCTTGATCTACCCCCCTCCTATGGTTACTCTAGCCTCAATGGCATATTCGCAGGCAAGACTCCTTCTAAGCTTCGTTCTATCCACCTTGGACACGGCTTTCTTTCCCGGTCGTTGCGCTACATTCTCCACGACAATATCTCATCTTTGACATTGAACGATTGTCGCTTCCAGTGGAACTTCGACGCTCTGTCCTGTATCAAGGAGCTTCCGCTGCTGCGACATCTCGAATTGCGCGGAAATTTCCACCCCAGGGATTCGTCCGTTACCCACACGATATACTCAGTCAAACTCCCCGAGTTAAACTCCTTGCATCTTCACGATGTCTTCCCCAGGCCCATGCTCTTCTTTCAGTCGCTTTCCATCCCACCCACGTGCAACGTGATAATCTCCTCGCATCGACACGCAGTCCAACAGTCCCAAGCTTCGCACTCACCGTCACCACCTGTCCAGTTCGAGACCGGACGGCGGGAGCCATCCATCATCAGTCCTGTTCTGTTCACATCCATAACTCGCTCTGTGTTCTATCACCACTATGCAGACGCCATCCGCACGGGCGCGGATTTCGACAGATTGTATGTTGTCGTCGACAGACCATCAAACGATGAGGACGTTGTCCTGCTTCGTTTCACGGCGAAGAAACGCGAGCCCGACAGCGGGTCGGCCGGTGTGGACCCGCTTCCCGGCCTCCTTTCACTATCGTTCATATTGGCTCCGTCCACCCTCAAAGATATGGTCGGGCTAGTGAGTATCCTACCGGCCACGTCGAAGATTCGCGTTCTAGGGATCGCGACAAATACCGAGGTTTCCGTACTTCCCATGATTCGCTCTGCGAAGGACCTCGCCCACCTCCATCTCCGTGGTAACTCCGTGCGGGAATTGTCCGTGCTTCTCGAGAAGCGACGCACAAGCATCGAAGACGTCCCCTTCCCGCGCTTGACCGACATCTTCATTGAATCCTTCGACTTCGCACACGGCGGCGACGTGTTTCATGCCCTTCTCCCCGGACTGATTGTATGGGCACACACGAGCATGCTGCCATGCCGTGTGGTCATCATTGGGTGCGAGCTTGCCATGGAAATGGAGGACTCGTTGCGGGCGATGCTAGGTAGTGTCGTCTGTCTGGGGCAGGAAACCGCGAGCTGCGGTTGCTTTCCTCACGAAGTCATGCATGAGGTGTAGGGACGGCAGCCGTGTATGTCACTTTTCTCCTTCTCTATTTCTAGTAGCGGAAAAACCACGCATTGGGTCGTATGGATTCTCTCACCTTGAATGGTCCCCCCGGGCCTCGCACGTCACAATATGCACGAAATTTTCACGCTTGACGGACACTGTATACATAGTCAAATCGTCCAAATAGTCATTCGTTCCGTTCGATCCGGAGCTATCTACTAAGCTACATAATTTGCATAATTCCTGGAATTCAAGTTTCCCCAGGAGTCCGAGTCTTGCATATTTAGTCAACCCCTTCTTCACCGCATACTTTGAAAAAACAGCTCGGGTGCTGGCGACGCACGCATGCGCGAACAACCGAACGTGATCCTCTCCCGCTTCCAGTGTCGAGGAGCGCGCGGAACGGCGTCGAAGATATAGACGTCCTTCAGCTTCGGGTGGTGCAACTCGTAGAAAGCAGGGATGCGCAGGACAATGCAGGTCAAGGCCCGACGGCACGGCAGGACCTCGGGCCACGATGATTCGGAAGTTGCGGGAAGATGGCACCTATATCGATCCACTGCTGTTGGAAGCTCCACCTTGGCACGTAGCTGGAGACGGTGAAAGTTATCTTCTTGACGCGTGTGGCGGAGTCGCCAGGGGGGACCACCGCTCGTAGAAGCTTCGTAACGCTGTCCTGGACATCGATGGCTGAGGCCCACTTGACGGACAGACGCAGCGACAGGCTCTCGGCGGTCTCAGGATGCAAGGAGATGTCGGCGAAGGTGTTGGCGCAATTCACGGCGGCCTTGCAGAAAGCTTGTCCCAGTGGATTCACAGTCGTGTACAGATGCTGTAGCTCCGAGCGCAAGTCGCCCACGCCGTTGTGGATCACGTCTTGAACACGCGCCATACTGATCCAACCGGCGACGTCGGGATCCTCGTTCTGCTCGACGATCAAGTCCAGCGACAGGACTTTCAGCTTGGGGCCGAAGCCCAAGTGATGGCAGCACGGCCGGCGCGTGATATATGTGGTCCTCCAGGTAGAATTCTCGAAGGTTGTGCAGCGGGGTCGAATGGCCAGTGTCCGGAGGCCCATCGGCCCACGTCAGGAAGTACGGATCCTGGACCGGAGCGACCGACCCGTCCCAGAGGCGGTCATCTAGATAGAGCTTGAGTATCTCCAACGAATGCAGTTCGTACAGTTCGTCACACAAGTCCCAGAGCTCGTCGAACACGCCGTAGAAATCGAGGGTCAACGACACCAGGCCGCTCGGGAACGAGGGCATGCTGGCGTGGACGTTGGAGATGCGGAAGGTCCGATTGGTAGAGGAAGGTGCGCAGCTTTGGCGTATCGGCGTTCTTTCCTGGGAGACGTCGGGCGTCGGATGGGTCGGCCATACAGTACTCGAGAACCTCTAGCGAAGGGAAAGACGTCGCGGCCCACCCGTTCAAGAGCGCCCTGATATCCTCGTCGTGAGAGGGAGCGCATATGAGGGACAGCCGCTTGATCCTGTGCGAGTGCCCGTCCCTGATTGTGAGCAGCGCATCGACGTCAGGCCAGTCCTGCATCGGCTTCAAGTACCAGTCCGCATACACCGTGAGGGGCATGACGCCCTCCTCCCTTCGCGAGCATCTAAGCGCGGTTTCAGCCCACGCGAGTCGTTTGAGAGGGACGGTCGTCCACAGCTCCGGCACCAGCCGTTCCGCGATGTCCTTCCAGGCCCTGTTCACCTGGGAGATCGCGACGGCGCAGGGGTACTTGAGCTTGGCCTCGTCCTCTGGAATTATGCTCTCTGCGACGGTGGACAGCACGAGAACGAAGATGTCGATGGGGACCCGATCGAACGGTGAACGGGTCGAAGGTCCCGGCGGCGGCGGCGCGCGCGCGCGAGAGGCGTGCGCGCTTCGTTCACGCCGCTGGCGACGTTGTGAACGGGCTTGATCGCGACTGGGAGGGCTCCGGCTCCTCGACCGCCCTTGCCTCCGCCTCACACCCTGGTCCGCCGCCGACGTCCCCGGTTCAGCAGCATTGTTCCGATTCGCGATGCGGCGACTGCGACGCATTCTGAGGAGAGTTCTGTCGAGGGTCCCGCTAGCGTCAGGTAAGTGATGAGGTGCCAGTGCAAGGAGAGTTCTGTCGAGGGTCCCGCTAGCGTCAGGTAAGTGATGAGGTGCCAGTGCAAGGAGAGGACGCACCGAGTCTCCAAATCCAAACACCGAGCGATACTCGGCCAGATCGCTGCCGTCCTCGGTTCCAACCCTGCCCCCCTTTTATACACAAGCGCAGGAAAGACGATGCGAGGCCCTCCGGAGAGTCCTCGACGACGGGCGGTGTGCATGACAAGCACACCCATAAACGCACCCGAAGGAATTCATTGTTCCCTCGGGACCCATACAATTGCGAAGGAATACTACGCATGCATGGGATGGAAACGAGGACCTGTGAATCTGATGCGCCGACAACCGTCAGAAAACAAGAAATGCACTGCTGAAGAGCACGGCAACCCACCGTCGTATCGACGTGGCGAAGAAGTTCGCCGAAGGAAAACAATAGCGTCATAAGCATGTCCTCCCAGATCCCACGGCACTTCGTCCGCAACCCGACAACCAGCCACCACAATTGAATATTGACGACCCCTGAGGCCTGAGATCATCCCGAATTCGAACGCGAAGAAAACAACAACAATCGTACAGCATTTCCTATGTCGAGCAGCGATTACATACACACGGCGTTCGGACTTCGACCCCCTTGCACACCGACTCCGGGTGCAGACGACCTACCTACCTATCACCCTCAAACGAACAAAAAAGACAGATCCGACCAAGTGGAAGAGCTGCCACTGCCACTGCCAACGCCAAGCACAGCACACCCGCCCCCGCCCGCCCCCGCCCCCTATATCTTCAACTTCTCCTCAAAGAAGCCCAAAAGCCCGTGCTCCTCCGCGTCCTCGCCCTGCAGCTCGCCCATCCGCCGCCGGCACGCCTTCGTCCCCGCGTCCACGTACCAGCCCGTGAGCCGGATGCGCATGAGCTCGTCCCACACCACCGTCGGGCTGCCCTCGCTCCGGCGCAGGAACAGCCGGATGTGCTGCAGCCAGTTCTTGATCAGGCTGAACTGCGCCGTGGACGTGTCCGTCTGCATCGGCTTCGCCTTCTCCTTCGTGCTCGGCGGCGGCGGCGGCGGCGGCGGCGCGTACTGGTTGTAGGGCATTGCCGGGGACCTGCTGCTCGTCGCGTTGGCCGAGGGCGAATCGTACGAGCTGGGCGGCGACGCGGACGCGGACGCGTAGGGGGAGGTCACGAACGGCGACGGCGCGAACGGCGAGAAGCTGTGCCCCGACGAGGACGAGGACGGCTCCTCCTCCGGCGACGGCGGCTCCGAGGACGGCTCCGGCGGCGCGAACGGGGGCAGGCCCTCCTGGAACGCCAGCAGCAGCAGCTGCCCGAGCCAGTAGAACGGCAGCGGGTCCGCGGCGTACCCCGGGCCCTGGGCCTTGGGCTCGCCCCCCGCCGCCGCGTCGGACGCGACCGCGGCCGGGCTCTCCGGGTTCTGCAGCCAGAGCTTCAACCACTTGTGGAGCGCGAGCTGCATGGCGAACACGTGCTCGTCGACCTCCTCCTCCTGCTCCGGCGGGTGGCCGGCCTCCTCCCGCCTCTTCGCCTTGACGAGCGGCGACTCGCTCGACGCGCACCGCCGCACGAGCTCGCCGATGAGCGCGTGCATGAGCACGAAGTGGCCGAAGGGCGAGACGATGCCGACGTCCTTCAGGGGCTCCGCCGAGTCCATCGCGCCGCCCTCGAGGCCCAGCGCTGCCATGCCGTGCAGCATGGGCACCCCCAGGATGCGGCGGGGGATCCCGCCGTAGGCGGACTCGGCGAGGAGCAGCTGGGACCACGCGAAAGGCGATTTCGCCGTCCACAGCGCCTCTTCGCAGGGGAGGGCGAGGACCATCTCTTCCGGGGTGAACGACGTGGGCAGCCCGAAGAAGATTCGATGGGAGTGGTCGTGGCAGTACACAAGGAGGATGGTCCTGCCCGGGACACGGTAAGTACAGCGACCGCGGCGGCGAGAAAGGGGAGCGAGAACCGACCGTTTGATAGCCTCGTGGACTGCCCAATCCCTCCAAGCGGCGTCCAGAGCGTCGGGGTCGGGCGAAGGGAAAGAAGGCATCTTCCAGGACAGGCTGCGCTCCATAACCCTGTTTTGACGGACCATCTATGCCACAGTGTCAGGCCATCGCACACGGCATGAAGCAATGCGGCTTACGAGAACGAGCATGCCATGGTAGATGTTCGACGCAGCACGCTGTTGGGGACTCTGGTGGAACAATCCGATGGTCTGCAGCAGGATAAGGGTCATGATGATGAGAAGCTGGTGCTTCGGGTTCGCCACCGGTTTCGCCTGGTGAAGGAGAGGATGAGCACCGGGGAACTGGAAACGTAGACGTGGACTCACAAACTCTGTCACCAAGGCCTCCCTCGAGGTAGCCAACGTCTCCTCCACAAACGCCTCCGCGACCTCCGTCTTGACAAAAAGCGCACCGCATGCCTGCATGGCCCGCACGAGCATCGCCGGCTTGTACTCCACGCGCAGAGTCGGTGTATGGATGATCGGGATCTGCGGCGAGAACGCCGTCAAGAAGATATGCACTGGTCAGACACTGCGTTAGCACGCTCAGTAAACGCACACCACCAGGATGGGAAGCGCACAGTAATGCTGCAGTTCCTCCGTCGTTGGGTTCGGCACCTTCTTGGCGGCAGGGGCCGCTGCCTGGGCCGCGGGCTCTGGTAAAGGTTGGAGCAGCGCGTCGAGTTCCGCCTGGGTGTATGTGGCGTTCTGGCTGCCAGGGAATATGTTCATGACCTCTTGGTGCGCCGACACGTACGGTTCGTCGGGCTCGGGCTCCTCCATGATCGACGGGTAGGTCGTCGCGATCATGTCCATCAGCAGCTGGTGGTCGAGGTCGCCCATGAAGGTCTGTCCGTCGGCAGGTTTCTGCAAGGCCGTTCGCGGGGTTGGGGTTGAACATGCTTTCGAACATTTGTTGGTCCATCGACATCGGGTCCGGCGCCGCGACGAAGGGCGTGGCGATGTCGTTCGGCAAAGGGTGCGCGGCGTTGGAGGAGGACTCTCCGGACGGGTTTGTGAAGATGCCTCGGAAGAAGGGCTCGAAGTTGAAGCTGCCGAGGCCGGCGGGGTTGGTCGGGGCAGCTATGTCGGACGGGACGAAGGACGTGAAGGCTCGGGCGTCGAACTGGTGGAACGAGGGCATCGTGTTCACCGTCGACTCGACGTCGTTGACGGTGGGAAGCGACATGGCGCCCGGCCTTCCCCTCCCGCCCTGCGCTTGCATGCCGAGGAAGGCGTCCAGGTTGGCCTCGCTCAACGGCGGTGCGAACGCGCTGCTCGTCTCTTCTATGAGCGAGAGCTCCGGAGACGCCGACGTCTGTGCGTGGTTGGGCCGGGCGAGCGAACCGGGGTCGAAGCCCGCGCTCCCGTCCACATTCGGGACACCGACGGGCGGGATGCGACGCGAAGGGCCGGCGACGGGCTCTGGCGGGTTTGCGGCCTCGACCGGGGGCAGATCGTCCGGGTTCTCGGGAGGGTACATGCATTCGCGGCTGCGCGCCTTGCATTTTGAACACGGCTGGCGGAGATCGCACTTGACCTTGAGCGCTGCGCATGGTTGGCACGACCGTCGACGGGCGCGGCCGATATTGCTGTTGGCGCTGAGACGTTGGTTAGCTTCGGAGAAGGCTGATAGACGCTGAGAAGATCGATGATACAGCTCGTGTATCGGTGAGTGAATGGCAGGTGGAGAATTGGGGCGGCGGGGCTGATACGCCCGGGCCTTCTCTGCGTGCACGGGAACCCAACGTTCTTCTCGGCGACCATGGACGCAGAGCCAACGGCGCGCCGTTCATCGCATTTCAGAAGGGAAAGGTTGAATCCATGGGATGGATGATCGAGGAAGCGCAAAGCATGATAGGGCCAAGTGGGCGAACAAAGCGACGATCGCTGATTTGCTTCGGCCGCCAGTGCGAAACCCCGCACGTGCAGATAGCCCACCGACCATATCGACCCCCCCCCCCCCCCCCCCGGACGATGGGGCAGGCAAGAACGCGACTCCAAAAACGCCGACCCCCGTGCGCAGAAATAGATGGGAAAAGCCGCTCGAACGATTGATTGGACGTCCAACGGAGAGCGTAGACGAAGGGGCGACTCACGAATCGGTGCAACTCTTCCTGTGTCTGGCCAGCAAGTCACTCCTCGTGAACTGGGCCGAACACGCCTGCGCATACATTGTGAAATCGTGGTTCGGATACGGTGAAGAGGCGACGACGGACCTCGCAGCGGTACAAGCGTTCGTTGGTGTCTGCCGATGCTGTCTGAGCCTTGTGTGAGTCACGCTAGGAGGCGAAGAGCGCACGATTTCGGAGATGCCGGTTCAGATGGGTCGTTCTCGTGAATTTCGCGGGGCAAAAGGGACAGAGCTTGGTCTGGGGAAGTTGGGGAACGTTGCCCTTGTGCGCGCGCATGCGTGAGACGGTTCCATCTTTCTTGTATTCGACGGGCGAGGCTGAATCGTCGGCCATGAGTTGCACGAAGGAAGGAAAGAGAGCAGCAGAGCGACGACGGCAGCGGCAGAAGAAGGAGGTGGAAAGAAGAAAGCGGAAACCATCGGGACTCGAATCGCCTGTCGATGCCGAGGCGTACGTACGATAACCGTCCCCATTGGGACTTGTCGGGCTAACGCCGACCGCTATCGGCGTTACGCCTTTGTCAGCCAGTGGCTCAACGGTGCGCAACTGGCAGTCGCGTACGAATGTACACTACTCCGTCTTCAAAGTCCACGATACAACATCACGTCCTTCTCCTGTCCGGCTCAGGACGAGGATCGGTGGTACTAAACTGTGTGAAGGATACAAAGCTACTTTCCCAGCACGTGATATACGCCGTATTGTCCAACCACCGCAAGCCTCCACCGAGCCTCCACCACCACCACCCGACATCTTGATACCATCGAACCAAACCTTGTGCTCGACGCAAATCACCACCATGAGCGACAAGTTCTCCTTTGCCCATTTCGTCACGCTGCACGGCCTCACTCAGCTCCTTTCATCGTCTTCATCTCGCTTCGTCCTCGCATCCTCCCTGTCCTCGGATGCCTGGACGGTTCACATTGGCCTCGCCGGGGACGGCAGATGGTGGGAGGGATACTGGAGCGAAGAAGACGTCCTCGCTATCGCAGTGCGTATCCTCACTACCTCTCCACACCATGCGCGCTCATGCCTTGATATGTGAAGCACAGGGACAGAACAACTCCGCGAAGCACCTCAAAGCATTTGCGCAACGTCTCGAGTCGACGATCGTGAAGGGAGAAATCGGGCTCTCGGGATGGGATCCCTCGGTGTCGAGGGTGGAAGACATGCAGGTTCGTCGTTGTTCTGTCGGCCACACGCATGTGTCCTGACGGTTTGGACAGTTCGTCATCAACCCGAACTCGAAGAAACCGTTGCGCATCGCGCTGCGCGAGATGAGCGCGAAGGAAGCCGCCCGATTTACCGTCAAGCATCTCGTGTCCGTGCGTAGTCCCCTTCCCCTGCGTCCGTTCCGTCCGTCCTGACCGACGGTGAACAGGTCGCCGAGGAAGCGCGCGCCCATGGCTGTCGCCTCTTCGGATCCACCTCGACGTCCACCGCGCCTGTCGCCTCCTCTAGCACCTCCTTCAAGCGCCCGCGCACCCCCACCCCTCCGCGACCTTCCGCTCCCTCGCGTTCCCCGTCACCAGCGCCCAAGCGACACTCGAAGTCCCTCTTCCGAACCCAGACCAAGAAGGATCCCTTCGCCTCCTCATCGCCCGCTCCCGAAGAACGCCCCGCAAAGAAGCCCAAGCTGGCGTCCCGCCCCACGCTCAACGCCTCCAAGAGCAGCAGCAAGGCCTCGTCGTCCGCTCTCGCCGCCCACACCGAGATCGAGCAGCTCCGCCGTGAGCTGGCGCGGGCGAGGTCGCTCCACGAGAAGGCGGAGCAGGAGCATCGCGAGCGGGAGAGGGACCTGATGCAGGAGAAGGCGGCGGGCGGGAGCACGGACCTGTTGCGGAGCCGTACGCTCAACACGTCGTTCAGCTCTTGTCCTGTCCATACTGACTTTAGATGCGGCAGGCACTCTCGTTCCGGCAGCGCAGCGACGGCCAGGCGCGTCCTTGGCGAATCCGAACCAAAAAGCGCGGCGCTACCAGGCCGTAGAGTTCGAGGACGACAGCGACTGATGAGTAGCATGTCCTCGGCCTGTCTTTCCCGAGGGTGCGCAAACGGTGAGTGTTACTTTCCGTCTTTCCGTACCTTCCTTGTGCAGATCGCCAAGCATGACCACCACCATGATTTCGCTTGGTACTTCGCCATTCGTCTCGTTGGTTGTCGTATAGGGTGTCGTGTGGACTCCTGTCGAAGGGCCGATCACCTTTTCAATTCAATTACCTTTTGCCCACGAGCCTTGCAATTGCCCTGTCTTTTTTCATCGTATCCTTGGATACCTACTTACATCAGGGCCGTACTGTATTACCGTCGAGCTTTCCGACTTCCGAGGCGCACATGACTGCCCGCCCTCGCTTCGTCTTCGGTCTTCCCGACAACTCGCCATTTCATTTTTCGTCGTTCTCCGACGCCACGATTCCGCCGCCGTCGGTGCCTTTCCCCCTCCCTATAAGTAGTGGGACGTGGCCGCTTCGGACAGCCACCCTCCTCCCCGCGTTGACCCCTCTCACTTTCCTTCCTTATGCCTGCCATTCCTTCTTTCCTTCGCTTGGGCTTTGCTGCCCTCGCCACGTCCAGCCAGGTGCTGTACGACGGACGGGCTCCGAGCAACATCACGGCTGCCAACCTTGACGCGTCGTCCGGACCCTACTTGAGGTTCGCTGCTTCTCTCCTCCCATCCATCACGGTCGACTGAAATCGAACCTCCTTGCTTGTAGTGGTGTAAAAGGGTCGGAAGCTGCAAGCCACGTAGGCGTCGTATCTCTCTGACCCAGAGGCGCATCCTGACCCGCAGCGGCGATGCCAGTACACCACCTTCCTCGACGCGAGCACCGCTCCTGGCACCCCCTTGTGGCCGGCCCCGGACAACGCGATCTCCATCACCATCGACAACACCTCCATCTTCACCCCCGGCGCCAACGCGCCCCAGAACGGCTTCCGCCGCACGGAGCTCATCGCGCAGCCCACGGCGGCGGGCGCGGACCGCAACGCCTTCAACGCCGCGATGGAGAGCGGCACGACCGCGTTCCACTTCTCCGTGCAGGCGGACGCGGCGCACCCGCTCAACGTCACGCACGAGTACCAGGTGGTGTGGATTGAGCCCAGCGACGGCTCGCACGTCTTCGACCTCCAAATCGGTGCGTCCCGCCGCTGCCTGCCCAGCGCACGCGTCGACCGGCTCACGATCCCGTCGTTGTCAGGCACGCCGTTCAACACCGCCGAGAGCGCGGCGGCCAACTCGCTCCGGATCCGCGCGCACGACGGCACCGTGCTCTTCGCCACCGCCTTCGCCGCCGACACCTGGCACAACTTCGCCGTCGCCGTCGACTGGGCCGCGCGCACGCTGCAGACGTTCTACTCGGCCGACGCCGCGCCGCTGAGCCAGGTCACGGACGCGCTCCCGAACGCGAGCGCGGGCGCGGGCGCCGCGGGCCAGGGGGACTTCCACTTCGGCGTGTTGAAGGTCCGTCGTTCGCGCGCGCGTCGCCGTCTCACCCACGTGTGCTCTGCTCATCGAACGCCGCGCTCTGTCTCCAGCTGCCGTTGCCCAACCCGAGCGACACCCCCGCCAACCAGGGCGACGTCGTGCACTTCGGTCTTCAGGAGGGATCGACGGACGGGCTGTTGTACTCGGGCGTGTTCGTGGAAGGAGCGGAAAACGGCGTCAGCGTTGGAGGGGCCGCGTCGGCGTCGCCTTTCAATGCGGCTCGGCGACCGTAAAGTGGGTTTAATTCGGGCGTTGGAGGCTGGTCTGCTAGAGGCTGTCGAGCGAAATCTTGCTTCGTCCCGTAATCCCGATGCCCTTTGCGCCTGGGTCTTCTCACGTGACCCGCCACGCACTATGTAGATTCTATAAAGTGCGACACCGGCAAGGGCCACAACGTGCTCTCCTCGAGTTTCCATGAGCACCAGCACCGTCATGACGAGCTCGCCATTCCTCGCCTTGCCGCCCGAACTCGTCGAGAAGATCGCGCTGTGCCTGCGTACCACCGTCGACGTCCTCAACCTCGCCTCGACCAACCGTCTCTTCTACGCGACGCTGACGACGGCGGTGCTCTACAAGACGCAGATGTCGGAGGAAGGATGGGACATCGAGCATTGGGAGGAGGAGGCTCGCACGGATCCCGAGGGCCCCGGCGCTACGTTTGGCGCTACTCCCACCTCGATTTCCCCAGACCGCCGTGTGCAGGTATGGCAGCGCGCCAATCATCTGCACCGAAAAGCCCAAGCGTCCTTGGACGCGTCCATATCCGACGACGGCCGCTTCTTCCTGTACGCAGCGCCTTACGATGCGAACAACCCGTGGTACCCTCCGCTGTGCTTCTCCTCCTGGGGAACCGCTTTGTTCGACGCAGGGGAGGACTTCATGCCACCCGCGGCACAGTGGGACGTGGCGGAGCCCGAGCTCATCGATGGCTCGAAGGCGATGTCGTGGGTGTGCGGGATCGGACCGAGTCTTTTGCGCGTGGTCACGTTCCACGGTGCGTCCAATCCGCTCCCTACGACGCCCGCCGTCGCACGACATTGATGAACATCGATCCCCCACACGACCCGAACGCGATCGCAGACGCTCTCAACCACCCTCGACTGCTGGACCCCAAATACAGGAACACGTGGAGAACGACTCTGCGCATGCTGATCGCCATGGTCCTCCACAAGCACCTGCCGTTGGGGCCATCCAGCGCGACGGACCCAGGGACCCAACCCGCTTGAAGCCCTCGCGAAGCGGAGTGCCGAGCTGGAGCAGGCCGCCGTCGGCCTGTGCGCCTCTCTCTTCCAATGTGCGTCGCTGCCAGACTGCCCTGCGCCCCATCCGGCTCACATGCCGTCCAGGCGATCTTCCGGCGCTTGCATCCCTCGCGGACGATCTGAAGCTCACGGTGCTCCCCGCCTTGGCCACCCGGTCCCGCGCGCGCTCCGCGTTGGTTTTCCAGCATCAGCTCTTCAGCCTCCTCCGCCCCGACCACGCCCACCGCCTGCCGGATCGCCTGTCCGAGTCGCGGCGCTTTACCCACTCCTTCGTCGCGGTGCTGTGCATCTACCTCGCTCTCACCCTCAACCCGCAAGCCACCGACACGGTTCCGCCACCCAATCGCGCTCTGGAACCCACCGCCTTGCGCGCGTGGGTGCGCGCCACGTACGGGAGCATCGCGTCCCCTATCCCCGACTTGCCAACCCATGGTGTGGAGCACACGCCCTTGGGATCGATGGTGGAGGGGAGAGGCTACGCGTGGGCGGGCTACTACACCGAAAACGAGGCGCCGCGCGACCCACCGATGATCCTCACCTTGCGGCGGCACACTTCCGACGACCAGGACAACGTAATGCTGAACGGCGACGGGAACGACAGCGTGGGGCCGTTCCAGCTGGCCGGTCACTGCAATCGCAGGACGGGGCTTCTGGCGATGAACAAGCAGTACATCGGACAACACGCGTGGTCGTGGGAGGGCGCCGCCACGCCGTTTGGCCTGGTCGGGCGGTGGGGGCACAATTCGGGAGGGTTGTGGTGGATCTGGCCGAAGGAATGGAGCGACGCGTGAGGCGAACGGCGAACTCAACTGGTTATGGTCAGTTTATATAACCAATAACACGCGCCTGTCCTTCGGAAGTTGGTCGCAAATGTTTCTAACTTCAAGTTCAACGGATGGTGGGAAGACGAAAGCAGCCCACGCGTCCCCCGCGGAGCTGAGATACGAGTTGTGAGATCTTCAATGCGGGTGGCGTACATACAGCTTGCTTGTTTGTATCACGCGCGGGTTCAAGATTCAAGATGGAAGGGCCGCCCAACTCTTGACGCAGCCCACGAGTTCTTCGCGTCCAACTCAACCTACTACATCATAGAGACCGAGATATTTTCTGGTCGTCGTTCGTTCTCTGCGGGCACAAGCACGCACATCGGTGTGATCCACGGTGTGTACATACTGGCCGGTACTTTACCAGATCTCACCTCCTCTCACCTGCTCGCCGATGACATGCCTCTTCTCAGGAAACACCTCCTCCCACGATTGCAGCAAAAGGATCGTCTCCGGCGGCTCCCCATACCACACCAGCTTGATATCCACTTCGCGAAGTCCCAGAGCGGCGACCTTGTCCTTCGCCATCGATAGGACCACGAACCCATCCAAAGTACTCTCCGAGCGTGTAAGCTCTGAGGTGGCGACGCGCACGTTCTTCTGCTGCTCGTGGTAATCGAAAGGCTGCAGAAGCACTCTCGTCAGCCTCACACATCACCTCGGGCAACGAGAAATGTATGCACCATGTCGTAAACCCACGTAAGATCCGGCGTGTCCGCATCCTTCCCATACATCTGGAAGATCTCCGGGATCGAAAACTTGCCGACATGGAGGCAGGCGACAAACGCGATCAGCGATGGCGGCGTGAGCCGCACCTGTTCCACGATATCGAGGCCGTGGTGAGCGAACGGAACGGACTCATCTGCGACGGTCTGGGCGTCCAGGAAGCAATACGAAGAGGGGTCGTAAGGCGTCGAGCCTGGCCTTAGCTTCGTGACGCAGAATTTCACGAACTCGGCGACGTTTTCTGCCACCATGACGTCTCAGCTGAAGTTCGATCCGTCGAAGGAGGTATAAGCACACGCACCGCTGGGCACATCCTGGAGGACCGTGGGGCGGATGTGATAGTCATTCCAGCCGAAGCCTGCGCGTGCTCGAGTGGCGGCGTCCTCGAACTTCTCTACAGTATCCAGAGGGACTCCTCCTCCTACAAAGCACGCGATAGCGTGCTTTTGGTCAAAATCCAAGTCCGTGCGTGGATCGCAGTCGTATGGTTCGGGTGACCATAACGAGAAATCGAGGAACGGGGGATTGAGCCCTATGGAAGGTGCGACGGCAAGCATCTCAGCCCTGTGCACGCAATTAATAGTCACGCTTGGTGGGGTGGCAAAGGTCTACGCTGGACCCCAGGGATTTTGCGCTTCGGCCATCGAGCCCGAGTCTACATAAGTAAGCCCGAATCAACAAGCAGAGATTGAGAACACCCACTTATACGATCCACATGCATATCAGAAGTCAAAGAACCAAGAAGTATGCGGCGCTCGGATTGCATCGACGACGAGAGCAGCGACTCGAAGTCAGAGTAGAAATAAAGAGACGTGGGTACGTTTGTCGCTGAGAAGTGCGTTCATGTCAAGCGTTTGGGTTCCACCATGATTGCCGGTAAGCATATGCGTTACTGACATACATGTATTCTGTCGCTTCCTCTGCATGTCTCCTCTGCTTGTCTCCTCCCAAAATCCGTGCCAGTGGATGCAAGTGTACACGCGTCGATCGCCGTCTGAGACAACACTTTCATGTTGGCGTCGCGTCGCTCCTCCATCTGAGCACGACTCAAGATCCAGTCGCCGTGGCCAAGCTCTCGGCTCTTCTGAAACTGAGCGGATTGAAGTGGAAGGACAAGACGAAGCCTTTGGCGCCGGCGGTGGGAGGCGGTGACGTCACCAACGCATCACGTCCCCTCCCCGCACGTTTTCCAACCTAAAAAGGGCCCGCCTCTGCGTCCTTCCCTCCTCCTTCCCACCCACCTCCTCTTCCCAACCCACCCGCCCACCATCACCATGTACCGCTCCCGCGCCCTCACCCGCCCTCTCTGCATCGTGCAGACCAACGCGCGACGCTCGATCGCCTCCACGCCCCGCGCGCGCGCAGTCGAGGACTCCCCCTTGTCGCATTCCACGCCCCCACGCAAGGGAACCAGTCCCTGGGTCCTCCTCGCCGGCCTCGGCGTCCTCGGCGGCGGCGCGTACTACCTCTACGGTGCGACTGAATCCGCGCGGATCGACAAGGAGAAAAAGGAACTCGAGAAGCGCGCGGCGAGCGTCGGCGCGATGGCGCAGGAGGCCAAGGGACGCGTGCAGGATGCCGCGCGGGACGCCAAGGCGAGCGCGGACCAGCGTGCGCAGGACGTACGGGAGAGCGCGCAGGCCAAGTTGAAGGATGCGCGGGATGGCGCGGACGCGAAGTGGAAGGAGACGAAGCAGGGCGCGGAGAAGGCGTACGAGGACGGGAAGAAGCGCGTCGACGGCGTCGTGCAGGACGGAAAGGCTGCCGCCGGTGCGTCTTTTCAACCTTTTCTCTCCTCGACGGAACCGCGCGGCTGATGCACGCCCGTGTGTGCAGAGGCGAAGGCGCAAGAGGTGAAGCAGGGCTGGTTCAGTTGGCTCGGATGGGGCAAGTCCAAGGCGGCCGAGGCGCGCGATGAGGCCCAGAGGCTTGCCGATGACCTGAAGCGCCGCGGGGGTGAGGCAGAGGATGCGTTCGTGAAGCGGTTCGAGGAGGCCAGGGCGAAGGCGCAGGCGAAAGGCGAGGAGGTGCGCCAGCGCGCGGGGGAGACGGAGGAGCAGTACCGCGTACGCATCGCCAAAGCGATCTCGAGGAAAGACTGAGCTTGTTTGAAAGAGGTTTTACTTGATGTTGTATGTTGTATGGTAATCGGTGTATCATACAAAGACGATCGTGATCCTGAATCCGTTCGCCACCATAAATAAGCAGGAAAGCAGGAAAAAGATCTCTAAGAAGATAAGCTAAGATCTACAAACACGCTGTATTTACGATACACATCTCTCTTTTATTCTACCCACGACCAAGCGATCTCACACCTCCGAGTCCAAGCAAGGGAGTGTTACGCGTAATTAACGAGGCAGATATCCTGCCCAACAGCAATCATAATAGAACAGCCTGTCGAGTAAGGGGAGTCACTGTGGCGGCCTGCCACACTGCAGCGCACCGATCGCCTTGAACTGCGGAATCAAAACGGCCGACACTTTATTACACAGAATATGTCTACAAACTCGGAGGGGTGGAGAAACAACATTTGCGGTAGGAAGGAAAGCATAGGGAGGAACATGAAGCAGAGCGAAGGGGAACAAAATGGCGCGGGACTCCAAGTCTGACAATCTACTCCTCGGGACCGTCCGTGAGCGCGGCGTCTGGAAGGCTGTCGAATGGATCAAATGAGAAAAAGAGGCGAAGAGCATGGAACAAACCACTCACGCTTCCCCACAGCGATCTTTGCGGATCAGGATCGTCTTGTTGAGAAACTGGACAGTATAGAAACCCCCGAGCTTGAAACCAAAGGCTCGGATACGCTCAGAAGACCGGTAGCCTGAAGTTGATACGCACTCGGGAATCGCCAACAAGGCGCAACCCAACGTAGTATGCGTCGACGCGCACTTTCTGGGACATATTTGGGCGACGTGCCTACGTATGGCATGGAATAGGAGAAGGGCCGATGAGGGTGGCGTGTGAGTCCAAGGGGAGGTCAAAAGAGGCTGTGATCGACGTACATCGCGGTTTTGAGACATAGTACTTGCGAGAGATGGCGGGGGGTGATGTGCGCGTCGACTCTGAGTGGGGATTTGAGATGTTTAGCACTAGAGCCTACCAGGGATCCTTTTATACACAGAGTCCGTCACACTCCAGTTTCGGTCCAAAAAAAAAACAAGGCCTGAACATCCGTGTGAGGATAAATGGAACCGTACCATTCTGGGCGCACAAAACAAGTCGCAGGAATCACACCGGATAATAAATCGGCCATATGACTGTCCAACATTTATAGTTGGAACGGTGGTGTGGCGTCCAAACCGAGGAACCCCGATAGGTTGGATGGCAGGTACGGAACTCACTCTCCAGATGTGCACCAAGTCACCGTAGTGTGATGGGGTTGCTCTTCTTCCCACCCGTGGGTAGTGGAAGATGCCATGAATCAGGCCGTATAGTTCAGCAGACTCGATTCCCCACACGAGTCAGACAGAAATCCTGCTATCCCCGAGTCGGAGGTCCAGAAACGACAGAGCCTCGCGAGACTCCGCTAGCTGGCAGTGACGGTCACTCGAGCCTCAGGATTGATAAGGATGCAGTGCCGTCGCAGGTCGTCGTTGAAGGATAGCACGTTGGGTGTGCGATGTATGGTGCGGAAAGAAAGTAAGGGCCCTACGTATGTACTTGGTGAATATGTGAAGTTCATCGACTCGGACGTCGAAACTCGAACGAGCGGTCACGTGCATCATGTTCGAGTCGAGTGGCGGCCCGCCGCTGGCATTCTCACCACTCTGTTCCCCACCATCTCTCGAACGCGAGTACGATTTCTATAAGCATGTCTCCCCAGATCATAGTACGTGCGCCCTCGAATCGAACTATCTGACATAACTCACCGAGCGTAAGGCGCCTACGTTCCAGAGCTGGAAGTTTCGCAAGTACGAGGAAGCCCTGTGCGAATTGTGGGACACTAGGCGCGATTTCTTCGAACAACGCGGTTACATACTCTGGAAGCCCAAACCGTCCAAACTGTATCCCATGTGTCCCCCCAACGACTACCCTCGCTCCCCGGACGGTTTTGTGGAGATACCGGAGGATGCTCTGCCGAACATGAAGAATCCGAGTTTCATCCCTCAGGCGCGTCTCCCTTTCTCTTGTCCCAAACCGTTTCTGACGATCTTCTAGCGTACGACTCTTTACCCGGCTCGCACTCCGAGCAATAGGGACGTTATTGTCTCTCTTCTCGGCGACGATGTGGACGGCCTGAACACCATCGAAATCCTCCAGGATGTCGCGTCTGGATGGACGGCTTGTGTTCGCGAGAACCATGTTCTTCCCGTCCTCGATTTTATCCAGTGCGGCAACCTTGTATTTGGTGTTTTTCCACTTGTAGGAGAACCTTTTCACCTTCCGAACTTCAAGAACATGGCGCAAGGTCTGGATGCCATGTGTCAAGTTCTCGAGGTGTGTATCGTGACCAGCCAGCATTCGTATTCTCATTCTCTCGCAGGGACTCGCATTTCTTCACGACAGGCTTATTGCGCATCGGGTACGTTAGTACTCTTTCCAGCTTTCACGCTCGTCCCTTTCAACATTAAGACAGGATCTTTTCCCCGACAACATCCTTTATTCCGTACCGTGCGGAGCCTGGCCCTCACACCGCGACGACCGTACTCTCCCGCGATACTACATCATTGACTTCGAGTCATCCGTTCGATTCTCTCCCGAGTCTGACCCATCCACACGCACTGTCACGGGCATGCCGTTCCAAGGCTCGTATCACAGAGAGCTCGCCCCGGAGATGCTCTCCCCGGAGCCTTATTGTCCTTTCAAAACTGATATCTGGCAGCTCGGTATGACATTTCTACACTGCTTTTATGTGCGTGTCATTTCGCAAGCCATAGCGTCGCTGGTACCAAACTAACTGGCTTAGCATCTCGACAACTTCCCCGAGATCATCGAAGCGCTTAAGCCAATGGCTGCGAAGCATCCCCACCATCGCCCTACTGCGCGCGCGGTATTGGACCGTCTGAACTCGCTCAAGATATCGATCCCCTCTCCCTCCCTGCACGAGCCGATGCCCCCTATGGTCTATTGGCCCCCTTTCGACGTTGATGCCTTCTGTGGCTATGATGACGAGCCCGATGTCTAGCCGTGGGCTTCGTCCTAAGAATGCTCTTACTTCCTTCGGGCCGACGTTGCTCGTCGCTGTAGTTGTTTGTCACTTGTCGTTTAGTTGCATTTGTTGTGTTTTAATGCTATCGCAGAGTGAGCCTCTAGTCAACCGTCCACGTCTGCGCTGGTAAGAGCACATCAGCGTACTCAACCGCAAATGTAAGTGAGTCGACCCTAGGACACCGTGGGGCCTAACTGATATTCGACGGTTCTCCGTGCCTTCATGATGATCATTGATACAATCGATAGTCGGAGTCAACGGAAACGTCCCCAACCATCACCACCTCGTCTTTTTTGCATCGAAACAAAGACATACCGATGCAGCGGTCTCCTTTAAGGCAAGGCTAGAACACATGGTTAGTATACTCTCCATTGCAATCATTCCGTTTCCTCGGGCTGAAAAATGAGTATTGGCCAGCGGGTGGGTTCAAATAGTGGGTTCGCAAAACACTGTCAGTGTCTTCTTCGCTATCACAAAATGCGCCATGCTCATCGGAGGTGATAGCAAACTAAACGAGATAGATACATTCATTTCAGTACATCAAAGCCTTTGATGGAGTCACCGACGAACAGGACAGACAGAGTGCGTCCGTCGGCGAGGCCGGCGAGCCTGTGAGGGTCCAGGGACGTTAGCGGCTGCTGATCGTGAGTGGAAAGACATTCATCGTACCATGTTCTTCCTCGCCACGGAGAGGGGGGATCATGTTCGGTCGAGAGCATCCTTCTCCCTGAGTTTGCGATGGTACGTTACCACGCGGAGTAACCAGTCTTCCTCCACCCCTTCACCTCCCCCGTAACCGCGCCATTCGTGTCTCTATCGGACGCAGCGTCACGCAAATTGACACACGATGTGTCAATTTAATCACCCGGATGTGTGCTTTCGATTTTGCGGAGACTGCGTTTGAACGTTCTGTTCTCGGTGCCTCATAGTGCACTGCCTTCACGCCTCGAATCGACGCGATGACGGAATTCCGGTGGCACCCTTGTTCTCATTGTGATCACAAGCAGGTTATTTCCCCTCAAACAACTCGCCTTTTGTTGCCATCCGTCTGACTCGAGACTTCAAGAGGAGGCAAATTCCCTGTACGAGGATAAATACGCTTGTCTTTATGCGCTGCACCCACCCCAACACACCGCTTTCCCCCATCCTGATCTTCAGAAGCTAAGAACATCGCTCAAAAGTCAAATTAGGCATGTATAACACCGATTTTGGCTACGATTCGGACCAGCGCGGCTGGTGGTTCCCTGAGGACGGTCATCCCGATACGCCCATGCTCTACGTCGACGACCCGACCTCGCAACCCATTTACCCCAGACAATTCGACCACCACGACACTCCACCCGGTAAGCTCTCCCACCTTCATACAGCCCCCAAACATACCGACATAGAAAAACAGCCGGCATCTTCGGACAGAGTCTGGGGTCTGGCCCCAGCGGGCACTGGGAGAGCGTTCCGGATCCTGTCCTTGTTGCTGATGACGAGCCTGGCTACACCCCCGCTACCATCGGGAACGACTCGTACTTTTCGCTCGGGTCCTACAGCAACCAGTCGCGGAACACGAGGGGCCACCAGAAGACGCGGATGGTCCACGGTTATAGCACCCCTGGACCGAGTCGTCATCCGAGCTGGGATGATTCCCCGGGGCCGTCGATGGGTACAATGAGTGCAAAAACGACGCCGAAGAGCGGAAAGGCGCGGAAGGGCGATAAGAACAAGACGAGCTCTCGGCAGAAGGAGGGGCGGAAGGCCTGATTCATGATGCTTGAAGAGGTGGACGCTCGCTCGGGCTGGCCTGGGCAGACAACTGATCGTTAATGCGTCGTTCCATGATGATATACCTGGGGCATATGATACGTTTCTCTAATAATGGGTATACGCACTGCATATTGGATGCATCGCGATGATGGATGGCTTGTCGCCTAGTCTCATTAGATTACACGACCGACGAGGCTAAAGACGAAAGCAGGGGTATACAACAACGAATCCGATACAGAATACATCCATTTCATGGTACAGCTCGAGAGCGCGCCGCTATTAGAGGGAGTCGAAGACGGCATCGAGCCACGCGGCGAGGCGATACCCCTGCTTCGCGATCTGCTCGTCGATCTGCGCGTCGAGGATGGGGCGTCAGCATCTGGGAGGGCAAAAGGAGAGCCAGGAAGGGGCACGTACGACGGTCATGGCGGAGGTGTAGTACGAGCCCGTGCAGAGGTCGTCGCCGTCGGTGTAGTCGAACACGTTGGACTGAAGGGCGGGATCAGAGGACGGACGCACGCCGGGAGCGAGAAACGGTGCTCACGCAGTCGTATTTGTTCGCCTCGGTCGCCCACACCAGCGGGCAGGAGGTGCCCTTGAGCGCAGAGGCCGTGATGCACGTTTTCCACCCGGAAGCAGCGGACTTGTAGCTTCCCGTCTGCAGCGCGCGCCTTGTCAGACCAAAACGAAGGTCGAAGGGAGGACGAAAGCATGCGCACCTTGATCTTATTCGCGAGCGCGGTCGCGTAGTCCTCCTCGCTGCCGCTGAACCGCGCATTGACGCTCTTCTCCACCATGCTCGTGTCTTTTCGATATGGGGATAGATAGGTCAGCGCGTTGATTAGCCATCGTGGAATGCGTACCCCAGACGTGGTGGAGGTTGGTCGAGTCGCCGTCGCATGTCACGTCGATGCTGTTGCCACCGACTTTGTAAGCCTGCAGAGAAGGGTGAGTTGGACGGTCGCAAGTAGACGGAAGGCCGAGCTGGACGAACCTCCACGTGCAGTGGCTGGCCGATGTCACCGATGAACTGTGGGCCAGTAGGGTCAGAATGCTATCATATATGAGACAGGATCAATGACTGACGTGGGCTAGAAGCGAGGGGTCAGTAAATGCGATAGGCGAGAAGGTGAAGAAGGTACGCACTGACGAAGAGCAGGGCTTGTTGGCGCTGCGTCGCGCTCAAATCGCTGGGAGAGAAAGGCGTCAACATATGTGCGTGGGCCAGGGAGAAAAAGGTCGACCCACGTATCCAGTAGACGCGTGGTGTAGTTTTGGATGGCGCCGACTGAAAGCAAGAAATAGATGTGAGCGGCGATATTCAGCAGAGGACCATCACGTACTGATGCATCCCGAACCACAGTCACGACTGACGCTGACCGAACATGTGTCCGGCGGACTGTCTGTCAAGACGTCAGCGAAATGGTCCACAAGGGAGGAGAAGAACGCAGCTCACCGTTCGCATCGATGAAATGGAACTTCGACGCCCACGGGTACGTACTACGGACCTCATCGGCCCACTATGAAAGGCCACGGATCAGAGAGAAAGCTACAACTCCACAGGACGCGATGAACATACCGACGCGGCGGGCCCGAGCGACTCGCTGAACTTGGAGCCCAAGATGCTCTTGACATTCGAGAGGGTGTTGGCGCTGATGAACTGGAACAAAACGCGCTCGAAGTCAGCAAGTCGATCGACACCCGTTGGCAGGCGCGGACGCGTACCTCCATGGCGACATAGCTGAGCGTGGATTAGCATGACGTTTCCCCGGGAAAGACAGGATGACGTACCCCACTGTATGATGGCCAAGGGAACCCCATGCCAGGGCACCGAGAGGCGCGAAGGTCAGGGCAGAAGCGGCAAACTGGAGGATGTTCTTCATGGCGGGGTATGTGAAAAACGAGCTTGACCGTGGAACGTCGACGCTGACCGTTGGGCGATAGGGCTTGATCCCATGTTTCTTTCCGAGGTCGTTTTATATGTGCTGGGGGGACTTCAGACACAGAAGCAAGTCCGTTTTTTTTCGTTGCGGCCGACGTCCACGCGTGCACGGGAATCATATTCCAACTTGCACATGTGGAAAAGCGCACTTATCGCGCACGGACGATATCGCCGATAAGAACGTTGTTCAATGTTGCGATCGAAGGACAGGCAGAATGAGTACGAGGAACCGGGGCCTGATACGTTGATGATTTGGGCGATTTCATTGACATCCGTACCATGTGGACGGTTTGGTGGAGTTGTGCCCGAACGCAAACGTGGGTGCGGAGACGACTCGGAGCAGGAGAACGCTGGTCGGATTATACTCAGAACGACGGCGATGACACGCTTTTGTATACAACATCGCGCGCGAGCTGAACACACCCGTCAACGACACAGAAAACGTGAGATGAAACGACGAACAGACGTACCTCACACAAACAGACCTCCACTACCTCAACAATCGCACCGCACTCGCCCCTAAAAATAAAATCCCGACCCCTGCCATGATAGGACCCTGGCATATCCCCCAGCAACTTTGATCCTAATGCTCACGGAAATGGCCTTCGATTGGGGCTGATCATGTATCGTAATGCTCACGGAATATACGAAAATTCAAAATCTGTCCGATCTGACCCCCGTCCGAAAAACCTCCGTCTGGTCTGATGTCAGATCCATATGCGTACGGATCGGCGCCGTGGCCGGGAGGCCCGGTGGCATCTCAGCGTCTTTTTTTATATTTTTTTATTTTTTAAATACATTTGTATCCCGCGTCAAGTACCTAGGACTAAATGCGGCAGTAGGTAAAGGTATGTAGTGTTAGGTTGGCATCTCAGCGTCATTGAGCGTTGAACGTTGAACTTCGCCGTCTCTCGACTCTCTACCCCCGTGACCTGGCGCAAGTCCGTCTCGCTCGACGCTGTCGCCAAACGAGCAACTTCGCACCTATGAAAAGCAGCAGGACAGATACAAAGATCTAATACTTAGTCTACAGCTACTCTGTGTACCCCGTCCATCTTTAGTCCACCCTCACAAACTTCACCAATTACCACTTTGAGTTTCAGCTACATGCCGTCTGAACGTGAACACCGATCTCCCAATGCTCACGGATCGTCTGCTACGTCGACACTGATCCTGCAATCCGCACGACCTGTATGTAGATTGACCTCTGATCTGTAATCCTCACGGAAGTACCCCCGAACAAGCAACCCTGAGTATACAGTGCCTTGCATATATTTCTAGAGGTCGCGTCGGAAGATTCTTTGTTTGTTCGACCAAACACTTCCATATGAGGCTGCAGTCGTAACGGGTGACTCTCCGTGACTATTACGTGATGCCTGGCGAGAGGCTCACTGCCTAAATCCTTCCTTGACATTGTTCCTCCTCCCTCTTCCCTCCGACACCCTCTTATCATCATTTGAAACCACTCACAAATCCAAGGTTTGTGTTACCTTGTGAGCATGGATCCCTGCAGGACGTGAGCCATGCATGTAACACCCATCACTCTTCAACTCGGACCGTCCCGGAGTTGCCTGTTAAGGATTTGTTTGGTCGTAACAAACAAAGAATCTCGAGGATGCGACCTCCAGAAATATATGCAAGGCACTGTAATGCTGCCGGATTCAGGCTCAAATTGTCCGCACAGATGGGCCAAAAATCGACCGTTTTCAATCGAAGTTGTTGGGGGATATGCCAGGGTCCTGCCATGATGCGTTTCCCGAAGATAGTCCCTGGTTGGTGCGCGCGAGATTGGTGGAGGGCATAGAGTCCGACGGTGCCCAACGACGCCGTCCCGATGACGCGGCACGCCATGCAGTCTTGAGGAACGTTCGCGTCGATAGCGTCCTTCTTTTTTGTTTCCCAGAATGAAGTCATCCTGTCTCGGACGACGTTAGTCCAGTGGTGTGAGACGTAGATTGATGAAGAGAGAAGAGAGAGAAGGTGCGCGACCACCGACCGGCGCTGGCGCTCGTTCCCTGCTCGTAAGTAGGCTCGTGAAAGCTCGTGAATCGTGATCAGATGTTCGTTTACACTGTACAGGTTCGTAAGCACCAGCTGCCGCTGATGATTTATGACATGTAATAGAGCCTTATGTACAGTACTTAGAGGAAGCGTACGTTTATTTAGACAAAAAGGGTGTGTGACATTTTGTGCATTGACATAGCGTGTGGAATAGTAGGGTCACAACACGGAGACGAAGTGCACGGGAAACATCTGAATAGTGCAGCAAACAGGAAGCGTACCGTCGTCCGCATCATACGCCTTCCACCGTTTTTTCATGCGGCGGTCCTCGCGTCACCCCAAGGTCCCGCAACATCCCGCTCTCAACTTCGTAGAGCAACCCATGCACCCACACCTTCCTATCCGCCACACGGCCCTCCCACACGTTCCGCACCGAGTCCGCCAAACAAAGGTTCTCGACCTGTTTCTCAATGTTGGCCTGTACCAACATCGTGAGCGCACTTCGATGGTCGTGCTCGTTCTCCGCAGTGCCGGCACCGAGCTCGGTAGCCATGGCGGTGAGGGGGGCGAGCCAGCGCCCAAGGGGCGTGTCAGGAGCGGGGGTTACAGTAAGGGGCAGCGATGAGATCGTTTGGACTTGGGACTCGGGGCTAGGTAAGCCTGTGTGTCCTTCTTGACTGGCGGCGGCTTCGAGGGCGGCGTTGTAGCAGGTGGTGGCGCCCCCGCACTGCGTGTGCCCTACGACGACCACTGCCGAAGAAGAAAAGGTTGGGATGGGGTTAGATCACATACGAGGTAGGAAAAAAGCACCGTGTTCCACGCCGAGCTGGTCGATTGCATAGGTGAGGGCCGAGACTGCGTTGTCATCGTCCAGGCGGAATTGGCTGACAAAGTCGTATGTGAGCGGAGGGGTGGCGACAACGGACGATGAGACATACTTTGCGATGTTCCGGTGCACGAAGATGTCGCCCGGTTTGGACGCGGTGACCACCGATTCCGGAACGCGCGAGTCGGAGCATCCAATCCACAGGACCTGCCAACGACTCAACCGTCAGCGGCCAGCATGCATTCGTTGGGAAGCATTCTGCTACGTACCTTCGGTGCTTGACCTTTAGCCATATCTTGGAAAAAACGTGGCTGAGCATTGTCGACGGCTTTGGCCCAGTGCGAGTTTGCGTTGATGAGGCGAGCGATGGTGGGATCCATGGTCTTTTGCACGTTCGTGAAATTCCGCTGGGGGTGGTAAAGAGCGGTTGTAGAGGACGTGGAAGCAACCTGGCGAGACTGGGAGGGTCGATAACCGGTGAGAACGCGCCAGGGCATATGGTCCTATGGAAAACCTTGCGAGGGGGGAATCAAAGGGGACGACACCGTTTCAAGAAAAACGGGCACAAGCGTCATACTCATTAAGTCATCGATCACGTGGTCGACGCGTCCCCCCCTATCTTCTTCCCCTTCTACCTACTTAAGTTACTTAAGTGCTCCTACATGACCTGCCAATCTGTTGCAACGCAGGGCAACACATAGTGGCACAGTTTAGCATGCATATCGATCCTTTATTTGACGCGCCGATGTATTTTACGAAGAAACCTCCGGAACACCTCCTTGCGCAAAATCGCGTCGCCATCCGGATTCCCGACCTCAACCAATCGGTTGATGAGTCCGTCGACGCGGTCGAACGCGCCCTTCTCGTACTCTTGGTATAAAAAGTCCATCCCCACCATGCGAAAGACCTCCCTCACCAACTCTTCGTCCGTTTCGTTTTTTCGACCGTATGCGAACTCGAGGACCGCGCGCTGCGCAGGCGAGACGACCGCCAGCGCGGAGACGATGCACCACGAGCACTTGTTGTCGACGATGTCTGTGCCGACCTTGCCGATCTGGTCTGATGTTCCTGCGTAATCGAGGTAGTCATCTTGGCTCTGAAAGTACACGCCGAGAGGAATCAAGATGTCCCATGCGAGCTTGTAGACGTCCGGCGAGGAAGGGCTTGACACTGCGTGGCTCATAGGAAAGCCACACATGACCATGGCGGTGGCGACAGGGAGATAGAAGGAGTATATTGCTGTTTTGTATATGACGATGAGCCTGTGGCTGGAGCGACAGTGTGAGGATATGAATCATGGAGGCGGTGTATACTACTTGCCGTTCGAACGAGAATTTAGAGAGATTCAATCTATTTTCAGGAGCTGTGATAAGGTCTACGCACTGCCCCATCGTCGTTTTGTAGGCTACCTACGGCGTAACGTAGATGAGAAGACCATACTCGCGACAGAAGAGGGAACCGACAAGCGTACATCTCCGAATACCTCCACCAGGGCGGTGTAGTATGGCTCGTGTTTGAAGTGGGAACGAAGGAGGCGAAATATCGCAGACTTGACGAGCGCCATGTCGTTGATCGCCCGGTTCCCAATATTCTTCACGCGGTACCAGCATGCCTTTCCCCGCCGCATCGTTGACCCGTCCATCATGTCATCGACGACAAGCATGCACGTCTGGAGCTACACACGCGAAACGACGGTTCAGCGATCAGAAATCCACCTAGGAATTCCGCACGAGACACGACCAACGAATTCGGCAGCCCACCCGAGCGTGGCGGCCTGCGAAAATTCCTTCAGGGACAGCTCGTGTCCTCGGAGGAGGGTGGCGGTTTCGATGACGGCCATCCCTCGGTTCAGCTTTCCGCCCGGGACGTTGTAATCGAACAACTGTGTCCATTCCACGCGTCAGACGATTGTGAAAAGGGAGATCGAGTGCGCGAACCACGTACTTCACGACAGTAGTCGACGGTGTCGTCGGGCACGCCGTTCTCCTTGAGCTGGCCAAGAAACCGATCACGGGAGATGGAGAACGCATCTTCGAAGAGCCGAGGGTCTACAGGACCAGGACGGATCTCGGATGTGGGGAGGGCGAGCGAAGCCATAGGGCGGGGAAAGACCATCGCGGCACCTCCAATATACGCACGTCGTTTTATCACCAGAAAGTAGTCGTTCGGGACGGTGCAGCGCTAGCTCTACACCCGTGGTTCCTTCCGCTCCTCACGGCGCCGCTTGTGTTTCGCGGAATCGCCTGTTCGGTTGTCGAAGTGCGCAAACATACGCCGCGGAATATCCGTCCGTCCTCGATGCCACCCGACGACTCCGTTTTCGCGACCTCGCTCCGTAAATTAGCACCCGTTCTGCGCAACATTCACTCCATCGGTTGGGTCTTGAAGTCGACGCCGTCCCATATGCGACTGCGGAAGTCGTCTAGACACGCCGAATAATGTGTCTCCGAAATCGAGACATGATGAACTGAACATACCTGCAAGCCAAAGGGTAGTAGGAAAACGATGGTCTCCATCCATTCACCCATTACGCGCGAGATAGGCGCTGGAAGCAAAGCAAAGATTCGACGCGCACACGGCTCGCCACGCAGCACAGCATGACAGTTCGCACCTTCCCGCGCGGGGGAAATTCTATGTTAGTCTGTTCAGGTACGATACACCAAAAGCTCTACTTCCATATCTTAGAGAACACCCCCGCCAAGGTACCACAACATTGTACGACTAGTTCTGTCATATTGGTTTTGAGAGGCTCGATGAATACCAATCCAGGGAGGATGGGTGCACCGTTCACAGGGTCGGAGTTCTGCAATCAGGAGGGGGATAGCAGGTTAGTAGAATGGTGGAAAATACGGGACAGAAGACGCAGAGAAGTCAGAACGCAGGAGTGAAATAGATGAAAGGGATCGCACGAGTGAAACCGTGAACTTACCTCGAATATGTTACGGTGGGCATCGAGATACGCCGGCCACACGAGCTCATCGAAATACCCAGGAGGATCGCGCCAAAAGGTACCTTCTGGAGCGGCAAGTTGTTCTCCGGGGGGAATGGAGGAGAATAGAAGGAGGGGAGAACGAGGATGAGGGTTCGGGATCTGATCCACAAATCGGCAAGAACATACCTGCGGTAGCATACCCGACGCGCTCCTCCCGCCTTTGCTTCAAGACCTCATACGGTACGCGGAGGAAGATCCGCACGTCCAGCGCGTCGACGATTTCCTTCACGCGAAGGTCGGTCATTATCTCCCAGATGCGAGAGCAAGGGCGATATCGTACCTTGTCCCAGTACATCAAGAATCCGTCGACCAACCCCCACACGACCCGCACGCCCTCCCTCTCCTCCACCTCCCTCTGCTTTTTCTCCAGCTCCGCACGCCAATGCGCCGCCACAGGCTCGTCCAGAGGGACCGGTGTTTGTACGTTCAGGTGGTCGTGCGAGGAGTGGGTGGCGGGGAGACGAGCGGTGCGTTTGACGGCCTGGAGGAAGGCGCGTTGGCGCGGCCAGTCGAGCGCGGTCGGCGCCGAGTCCCAGTCTTGCACGTTGAGGGTGGGGTGCATGGGCAGCGTTGCTTGTGGCTTTATCGTCCATCAGCGGCCGTTCGTCAGATGTATGGAGAAATGGAGACCTACGGGCGCGAAATCCTGTCACAAGCAGACGGTCTCAGCCGAAGCGGGAGAAGAAGTGGGGTGAGGAGACGTACGTCTTGGTGGATAATGAAGCTGTTGGGGAGCAGCGAGCGCAGATGTTTCGCCAGCGTCGTCTTCCCCGAGCATGTCGCGCCGCTGTTCACCAAAGAAAAAATCAGTACCACCGCGGTCTTGTAGCCATCGTGAGATGGGAGGCGCACCCGATGCCGACGAGGATGACGCGCGTGCGCGCGGCTTCGGCTTCCAGGGGAGCAGGGAGAGAGCCGTCCTCTGCGGCGGTGGGGAGCGGGAGGGGAATTGGGGTGCTCATCGTGCGAGACGGCGAGCAGGCCTCCTTTGAATTCAATCAGCGGTGACCAAGTGGTGACCGGTGACTCGAAGCGGGAGACGTTGAGAGATAAGATAGACGCCCGCCCGCCCACGGGCGCTTGACACTTGTACGTTCTCGGAATTTTCCGGACTATCGTACTTAACTTCCACCTGCATTTTCTGACTACATTATCATACAGGACAAGAGAGAATGCAATTCGAGACTAGTATACAAGTTACGGGTCGGTGTTGGCTGGGATCACACGGGACTCTTCTCCTTCATCGGTAAATCCGGCCTCTTCTCGTAGATCTCCATCGCAGGCAGCGCGCCCTCCTTCGCCATCTCACGCGCCACCCGTTCTGCCCCCTCCATCACGCGCAGAACATTCGCGCCCGTAAATCCGGCCAGTTCCAGCTTGTTCCAGCCGCGACGGTGCAGCTCGGCGACCTATTGAGCGTCATAGGACTGAGATGGCCATCGACGTCCTCGCGAGGGAAAAGGGGCTTACCAGGTCGGGGTACTTGGACACATCTTCGAGCCCTGTGGGGGTCGTGTCGATTCCGTCGAAGTCAGATCCTATTCCAACGCTATAACGGGGTAAAAAGTAGTACGTAAGAGGTGAGGAAGAGTCCGGCGGACAATGGAAACCCTACTGTTTGCGCCCGATGAGACGTGCGATGTGTTCGACGTGGTCCGCGACGGCGGACAAGTTAGCTTTGGCGGGGTCTTCCGAGATGAAGGGCGGGTAGAACGGGACCTACGACCGTACCCTCGTCATTCCTCACGAAAGCCAACAAAAAAGAAAGCAGTCTACCATAACCACGCCGTCCACCTTGCCCTCGCCTTGTCCGATGTGCTTCAGAACCGCGTCGGGGACGTTACGGGGGATAGGGTGGAGGGCGCGCGGCGACGAATGCGAGAACATGACTGGGGCCCGGGTGACGTTGATGGCTTGGAGCGCGGTGGCGTCCGAGACGTGCGAGAGATCCACCAACACGCCCAGGCGGTTCATCTCGTGGACGAGCACGCGGCCCAATGGACTACATGTATGATTAAGTGGGTCCTATCCATCGGACATGCGGGGACACACCTAAGCCCATTGTGCTTGGGCTCGACACCATCGTACAGTCCAGACGAATCCGCAAAGGTGTTATGGCACACGTGGGTGAGGGTCATGTAGCGCACGCCCATACGGTACATTTGACGCAGGGCTCCGAGGGAGTTACCAAGGTGGTGGGCTCTGTACAATATAAGTTTGTACAGGATGTTGATGCGTGGGAGAAATGAGAACGAACCCTTCGAGGCCAATGAGACTGGCGATCTTTCCCTTGCGATTGGCCATCTTGACGTCGGCGGCACTGAGCGCGAGCTCGAACGTCTAGATACTGGGTCGCTGGTGAGTTAAATTCGGATGAGATGGCGGACGTACGTCCTTGTACTTGTCGATGAGAAGGTGAGCGACATCGATTTGTTCGAGGGTATCGCTGCGAGTTGCGTTCAATAATCAGCATAGTCTTTCAACCATATGGAGATGCCTTACCGTACAAGCCATGTCGGGTTGACATAGTCCGGGCCTTCATCTGCGCCGTTGCGGTATGCACATTGCAAGTAGATGGACCTGTCAAGGGTTCATGATCAGTCCCTGTGATGCTCTGAAGCGAGCAAGAAGAAACGCACCAGAAAACCCCACCCACCCTTCCTGTGCGAAGTCGAGGGATGTCGACGTGGTCCGGCATCTGGTGCATCATGTCCACGTCCGAGACATTGTTGGCGTACAGGCGTCGGACGAGCCAAGGAAGATCTATGTAGCACCATGTTCAGCAGCGTTCGTGTGCGAGCCCACAGAAATTGGCCCACCGATGTGACCATCCTAAGGCATCCATAACCGTCGCGTCAGTCGCAGGTTCAAGAATCAAAACTACGATGGGGGTGGAACGCACGATGACGGGAGCCTGTTCCAGCAACATCGCGGCGGCCTTGTTCGAGTCCTTCGGAAGCCTGTCCGTCCACCAAGGACCGCCGTGCCCGCCATTCGCTCCCCCATCCTGCACGCCCTCGTACCAGAACAGCATGACAGCGAGCGCCACCACGAAGCCGAGCGCAAGAACGCCGCGCAGGGTAGTCGAGACGGCGCAGAGCCCGCCAGACTTGGGCTCATTCGGCGGGCGTTCCTCCGGGAGGCGTGTGAGAAGGTTGGAGTCCTCTGTCGGTATCGACATCGTTGGAGAGGTGAGGGGGAAAGTGAGGAAGAGTATGTATGCATGGAGAAAGGCTTTATGGATACGTTCATGAGGAACATGGCGGCGCTCAAGAAGCCTATGTCGGACCCACGTCGGACCGTCGGCTTTCTCGGACTTCCATGTGGGCCAAGCTCACGTGGCCAACAATGGACATGCTCCTCGAGTCCTTTTCCCCCAGAACTTGAAGTAACCATCCAGCAACCAGTTGTAGAGTGGTCATCAAATGTGCCTACATACTCCGTCACCGCGGGCAGAAGTCCATTTTTTCGGAGTCGAAATGTATTCGAAACGGGCGATGAAAGTACAAATACCAATCATGTTTTTACCTGGACAAAACACATTCCAAACATGTCCTTTCAGGCACATGTTCCTGCCCCGTGTATGTACCCTCCTAAAACTTGAGGTTTCCACCATGGGCAGCTATGAGTTCGAAATAAAGCCTTTTAGGACCATATTCTCCCTAAATTAAGCAGTTAGAAACCGGTTCCCCAAGGAGAATCAGTTTCGATTAGGAAAAGATCCGCCAAAAATTGCCCTGAAGCTTCTAATTTCAGATCAATCACTGCTTGTGGCGGAAATTTCTAGTTTTGGAAGGGTACATGAGGCAGGAACATGTGCCTGAGAGGACATGTTTGGAATGTGTTTTGTCCAGGTAAAAACACAATTGGTATTTGTACTTTCGTCGCTCGTTTTGAATGCATTTCGACTCCGAAAAAATGGACTTCCGCCCGCGGTGCGTACCGCCGCTACCCGGCATGATGGTGCATGCTTCTCCCCACAGGTCTTTCCGTTCTATCTGAACGACTTCAACTTGCAAGCCTGAGCCTTCAACTTGCACCGTAGCGCGCGTTGCACCTACCATTCAACCGCGTTGTTCATTCTTACAGTCGACCGAGGACGCGTTTGCGTCCCTACAGAGTACGAAAGACAACACATCCAAGTGCACACGACCCAAGGTAAATGGCGAATGCGTGGTGTAAAGCATGCCCCTTTACGAGACCTACTTGGAGCGATTGTAGATCTTCGCGATGTAGCTCCGGAACACCTCCTGGCTCAACACCGCGCCCCCGCTCGGGCTCTCGATGTCCGGGAGCTGGTCCACGAGCGCCTCGATACGCCTAAACGTCGTATCCTCGTACTCCGCATACGCCCTCTCCAGCCCCACCTCTCGATACACCTCCTTCACGCGCGCCTCCGCCGCCGCGTCCTTGCGCCCGTACGACGCGTCGAGGACCGCGCGCTGCTCGGGCGACGCGAGCGCGAGCGCGGTCGCGATGCACCACGAGCACTTGTTGTCCACGATGTCCGTGCCCACCTTGCCGATCTGCTCCGGCGTGCCCGCGTAGTCGAGGTAGTCGTCCTGGATCTGGAACAGCTTCCCGAGCGGGACGAGGATCTCGAACGCGAGCGTGTACACGTCCGGGCGCAGGCTCCACCAGTTGCGGCCGGTCATGGGGAAGCCGCAGAGGACGAGCGCGAGCGCGACGGGGAGGTAGAACGAGTAGAGCGCGGTTTTGAAGATGACGATGATTTTGTGGCTGGGCATGGGAGACGTGAGACGCGTCCTGAATTCGCGCCGCGCACGGCTCACTCACCGGTCCAGAGAAAACTTCGAGAGGTCCACGTCGTCCTCCGGGGCCGTGATGAGGTCCAAAGATTGCCCCATCACGGTCTTTTGCGTCGACTGTCGACGGGTGAGTGCCAGGCGCGGTCATCGGGAAGCGAACGTACATCGTGCAGGATGTCGATGAGCGCGACGTAGTACGATTGGGTACGGAAGTGCGTGCGGACGAGGTTGAAGATCGCGCCCTTGATGATGCCTGCGTCGTTGATCGCGCGGCTCCCGACGCCCTCGACGTGGTACCAGCACGGCTTCCCGCGGCGCGTGATCGATTGGTCCATGATGTCGTCCAGGATGAGGGAGTACGCGTGGGCCTGCGCGTCCAGGATCAGAGACAACGAACGCGGACGGGGGATGGTGGACGAACGAGCTCGATGGCCCACCCGAGCGCGATCGCGCGCGTGTGCTCCTCGTCCGAGAGCTCGCGTTGGACGAGCAGGATCGCGGTTTCGAGGACGCTGACCCCGCGATGTTGCTTTCCGCCCGGGAGGTTGTGGTCGATGCTCTGTGAGGTAGCCAGGTTCAACGCGCAGTACGAGGCGAGAGCCGGCCCACGCACCCGTGTGTAGTACTCGAGGACGTCCTCTGGCAGGCCGTTGTCCTTGAGGTAGTCCAGAATGCCCTGCTTGAGAGACGCGTACGTTTTCTGGAAACGCTCGCGGGCGGATGCGGGCGCTTTTGACGGGGCCTCGTCGCCCGTGGGGCGTGTGTTCAAGGTGAGAGGGAGGGTCATGTCGTGGGGGGCCATTGGGATCTGGTGCTCGGAGAAGCTCGCATCGGCTGTCGAAGCATGGCTGTCTATAGCTTCACGTCGTTCGGGCGTGTCCCGAGATAGAGGGTCGGGGCATGCATGCTGTCAGCTGCGTGCCCAATGTCTCGTCGACGTCCGCGCGCCCGAGGGAACCTACGAGGGACACTTTCGCTTGTTAAAACCGGAGCCTGAAGCGCGCCATGGTACGCAAAAAGGCCCATGTACTATGATAATGTAGCATCACAAAGTACAAATGGTCGCGTACCGAAGAACAAGCGCAGCCTCACGCCCTTGCCGTTTGCCGTTCGCCTTCAACGACGGGAGAGAAGTCCGTCATTTTCCGTATGCCCGCCGCCTCGTACGCGTTCCGACGGCTGTCAGTCGTCGTTGAACGCAGGGCATGTATTGCTATCTTCTTGCTCGCGAAACGTCCTGTGGGGCAACTGTCCCCCTAGAATGCATTCCCGTCCAGCGTGTCGCCGCGGTTCTCCACTGCCTTCGTCCTAGAAACATTTATGCGTATCGTAGTGAAGGAGGGTGGCTTGAATAAGAGCGTTTCGGAGGACTTTGGGAGGACTGGACATGGGAGCTGGATACGTTGTCTGGGGCCGGGGCAATTGGGCCGGGGCAGGTCTGTGAAGGTCCTCGGCACGTGCTCGTGTGTAACTCGTCCCGGTAATAGCCGTGTCCCTCTCCAAAACATTCACGATTCACGAATCCACAATCGGGACGCGTACCATCGCGAAGTTGTGGAATGATTCCGCACTTATTTTACTCGGGATGGGATACCGAACTAGGTACATAGGTTGTAGTAAGGTTGCGATACCATCGACATGCAGATCGTGCTGACAGGCTCCCTCTGTAGGATGCTGTCCATTTCTTCGGCATCCAGCTGCTTGCTCCCGACCACGTCTTCTTCGGTTTGCGTGCAGGAATGGAGCTTCCTGAAGCGAGGTCATTCCGCACCGGCCCTCGTCAACCCGACACGGGTGCGTTATCGAGTTTTATACCGTGCGCGGGCCCAACTGACGCTAAGTTCTCCCACCAGTGCAGCCATGGCCCCCGTCGCAGACATCTTCCTCGGTCACACATCTACCCCCGCCCCCACCCCCGACGAGTTCTTCGCCAAGCTCGGGCGCCGACGCTTCCTCAAGGTCTACGGTACCGTGCGCGACCAGCTCCTGGACAATTTCAACGCGCACAATATGCCCCCGGAGGTCATCGCGCACTACAAACGCGTACGAGACGCCTGGCCTTTTTTAATCCGTCGCGTGCTGAGGGGGTATTTTCAGGTTATGGACTATAACATCCCGGAGGGATCGTTCGAGCGGGGCCGTCGCGTCATGGACGCCGTGGCCATCCTCCGAGGACACGGGCTCATGAAGAAGGAGTACAACCGCGCTGCCGTCCTCGGTTGGTCCGTCGAATTCGTGCGTTTTTCTCTTGCTCGTTGCACCCTCCGCCGACGGCTGACCGCGGCCGTTCGGGGCCGTTCGGACGCAGTTCCAGACCCACCTCGACATGTTCGACGACATGATAGACAACTCGCACACGCGCCACGGGAAACCGTGCTGGTTCCGGCTCGAGGGGATCGGGATGACGGGCATCAACGACGGCTTGCTCATCGAGGGCGCGATCTACCACATGCTCCGGTGGAACATCGCGCGCAACCCGGGCGATATCTTGTACGTCGACATCCTGGACGTGCTGCATGACGTGCGTCGTTTCGCTCCTCTTTTTTCGCGGTGGAGTGTGGGCGTGGCTGACGCTCTGCCGCGCCGTTCGCTAGGTGTCGTTCCAAACGGAGATGGGACAGTGCGTGGAGCTCACGGCGGTCGCGAACGGCACGGTCGACCTGTCCAAATTTACAATGGAACGGTGAGCGCTGGGGCCCTCGAGCGTAGTTCCCTCTCTGATCATGCCCTTCCTTCCCTCTCCCGAAGCTTCGACCTCGTGACGACGCACAAAGTCGCGATCCCGTCCTACTACCTCCCCACCGCGCTCGCGCTCCTCTTCTGCGGATTCTCCCTCGACGAATGCGCGCACACCTCCGACCGCGATGTCTTCGCGCTGTCGAAGGCGATCCTGATCGAGATCGGGAAGTACGCGCAGGTGAAGGCGGATTATCTCGAGTACCTCCACTGCGGGAAGAACGGCAGCCTCAACGGCAAAAGCAAGAACAAGCTCACGTGGTGCATCGTCACCGCGCTCGACACCGCGTCGCCCGAGCAGCGCGCCGCGCTCGAGCGCACGTACGGGCTCAACGACGCGATCGCGGAAGCGTGCGTGCGCGAGGTGTTCCGCGCGGTCGACTTGACCGCGTCGTTCGTCGAGTACGAGCGGGAGGCGCGCGGGCGGATCAGGAAGTTGGTGGAGGCGATGCCGGAGGTGCAGAACTCGACGAGCGGGGCGGTGTTGCGGAGGCAGGTGTTTTGGAATCTGCTTCGCCAGGTGGAGGCGAGGCCGTCGTCCTGAACTGTGGCTTCGTTGCGTATGTACCGGGTTGTTGGATGATGTCCGGGTTCCCGGTCTTCGTCGATAATGTCAACTATTTGACTTTCAGAAGCTGGTCCCGGTCTTTCCTACATAATATCCAGAGTGAAGGCTTGTCGGTGTCGTCGGGTATAGGGCCGGGAAGATGTCGTAAATAGTCCCATTCGGGGCGATCGCGAGAAGAGCGCGCCCTCCTTGTCCCCGACGTCATGCTCGATCGGGCTGTAAGCAGCACCGATCGGGAAGCCTTTCGTTCTCCAAGCTGTTTGGGACGCGGTTCCGGTCATGGTGCGCCACATCGAACCGCCGCCGATGCCTAATCACGTCTAATCATGGGCGGGGATCCTCGACGATCGGGTTTCTGACCGCTTTGGGACGTTCTCGGCCTCGAGAGTCGAAGACGAGGGACGAACGGAGAACTTTGTTGCCCGACTCGTTCTTTCTATCCCAATGCGGGCATTCTTTCGCCACCTATTCCCGCCATCGTGCACGCCCCGCTCGTCCCGCCGCCCGATCGTCGACGTATAAAGAGCGCGGCGGGGGATGCGCTGGACCCCCAGCTTGCACGCGTCCCCCCCGTCCTTGCGCTCCTCCAGTTTTCCATTCCTACTCCCGTTCGTTCTTTCGTCCTCGTCTTCACCATGTTCTCTCGTTTGTCTTTCACCGCCGTCCTCGCCCTTGCCTCGCTCGCCGCCGTATCCGCCGCCCCTCCGGTGAAGATCCTCGGTACGAAGGAAGCCTTGGGACACTCCGTCGTTGTCGCCCGCCAGGTCCGTCCCTTCTTCGTCTGTTTTGTCCCCGCCATCCTCATCCTTTCTCCCTGTAGGACAACGGCGGAACCTGTCAAGGGAAGGAGTTGCCCCGGTGCTGTCGGGACGTGGGCTCGGTTTGTTTGCTTCCCCTCCTCGTACGCGCGATGTACCGATATCTCAAATTCGGTAGCGTGACGACCCCGCCGTGATGGGCAACCTCAAGGCTTTGGGCGTGGACTTAGAAGAGCTCCTCACCGGCGACCTCGTCGGCACCCGTTGCTCGACCCTCGTCTCTGTCGACGTCTGCGCCAGCAACAATGGAAAGCCCGTTTGTTGCTCCGGACAGGATGCCGTACGTCTTTGTCGATGACCCGAGTTTTCTCCCTCGCCGAGGCTGACCACCCTTCTTCCTGCAGCATGGGTTGATTGCCACGTCCTGCTCGCCGATCAGCGTCAACACCTTGCAGTGAGAGAAGCTGAGAGAGGCGAGGGTGGGAGTCGTAGGAGGAGATTGGAGCTACATCACATTGCTATACCTTACCTCGTCGTGCTTTTTTGCGCTTCGAGCCTTATCATAATCTGGCGCTCGTCAACCTGGAGGAGTGCCGGTTTCCAAGGATCACGTCTGCGTCTCGACCGCCACCGGGTCCTGCTCGGACCAGTCGGACCTCTGTGGACTTTTATTCGTGACCGAGACCTCCAGCTTTTTTCTGTACGAGACGACTTGCGTGCATTTGCACGATGGACGTCCAGGCCGACGTCGTGACGTCATGGCAGCGTTTACTCGCACGTGAGTTACACGGCCAACCGAAATTATGGCCGATTCGTAGACATTTGAATGATAGGAACTTCTTACTCGTGATTCGTAAGATTGTGCTATATCTTCTTAAGAAATTTGTACATCCAGGGGTCCGCAGCAGGTATTCTCCGTCAGTCTGTTCTCTTCCTAAGAAATTCGTGCAAATGATGTTCGTAAGAAACACATCCCCTCTCTTGCCGCCTTCCGTGCTGTTATCGCGCCCAAACCGCATGGTTCCCGTAGCCGTGGGAACCCAACAGACGCACGTGACGATCAACAGAAAAGTTCGACTTCGTGAAAATCACTCCTTCGTCTCTCCGTCTCCCTTTCCCCCATCTTCTCTCCCAAGTTCCTCAAGGCTCCGTTGCACAAGTCTTTCATGTCCCGGCAACCGTCTTCCCCGTCCTCCACCGCAAAGCTGCTATATGTTGCCCTTCAGGTGCGTGCTTATCTATACTGCCTCACTCGTGTTGTTCATGGTGGCGCAGGCACACGATGACGAGCATGCTGGGCTGAGCTGTCTGCTGGTACGTGTCATTCCATTGTTACTGTTACTGCCTCATAAGCTTAATGTGTGTGCAGAGATACCTCAAGTTGCACATGTCCTTCATCATGTCGGCAGTTAATATTGGTATGTCCACCACCGTTGTTTGTGGCATCATCTTACTCACAATTGTTGTAGATTCACGGACGTGTCAAAGTGGGTTGAACAATGTCTAGGTTCGTAGTGTGATAGAGTACATGTTTTAATAGTGTGAATACAATGTTTTTGCATCCCATGCTCCTAAGATAGAGGACGCGAGGAACCGGCACGGGTTATGTAATCGCTAACCCTAGGGTTTAGGTCACGTGACCTTGCCAAATTGCGAGGGTCACCCACCGAAATTTTGAGAACTCGAGACAGGGGGCGAGCGAGCGAGTGGGGGTGCAGCGAATGGTATTTTATACAATACTAGACATGTATAGAGTGCTTTACCTCAGCCACCATCTCTGGTGGTAAGGTTCTATGACCATGGTACCGTTTGTTAGTAGCCCATGCAGCCTGTGCGCCCGACAACACCTCTCGGTATCCGAATATGAAGCGTCCAGATCGAGTAGCATATCTAGAGCAATGCATAAGGGTGATTGGACACAAAAAATGAGAGCAGAAATCACACCTTTGAATTTGGAGGAGGGGAACATCATCAAGGCAGGCAAGCATCTTCTTTTCCATCTCCTCGAGCGTGGCAGCGCGGCCGGCAACCCGAAAGCGGAGCTTCGAGGCACCCCAGTACTTCGAAATGAAGTTGAGCTCACAGTGATACTTGGGGTTTTGCGAGCCCGGTCTGATTGACTTTTCATTTATGCTGTATTCTCTCCATGGGACTACGGTGGTTGGAGAGGTCACGTGCATTTTAGGTCACGTGCAGTGGACAAATCTGGGGGGTCGAAATTTCGAAAATCTGCCAGGCAGCTTGTATAACATTGAAAATGCATTTGCTAGCAAAAAAAAAGTTGCCTTAACTACACCCATAAAACTGATTTTTTTTCAAAAGTAATTACAGTGAGTTCTAGGGGAGCATGTCCTCTATGCATCCTATTGATCAGAATAGCTCTCGCATGGGTTGCGGAAGAGGAGAAGGGAGAGGCGAGGGGGCGGTCGGGTAGCTTACATAACCCGTGCCCGTTCCTCGCGTCCTCTATCTTATATTCATAAGTGCTGAGGTGAGGAAGGAATGGGGGGATCTGGAGGGAAAATGGGGGTAAGAATGACGGTGGTGATTGGCCAACCGAGAGATCAGCGGAGCGTGATGGGACAGGCACGGCCCCCCCAACAGTAAGAAATTCATACGAAACGGCTGATGTCTCAAGCTTCTAAGGCGCGGCAAGTGGTAATTCCATACGAGCAAGCTAAGAAATTCCTATGAGCAGGATTTGGACGAATTTCTTACGGAACCTGACTGGCTGTGTACTGTATAATGAATCCGTGAGAAGGACCTTCCGCATTGCGACCACTTGGCCTCGACCTTTCTGAGTCTCGCCCCATCGGGCCCATCCCCTGGGCCATCATCCACAAAATCTACATTCCAGAGCGGGTCTGTCTGGAATATCATGTCTTCAATTCCTTCTGGACCTGTCTGGCAGCCTCTCGATGCACGTCTTGCGGAATATTTCGCGAGCTGACATTCCGAAGTTTTCCTGCGTCAGGGAGTATAAAAGCGGAGGAGGGAAAGCGTGGAGGGACATTGATCTATTTGTCTCTTCATTTGAGCTCATAGGAGTCTAACAACCCATCCGCCCACCAAAGAACCACCACCGTTACTCTTCCTGACACCGCCCTCCCTCATAACATCAATGGTCTTCGCCTTTCCGTACACCATCGCCGCTCGCAAACCCGTACGTGTTCGTCTACGCGCGTAAAGTCTCTCAGCGACTGATGTAGATGTAAAGGCCATCGCGCTGTTCGCGACGCTGCAGACCCTCCTCTGGACGGGTGTGTGGGCGCAATCTCGCCGACAAGGGTGCGTCCTCGGCGTTGTTACTTTCCTTTCTGTTCGCGTTTCCTCACGCAGTGTTGTCTCTAATTTTCAGGGCAACTCTCTTGGCCTCGTCAAGCTCGAGACCAAAATCACACATCCCCAGCGCACATTTCTTCGGCTGAACGCCGATGCGTCGAGTCATCGTGACCGTCGCTTCTAGCTCATGGACTATATCCCTGTAATCTCAGAAATAATACGTACTGTATCTATCATACTGTGCTTATAGCGCTCCTGTATTGCTCCTGTAAGCCCATTCGCGATCGCCGAAATGCAGTCTGAAGCTTGAAGTTAGTGAAGGACCAGGGTTTTTAGTGCGTTAGCAGATAAGATGCTATCTTGCAGTGGACGTACGTTCTGATTTACACCAAAGAGAAAGACGCGACAGCCCTCGACATCACGACCATGACACTCCTTCGCCCGTCACTCTCCCGCTCTCTCCCCAGCCACCGCCCACCCCTTCGATACCTCAGCGGTGCGTCGTCTCGACCTTTCCTCATCCCTTCATCATGATCTCATTCTCACTTCTCAGCGTCCCGCCGCCCCCCGCTCGCTTTCGCCTTCGACATCGTGCGTCTACCACGCCCCCGCCCCTGCCCTCCGATACACTAATGCCCGCCGTCGCTTCCAAAAACAAAAGGATGGCGTGCTTTTGCGCGGATCGAAGGTCCTGCCCCAAGCGAGGCGCGCGCTGGCGTCGCTCGAGGGGGATAACCCTTTCGGACGGTACGGATCGCTCACTCACTCGGACTAAGTACACGGCTCACAGACGTATACCAGGAAGATCCCATACGTGTTGGTGCGTTGTGCTCTTGCGATGGGGTGGTGGATGCTGACGGGGGTGGGAGGCGTAGCTGACGAACGGGGGCGGGGTGAGCGAGGAAGAGAGGTGCATGGCGTTGTCGAAGCAGCTTGGCGTCCAGGTGCGTTCTCGGACTTCACTAGCGCGACCTTCGTGCTGACGTGCGGTCCAGATCAAGCCTTCAATGCTCCTGCAAGCGCATACCATCTTGAAGACGCACGTCCGAGAGCACGCGGAGGAGAACATCCTCGTCCTCGGAGGGAAGCGGGACACGGTGCGCAAGGTCGCCGAGGGGTGCGTTGTTTTCTTGTCTTCGTCGCGTGTGGAGGCTGACGGACGGCCGTGCACAGGTACGGGTTCAAGAACGTGTTCACGCCTCTGGACATCAAAGCATGGAACCCGCAGTGCGTTCTCTCCATGCCTTCCTCTGCCTACGCTCACGTCCCACCGAAGGATTTGGCCGTTCTACGACCTAACGCCCGAAGAGCGCGCCTCGGCCAAGGTCCGCTTCCCACCCTTGCATCGGAGCGTGTGCGCTCACACCCTCTCCACACAACAGCCCGCCGACTTTTCCCAAACGCCCATCTCCGCCATCTACGTCTTCCACGACCCCCGAAACTGGGCGCTCGATATTCAGATTATGACGGACGTTCTCCTCGGCCGCGGTACCCTCCTTCCCCCGCCCAACCATCTTTCCACGCCCGCCGTGCGGCTCGTGTTCTGCAACCCCGATCTTCTCTGGCGCGCCGAGTTTCCGCGACCGCGGTACGGCCAGGGCGCATTTCGGGAGGCGTTCCAGGCGGTGTTCAAGGTGCGTCTTTTCTCCTTCCCCGCCGACTGCCCCAAAGTCTCATATCGTCGCATCGCAGGCGGCGGCGGGGAAAGAGCATCCGTACGTGCAGTACGGAAAGCCGAGCAAGGAGACGTACGATTTTGCGGCGGCGGTGCTGAGGGAGAGGATGGCGGAGCTTGGAGGAGCAGGGGGCGAGTTCAGCGCGTACGTGCTCCCTTTCCTGGTGTCCTTGCATTCCCGTCGTTGATCGAGGGAGAACATAGGTACATGATCGGCGGTGCGTCCCCCCGTCCATTTAGCTAACATCGACATCTCACTGAATTCGTCGACGCGTAGATAATCCCGAATCCGGTAGGTATTTTCTTTTTCGTCCGACTACCCCTCGCTCACCATCCACATAGACATCGCAGGCGCGAACGCCGCCGGCTGGTCCTCCGTGCTCGTGCGCACGGGCGTGTACGATCCCGCGCAGGGACCGCCTGCGTATAGGCCGACGTGGGAAGCGGCGGACGTGGAGGAGGCGGTGAGGTGGGCCATTCAGAGGGAGATCGGGGCGGCGTAGGGCGTGGGGTACGACATCAGGAGGGAGAGAAGGGCGGCTTTCATGCCCGTATCTGGCTGGAAGGGGGAGGTGCGGTGCGAATGGACAGACGAGGAATGCGTTGTTTCTCCTTTCTTGCTGTTCGCTTTGAGCGGTGGAGTGACGGGAGTGGCTCAGGCTCAAACGACAGTAATGGGTGACCGACGACGGGGGCCTCCGCGGTACAAAGGAGCACGTCGTTCCTTTCATCGACGGGAGGGTACTTATACCGTCTTCGTCCTCGACACCGTCCTCTCATCAGTTCTCTCGCCTCTCGGTCTACTACCACTTTTGCTCTCATCTATCTCACCTTAACAAACCCACCAGACCATACCTCACGACAATGGCGTTCCCGCTCCCCATGCTGCCCACCATCCCACAGGATCTACGCACGATCGAGTACGCCCCCCCTCATCTCCTTCGCCACTTCGCGGACTCACAGGGCCTTCCCTTGCACAGCTCACGCACAGCCCTCGCGTACGAGATGGCATTCATGAAGGTGCGTGCCCCCGCCGGCGACACGTGCAGAAGTCCATGAACACTGATCTGGGGCGGGCGCTAGAACACGCTTTTGAGAGGGCTTAACAGTATTCGTGCACGCGCAGAGGGGATTGGGGGGAAGGGTGATGCGAGGGCGGGCCCGTTTTCAGAGTACGTGCGCGCGTTTTGTGACGTGCTGTTGGCGGATGTGAAAGGTGCGTCGCGTACTTCCGTCCCGCCGTCCCGCGTCTCTCCCTCCCGCCTCGCCTTGCGCTCCTCCTTCTCCCTCCCTCCCTCCGCATCGACTTGGGCTTACGCATTTGAACAGGCGACGACGAGTTTTTCCGCACGCCTTGCGGTGGGAAGACCAAGGAGAGCATGGGCGTCGTGCTCGTGGACATTCTCCCTGGGTGCGCGCCCGATCTCAGCGCGGTCGTCCGGTCCGTCCAGGAGCTCAAGGCCGTCGTGGGGGTGCGTGTCCCTTCCCCGACCTACCGTGACATCGGTGTGCTCATCTTCTCCGGCGCCCAGGACGCGGACATGTACGACGGGAAGGCGCTCGTGGCCAAGCTCGCGTTTGCGGGGGATCTGTACGCGACGTGGGAGAGGCAGCTGAAGGCGGTGGACGGCAAACGGCTCGGCGACCTTCTCTCGGACGCGGAAGTGAGGGAGATGATCGACAGTGCGTTCTTCATTTCTCCTTCAATCCCCGGCTTACGACGGCCGCGGACGCGGTTCGCGTGCAGAGATCGTCAACTGGTTCGTCGCCCACTCCGACATCGCGTATCTCTTCCCGTGCGTGAATCATCCCCCTTCCCCGTTTGCTCCACTCCTGCATTATACTCACATCGACGCACGCAACGCACGCAGGTACATCTTCGCGCACCACGACCGCGCCACCTCCGAGCACTGGCCGCCGCGCGCCCCGGACTCGATGTCGCTCCTGTCGGGGCTGGTGGCGAAGCACCCGCAGTGCGTCCCGTCCCCCTTTCTTTCAACATGGGATTCTCACTGACGGCGCGTAGTTGCTGGGAGTTCGCGCCCTTCGACCCCATGTCGGGGAAGAAGCAGTGAGGCCTGAGGGAGCGAGCCGCGCCGTCATCCTAATGGAACGGCGCGGATGCGTGGCCCCAACTTGATTATTTCCCTGCTTTTGTGTATATGTTGTCAGAACCCTAGTAATAGTAACCCCATGCACGCCTCACGCTCTACCGCCCAGGCGACCGAGCCAGTTTCGCTCTCTCGCTGGCTCAGCGCTCAGCCTCTGTGTACCTCAATCCAGTCCGCCCGCGGTAGCCGATTCGATTCAGATTCGATTGCCAGTGGACCCGAACGTCTCCGCGCGGGGCGCCCGAGGGCTCAACGCAGAATACAGAATACAGAAGCTGGCTTATTTTCGGGCGCGCAATCACAATGCGCAGGCTCTCCGGGTCCACGTCCAAAGCGTGCACCCCGCTTTGCTTGCGGCGCGTTGATTCATCGGGAGTGGGGAGTGTCGGATATGTGTAAGCCAGGAGACAACGGACGCTCATCGTACACCCACCGGAACCTCATGTCAACGGTGATTCGTACGCGACACTGGCTGGACGAATCCTTGATAGTTCCCGTGTCATTGGAACTCTGAGTCGGGCGAGCGTCGCACCTCTGAAGTGTGCGAGTGGGTTGGGTTGGGGTGTTTATTAGCAAGGCTGTACACAGCCCAACGCGGGCGAGTCGAATTAGACTTGCGCGAACCTATGGGGGCGCGGTGTGTGTGCGGAGACGTTCTACATTTTGGTCCTACAGTCGCATATCGTGCTGGCATAGTACGCAGCGGAGCCCATCCCCGAGTCCGCGCGTGCCGTCACGATGTGGCGAGCGGGCTTCAGAAGAAAGAAGAGGGCGGCGAGCGCCTCGCCCGTCCCGTTGACCTTGTACCCTTTCGCCAGTCTTTAAACGTCGCGCCGTTGAATCCGTTCACTGGAATCGGGCTCCGGTGGGTACACGCATCGCGCGCACGCGCAGTGCGCTACCGTATGTGCTATTATAATCAGTATGTGTAAGGCTTCGTTATTTCGTACTGTCCTCCCCCCGGCCCTCGATCCGGGGGCAGTGGTCCTCGGTGCGATTTATGAGTCGCGTGGTGGGCTACGGGCGGGAGTACGGTCCCGGTTATGTGCCACACGCTGTCGCTCGTGGTCAGAGCGGATCCCTTGAGCTTCGAACTTGCTTCGAACTTCGTGGCGCCTTGCCCGGGGCCCAGCGATCCCACTTCCCAGGCAATTCGCTCGTACTTAGAGTGAGTTCCTGTATATACCCGTGCCTTGACCCACCGTCTCCGTGATTGCACCCTGACCCACGCATCTTTCAATGGGCTGGCACTCGGCGCTTCGCGCTGGTTTGCGCGCAAACTCGTACGGCGCTTGCAGAGGCAGTGCGAACGCGGCTCGTCGTCGTACGTACTACGTCAAGTTCTCCGTGGATGAGATCTACGGGCCGCGGCCCCAACAACTTTATTTCAGTTCGATGCCTCCGCATCAGCTGTGGAGACATTTTCCGAGTTTGAACTTGGGGAGGGCCGCGGTGTAGACGACGAGAGGAGGAGAGGAGATAAATTGGGCTGGATCCACGACGAGGACCGAATGCCCTGCGATTTTAGGCCATACTACCGGCTGTGTCTTTGTGAGTCTACGCAGTTACCACGTATAGTCTTCCCCCGCCGCGGCGGGGCGAGCCAGGCCGCCGGTTCCACATCCACGTTCGTACTTACTTACCGCTCTCGTCTCCTTTTCCCTTCTCGTCCTGCCACCCACGCTTCCCGCCCTCCGAGGAAAGCTCACATTGGACACATACATGATTACACATATTACACCCGTGTCGTGGATAAAAAGATGCCCGTTTTTCCTCGTCGTCGTTACCGCTTTCCCCCTTGTCCGTTGGTGTCGCCCCCGCGCGTGCTTACGCTTTTCTTGGTGAACTCCAAGTCCATCCACCTTGTATCTCGCTACTCGCCTTCCCATCATCCCGCCGTCCCTCTCCCGCTGCTCACCGGTTTTCCGCCGAGCCGCCCACTACCGTCATGACACCCCCGCGATTTGCTGCTGGCACACGATCGGAGCTGGTGGTTTGACTCAAAAGGTTAAGAGATATGGTAATTGAAAGATAATTTCTTTCTGCAGCTCGACAGTTAGTACACCGTTTTCAGAGTGAGGAGGTTTGGACGAGGTTGCACTTGGGTTGCACTGCTCAGGACGCGTGACGGTCCGGGAACGCGATGGTCACATGATCGTGTTCTCGAATATTCTCTGCCTGGATTTGGGCCCGACGCATCCGCATCTCCCCTCCCTGCTGTCTCCCTTTTCTGTTGAATAACCTCTCCCTAATTCACTTCGGATGTCACCTCCCCCGCTGGAAAGTGGCCTTCTCCCCATCCTCGATCTCACCATGGGGCCTATTCTCAGATGGCGTTGGCAGTTGTCAGCTCAATGCACCCTAGTCGAGTCCCAATCACGGATGCTGAACGTAAACATACCATCACCCGTACGTCGCATTCCTTTATACCTTTCGACGGCGCCTGGATAATGAACCGCCTTCCAGTCAGAAGCGTCTCTCTGGGCCATCATCACGACGCGCCGGCATTATACCCAGTCCGACCTGAAGACACGCAAATTTCACCCACCCTCCGCTTATACTCTTCGCAGCATGCAACTACAACTACAAATTTGAAGAATAGAGCCCACGTTCCGCCTGTGACTTCGCTGGCTGAGAAAAGCGTGCCTTACAGGGGGCTGAACCTGAGGGGTGTCGAATATTGCAGTCATTGGTGGAGCAGAAAGGCCGGTTTGGCATGGTACATACGGTGCGTATGCTGTTTCTCCTACCCTAAGAACGCACTCATCCAAGCCAACCCTCGCAGACCTTCGCAACTTCGGGTTTCGATTGGATCCAACGCCCAACGCGCGTCACGGCGTCACGTGCGAGTTCGTTCCCCCCTTCGGACCGCTTTCATCAGAATCGGACGCCCAATCGACATCCTCCGCCGACGTCTGTTCCCTCGAACTTTCGAAAGCGACCGGTGATTGTCTACGATACCGGACAGATTCTGCGATAATCCGCCCCATCAACACCGCTGTGATTCCCTTCTTTCCGCCTCGTGGGCCTATACCGTAGCCAACCACGTTTTCCCCAAACCTTTCAACGCCCACCGCCTTTGCACGGCCCACCTCCCCACATTCTCCCTCGCCTCTTCGCACCCCCTCAGGCCTGCTCTTGCTCGTCGACTATTAGTTGAACACCGTCGCGGTGCGTGTCCTTTCCTCGACCATTAGATCAGCGGCAGCTGACGTTCCTCGCCACGTTTAGAGCCATGGCACCGCCTCCCATGTCCCGCTATCCCTCCGCCCACGGTTCAGTCCTGGGCCTCCCCGACGAAACTCTGAGCGAGATCTTCCGCCTCGCCGTCCTCCGCCGTGGCCCGACCGACATCATGTCCAACCTCACCACGTTTCGCGCAATCCTCCACGTCTGCGGCCGATGGCGCACGGTCGCGTACCGGTACCAGGCCTTCTGGACGATGCTCCCGCTCGAAAGCAAGCGGTGGGTAAACCTCGCGCTCGAGCGCTCCGGGACGCAGGCGGTCTCGATCCTGATGAACCACGCCAGCTACCCGCGCTACGCAATCCTGCTCGCGCTCCAGCACGTCGACCGCGCCAAGGAGGTCTTCATGACCGACGTCCTCTCCTGGGATTCGCACGCGAACTACTTCGTGACGCAGAACGCGGCGCCCCGGCTCGAGCGCCTCACCATCCAACACTCGCTCGCGCACGACATCAAGAATCCGTGGTCGCCTGTGGGTGTGCACGGGCGCGGGATCAGCGGCATCTTTCGTGGGCACTTCCCGCTGCTGCGCGACGCCAACTTCTTCAACTGCCGCCTGCAGCCGACGTCGCCGATGCTGAGCGCGCCCCTGCGCCGCCTGCATGTGCAGCACTGCGGGCCGGTGTGGGAGTCGTACGAAGCCCTGCTGGACACGCTCAGGACGCTCCCGGGGATGGAGGATCTGCTGCTCAGCTTCGTGCTGCCCTCGAACGTCGCGGAGGACGACGGGTTCGCGAGGGGACCGGTGGACCTGCCCAAGCTCGACAAGCTCCACCTCGCGGCCCACCCCGACCAGATCGACGTCCTCGTGCGCGCAATAGGGCGCCCTGCGGGCGTCGATGTTCACCTCTCGTGCGTCTCCCGAAGCGAGCGCGACGTCGTGCACGGGCGCGCGTCCCTCCGCGCCATCGGAAACGCGCTCGGCCGCCTGTTCGCGCTCCCGGACCCGTCCCAAAACCCGTACACGTCCATGGCGCTCTCGTGCTGCGCATTCCCCATCGTCTCCATCTCCTGCGACCCGCACGCCGACAGCCGCCCGCCTGCCCTCCTCCCGCGCCGGCTCGTGCTCGAGCTCCTTTACCCGTCCGTAGCCCATCACAAGCGCATACCGACGACCCTGCTCGAGTACGAGTCCCCGCAGAGCACGTACCTTGTGCCCGCGCCGGACGCGCGCATCCGCTGGAGAAAACTCCTCGGCTTCTTCACGGGCGCGCTGCCGCTCGCGCCCGTGCAGACGCTCTGCGTGCAGCAGGCCGCACCGCTGGCGTGGGTGTGGGACGAGGTGCTGAGACACACGCCCGCGCTTCGGACGCTCCGTCTCGAGGGCGGCGCGGCGGCGAGCCTCGACGCGAACTTGGCCGTGGACCGTTCGGGCATGCTCAAGGCGCGGTTGCACACGCTAGACGCGCTCGTCGTGCGCCGCGCGGATTTGACGGACACGGCGTGTTTGCCGATCGAGTTCGTGCAGCGCGGGGAGGGGGGCAGGCCGCGGGTGGAGATTGAGTCGTGCGATGTCGAGGAGGAGGTGGCGGAGGTGCTGGGCGAGGAGGTAGGAGGGGATCAGGTGCGGTGGGATGGGGTATTGAACGGGTTCAGTATGTGGATGGAGGGTGAGGGCAAAAGCGCGAACGTGTATTTGGTGACGGGCGCGTTCGATTAGGCCAGGAGGGCGTCGACCAAGGATTTGATTTGGAGGGTGTTGATTTTTCGTATGTTCCTAAGTTACAAGACTACTCGGTGCTTTACTCGAGCACTATCAGAGTCCCTGTTATAGGCCTGCATACTTGGCAGCATACTACATATGGGACCGTACAGAGACACTACATATGATCTAGGCTCGTTCCCCGACGTGAGGGAGGGAGTTGTGCAGCCTGGGGGGGGGGGGGGGGGCAGGCTCCTAACCAGCCGTCCAGGAGAGTTTGTCGCTATATATCTCAGAATGAACGGAAAGATGATATCTGAGGATGGATGACCGGACCGACTCACCGACGGAACAGACCGAAACTTGAAACCCCGACCAACTCTAAATCCGCGACAACTCTCCTGGACGGCTGGCAAACAATGTCAGTTCCCACGCCACCGCGCGCGAGGTGGCTGAGCTCGAGGCAGCCAGCGCCGGCGCAAAGCGCGGCGAGCCGGAGGGCTCTCCGGCTTCCAAGTCACCTGATATAATGCGTCATGCATCATGGCCAGTGCCACCGCGACGGCGGCACGACAAGCTTTCCTTCCACCCTCCTCCGCCTGTACGTCACTCGTATGGATCCAGAAATTCGGACATGGGCAGGATCTGCAAGGTGGAGGTATCATGGGGATAGAACCTGAATATGAACAGGTGAGTACACCACTGTCTCTGCCGATGTCTCAGTTTCATTGACCAATGCCACCCGAAGATGTTCGTCTTCTGTGGTAACTTTCTCCTGCTCACACCCACTGGCACGCCTGCACCTTTGCCTGCACCCTCGCCTGCACCCTCGCCTTCACCCTCGCCTCCGAGTCCACCCACGGCAGTACCTTGCAATGGATGTGCACACCTCCGCGCTCCCAACAAATGCGCCCATGCAAGCATCGCTTCTATGCAAGCACGTCCCGCTGATGTGTACATGTACGTCCACATCTATATCTCCATCCCCGCATTTGTACCGCATGTGCACGCGCCTCATGAACGTGCACTCACCCCCCCGGTCTTGCGTGCACCCCCATCTGTGAATATTGTCCTCACGCCTGCCGTCTTGGTCACACCTTTCGTTTGCTCGTCCTTAGCTCATACTCCACATATGAGGTTGTATGAACGACATAATTACTTACTATCTGTGGTACATGTGGGTTACTTGACATGCTCGTGAAAAATGACATGCTTAGTTCACCATTCCATCTCTCGGATTGAATCGTGTTTGTCGCAAACTCAAGTCTTCACCAACTTCATTGTGAATCTTGGCAATCGGCGCTGGCACTGGCCATGATGCATGACGCGTTATATCAGGTGACTTGGAAGCCGGAGAGCCCTCCGCTCGCCGCGCTTTGCGCCGGCGCTGGCTGCCTCAAGCTCAGCCACCTCGCGCGCGGTGGCGTGGGAACTGACATTGTTTGCCAGCCGTCCAGGAGAGTTGTCGCGGATTTAGAGTTGGTCGGGGAGAGCGTGTGCGAAGCACACGCGATTTTATATGCTACGGGAGAGGGCGACTGCGCGGGATGAGCGAGGTCTTGGGGGCAAGACGTTACCTTCACTTTCGCCTTTATAGGCTCTTCAGATCCCTTTAGTAATGCGCATTACTAAGGCGACGCGCGTCGTTCGGACTTTGCGTCGTTCCACTTTTGTCATTTGCTAAGCTTTCTTTGTCGTCGGAGACGCGACTCCGGGACAATCCAGACCGTCGACGTCATGTGTTGCGTCATAGCGGCCTAAGAACACCGTGCCAAGACACCTAGACTCCGTCTCGGGCTATCTCAAAGCCGAAGCCGAGATGCCGAGCTGCCGAGCGTCTAGACGGGCCGAAGCCAGCGCCAATACTCGGACCGAAACCCGAACCGGATCAAACCGGGGCGGAGCCGCCGGAATGAGCGCCCGGGATTAGCCGGGCGCTAAGAACTCGTGACCGGACCATGCCGGGCCGGCGAGCGCTTAACTCGGATAATGCCGTCCTAGGCGAGGAACGAGCCTAGGTCGGGTTAGTTATCATCCTGCCGGTTAGGGGTTAGGGTTAGGGGTTAGGGTTAGGCTAGAATGAATATTCTTTAGCAAATTAACATGCCGATTAAGGCATAGTGCGTACGTTAGGGTTTGGGTTAGGGTTAGGGCAAGGTGGGAGTCCCTATCTAATTCGGTTAATACCGTCCGTTCGCCTTTAGACTAACGATGCACCTACAAGAGTAGATTAATAGTTTTAAGCCTCGAGACAGCTTTAAACGTTAATATCAAGGGTAAGTAGCAAGACTACGCCCGCATATGTCCCGGACGTTGTCGTACGGAGCGGGTGCAGCCCATAATCGGGGGACAAATACAGGCCTTCGGTGTAAACACCTTAGGCCGAAGAGGGTACCCCGCCTCCCGCCGAAGCAGTGCGCAGGCGTCCGAGCGGAGTTTCCTACCGCCGTACATGTTCCCAGGTGTCCATAGCTGATCCGGAGACCTGCTAATGACCCGTCATAGAGGGACCGCGCCATCACGCGTCCCGTCGGGGACGCAGACACAGACAGGATCGTTAGACCACAAGCGCACGGCGCCACCATACTCGAAGGACCCCTGAAAGGACGCCGAGTTAGGGTGCGGCTTACGCGCGACTTAAGTGGAATCAATCCCAATGCTATTTACCAGGCGCCAGAGCGCCATGCTCGAGATATCGGCGACGACGAGCGTCGGTGGATATTCGTTTCTTCTTCGTCAGAGTCCACCTCGGCGTTACCAGCCGGATAGGAAGTTGAAACGGCAGAGCCGCCGACGAGAGATGTCGTACGAGTTGCGACCGGTAGGTCGTCGAGAGGAAGCAGAACCTCCTCCCCCATACGCTCGTCGAGCTTTTCGATAACGATCTTTTTCCAAAGACTAGTTAAGTCGAACAGGTTACGAGTGCGCTTGCGGCTCGTAATTAATCGACGGTCTAGGATATCTAATTTGCGGACGTCGGGGAGGTAGATCCTCGAGCCGTCATTACGAGTACCGACAGGGATCAAAAGATCCGCTTTAGTACCCGCTAGGCTAGAAAGTTCGCCGTCCGGCGCCGGGAATTCAGGAAAACTGTATTCGGCGCGATCAGTACGAGTCATGTACTCGCGCCAGTATCCTAAGATCGTATCGCCTAATTTCGAAGGCGTCGAAGTAATTCCATGCTGAATTGAACTCGGTTTTCAGAACGAGAACGTTGTCGTGCTTATTGACAGTAACGTTTAGTCGTTTATCCCACCGTTCTCGGTGATTTTTCATCCGCCAGGATTCAACCAGTCTTCTCGGATAGCCACGTTTCACGTAAAGGGTTACTAAGTCCTCTAGTGCGGTATAGTAAGTACTAGGGGTACTACTCAACGTTGCTAAACGGGACATCTCGCCAATAAAAGTACCACGCTTTACAGTCAAGCGGGTGGAAAGATATCCAGGGAATACGTTCGGTGTGGTTCCGCGCTTTGCGGTACGGCATGTGCTGAAGGGTTCCAACCTCATCGCGATAGATTGCCATGTCTAAAAACGGCTGCCAAGAGGCAGACACGGACCACTCTAATACACAGTCATCGAATTTTACTTTATCGCTCATGTATTTTTCCGCCTCGGTCTCACTTTCGGCGTAAACAATTGCGAACACATCGTCGATGTATCGACCGTAGAACGGGACGTTCAGGTCGTCAAGAATTTTAACCTTCCTCTCGAACTCCCACCCGTACAGGTTAGCGAGATCGGGCGAGTCGGCGACGCCCATTGCGAGGCCGACTTTCTGAAGGTAGAATATATCTTGAAACTGCGTAACAAGCTCGGTGTTGCCGACGTCCAACAGACGACGGAAGATACTTTGCAACATGCGCGCACGCGGCGTATCGTAATTAGGGTCGTTTTCCCAGTAGAACTCAAGGTAGTGCGAATAAACAATATCTAGGCACTTCTTAATAGGAATCGATGGGTAATACGCAACGACGTCGGCGGTGATGATAAACCACTTTCGATCGCGTCGCAATTCGAGCTTACTTAATTTAATCGCCAAATCTTTGGTTCCATGTATAATGGTTGGCGCCGCTTGTACGAGCGGTTTAAGTTTTTTAGAAACATATTTTGCAGCGGGATTCATAACGGCGCTGTGGCATGGGATTATAGGCCTCATTTTAACCGGTTCTTTGTGTATCTTAGGGATACCGTAAAACTGGGGGACCTTGTGATTTGCGCCGGCGAGCGTAATTTTTGACCGCAAAAACTCGTCAACGGTACCTTCTTCCCAGAGATAATCGGTCGCCAACTCAGCGAGCTCATTCATCTCTATACATTTCTTATCGAGAATACGCGTGGCTTCAACCACGGACAAACGTTTATAGTTAGCGACATCGTTTAAGATGTCCGTACATTTCGTAACGATCCAGGCGCGTTGTGACACCGCCAGTCCTAAGTTTTTGTCGGTAGCAGTGACTACATAATCATTATCGACAAGGAACTCTTTTAGTCGGCGAGGAGCGGGGGCCAACGGCTTAAAAGTGCTCATCTCCATCTCCTGCGGGACTTTGGCTATCGTATTCATCACGAAGAGCCGTCCTCTGCGGAGGCCGAGTTCTAAATAAAGCGGTAGCTTCGGCGGCGTCTTCTTAGAAGGTTTGCGCACGTCGAAGTCAGGATCGTACGGGGTATCATCCCCGTTTTCAAAGCTAAAGAACAGGCGCCATCGAAGGCGACGCTGAAAGTCGACCCAGGCATCCCAGATCAATTCGCTTTTCCGTGGTTGAAAATACATGTACCTCATGCCCACGGAGAGTTGGTAACTTATTTCTTTAGGCAAGTTTACCCCAGGCGACGTATGGATATCGTTCTTATAGGACTGCGCCAAAAGGATATCGATCGGCGTATACAAACGGATATATTGCGTTGCTCAGCCACCTCGCGCGCGGTGGCGTGGGAACTGACATTGTTTGCCAGCCGTCCAGGAGAGTTGTCGCGGATTTAGAGTTGGTCGGGGTTTCAAGTTTCGGTCTGTTCCGTCGGTGAGTCGGTCCGGTCATCCATCCTCAGATATCATCTTTCCGTTCATTCTGAGATATATAGCGACAAACTCTCCTGGACGGCTGGTTAGGAGCCTGGGGGGGGGGGGGATTCTAGAGGAGCAGGATCTGACTCAGACTACTTACGATTCGTGATCTTATCTTATCGGCTACGACATCAGCAAAGTCGGCTCAGCTTCGCGATGCAAGGCCAGGGCCTCGCGATGCATCGCGAGACCCACCATGCCACCACGCGCCGACAATGCCACCATGCACCACTGGTGCACCTGCCGGTTCCACCATATCGGCTAGATCCTACCATACTGGTGGCATCTGGCCAGTATGGTACGGCTGTTTGATGCATGGCGAGGTTGGTGAGGATCGGTCGGGATAGCATACTTCACAATGCAGTTTATTTCACAGAAATACAGGTTATTTGATTGCTACTGGTTTATGTAATACAAATCTAGCGAGACGTACAATACAGGATGCGGCGAGGCGAGAGCTTGGGACCCGGTGATACAGCAATGAGAGCAACATGAGAGCGAGACGGAAATGAGAGAAAGTACCGAGGAGAGCAAAGTCCGCGTTCATCATGAATGCTCACCGCTTCCGGGTGGTCTTCGCTTTCTTGGGGAGGGGGGCATCCTTCGCGACCTTGCCCGGACGCTTGTTTGCAGGCCCGTTGGTAGACCTCGTTGTCCGAGTCGCCGGAGGGGGAGATGGTGTATGTTCCGTGAGCGGACTTGGCAAGTCTTGGGGTGCGAAAACCTCGAGCGAAACTTCGGGGGTGAGGTGCGGCGAAGACGACCGAGCCGCTGGGTAGTTGCCGCATAGAGCAAGCATTCCGGGTGTATTGGCCGCAGGTGGTGGAGGACGGCGCGCCAGCAGTATGTCTGGAGGTAAGACCTGAATGGAACCAGTTGGGACGGCCACCAGCGTAGCCGGCGCAGGTACATGTATTTCGGTGGATCCTGGAGCCATCGCGTCCAGTGCAGGAGGTGGGGCTATCGACGGCGGCGGCGACGTTATGGAGGTGTTGGAAGCAGAAAAAAGAGAAAAACTCGTACCTTCTTTTTCTTTACGCGCGTTGGAACGTGCAGCTCGGAGACCGACCATTATTTGCCAGCTGCTAGGTTCCGCCTGTTCCACAACAACCTGGACACGCTCTTCTTCGTCCTCGATTCCGTCCGCGCTACCGAGGATGTGCCTGTATGAGCGCGTGAGTGTTCCAACAGTAAGTACAACAGAGACTGTTACTTACAAGTTCCACACCGCTTTGACATGGCAGGCGAACTCGTCATCGGGGTCGTCTTCGAGGCTGGAGACGATGCAGTTGTACAGCGTAACATACGAGTACGGCTCAACATCTGTGTTCGATCTGATTTTCTTGCTTCCGGTTGCCTCGATGGGGGCCCATGTTTCGAAGGAGGATGCGGCAAAGCGAGTCTAGAATTCAACGGTCAGTATATGCGCTCGGTTTTGTGTACAACAGAACATACCTGGACTATGACGGACGCGATATGATACCCGTCAATTTTGCGTACATTGTTAGCCTTCAGGTTGCCGTGCAGACCCTGAGGATTAAAGCCTTCCCGTATCGTCGCTTTTCCAGTGAAAATGAGACGGCCGGCCTGTAACAGGGTTGAATGAACGCGCTAGAGCCGAGAGTGAACAGCATTCACTACCTTGAGAATGGAAGCAGACTGGAACAGTCCCGCCTCAGGGTTTTTGGGGTTAAAAACACTGTCCTTGTACAGGCCGAGCGGGTATCGGTCACCCTCGACAGGAATGCGCCCGTCGCGAAGCATTTTCCGGCCACTAATGATGGGTGAGGACACATAGGATGAGAGAAGTTTAAACATACATTATTGGATCTTCGTCGTACAGACTTATATCTTCCGCAGGGCAAAGCCAACGTGCAAGATCGGGATGGTTGGTGCCTCGGGTTTTCTTGGAGTGCGTGTTACAACTCCGATAAGGTATCTCATTTTTCCTTACCTTATTCGGAAGGACGTCGCTAAACAACGGATTACGACTGTGCCCCAGTTTGTAACCGTCTCAACGACGCGACCACGACAGTGCCACAGATCGTCACCGTCTCAACAGCATAGTCACGACGGTGCCACAGTCTCGTCCCCGTAGATACCTGATACAACCGTCGCTCAATGTACATATGTTTACTCGACCTCCTTTCCTATAAAAGGAGACTCAACGAACGAGCTATTCCCCAGCTCGTTCTCTTTGTAAATACAGGACTGTTCTGAATAGAACCTCCTCTTAAAACACTAAAGAGAATCCTAAGCAAACTAAGTCGATAAGCTCGCCTAAGTCTTCCGTGAAGACTTACTGCTTCGTCTATCGACCTTCACCTTCGTACAAACCAAGACGTCTGGATCACCTGATCCCACTTCTCACGCGTAAGAGTACTGTAGCCTGAGCCGCTTGTCACGTGATAAGGACCGTCCTTAACACTAGAACGAGCTCTCCTCTACACTAGCTCACCCTACAGTTTGGCGCAGAGCGTCAAACGAAACACCCACCACGGAGTCAGCGGAACAACCCGCTGAAAAAAGACCATCAGATTTTGAGATCCCTCAACTCCAATCAAACTGCAGTCGAGACTTCCCTAACGGAAACGAAGATCATCGCTGGACATTTGACCCCTATCATCTCCTTTTTTACTACGACGGAGCCCTCATCGCGAAAGAAAGCAAAGGGACATACGTATACCAGTGGAACCCACCCATATACAGATACAACCTTCCCCCAGCATCAGAATACTACAAAGATAGATCCAAAAGAGAAAAGGAAGACGGAAGTTACGACAACTCACATTGGAAGTGCCCAGATTATTCAAGACCTCATATCGGGCCCCTCTCATCAGAAGAACTCTGGAAACACCCGGACGCACAAAAGGTCGAAGAGAAGCCTTACACCGGGAACATTAAGGACTACTGGGAATTTGATCCAGATACCGACACAGCCGATACAACAACCGAACCACAGAACCCTCAAACCGAACTCCAGCATCCTCAAGAACCCGCAACAACTACACCGCCTTCAGAGGAAACCGCGCCAGAACCTAAGAGAACTATATCAAACCCCCAAATTAAGTCCGATTCCGGAGGAAGTCGAGAACGCAGCCCATCGAGCGCAGCAGAAACGGAAGAACATACAGAGAACCCAACAAGATCCCCATCACCTGAAGACATCTTCGGAACCACACGAGGAAGAAAAGGAAATCTATTCGGAAAACCCGGAAACGTCACATCAATGGGAGACACCGCCACCTCGATACCCAACCCCGCCACCGCACTTGACAATGTCCCCCCTGGAGAGATTAATGTACCGCGCCAGACGCCTGCAACTCCAACACCAGCCGATCCCGCAAAACCGAGACATGAGACTCGATTCCCCCTAGGACTTGGCATGGTCGACCCAGTAGGATGGAGAACGCTATCACCGCGATCACCATCACTTTCCGACCAATCGATAAATAACAAGAAAGGAAAAGAAGTTCGAGACTACGTCTTCGGAAGAGGAGCGACTGCGGATCTTCCGAAAGAATCGAAGCACCCACCAGGGAATTCCCCACCAGGAGGAACAGGAACAATCGGATCAAAACCCGATGATAAGGACAAAGGATTCAAACTAAACGCACTAGGAGTATACGACGGAAGAGACCGGGCAAAAGCAGCAAAGTTCATAGAACAATGCGTACTTCGCTTCATAGCATTTCCCAACGCGTATGCGGCCAACATGCGTAAGATAACCTTCGTACTCTCGCATCTCACCGATGGACCGGCCCTCCACCGGGCGTCCCTTTTAATAAGCAAGATCGACAAGATACGAGATCGTGGTCTAGATCCAGAAGTATACCTTCCATGGACGGCATTCCACGACTACTTCTTAGAAACCTTCGGAGAAATAGACCCAGGAAGAGACGCTAGATTCAACATACAGCGCCTGGAACAAGGCACCATGGAAACCAAAGATTATATCACGATCTTCAGAGACTATGCCATGGAAGCTGGTTACGATCATAAAGCGCTGATCGACCAATTCAAGAGAGAACTGCGCAACGATATTGTAGTCGAGATCCTCAAGAGAGATCACATCTCGAACAATATCGACGAATGGTATGAACTCGCATTGCGCATTGATAATAACTGGCAAGAAGCTCAAGCATTCCAACAACATTACACGAGACCAATGAACCCGACGAGCGATCTCACACTCCTGTACAAGAAACCACAGACGTACGTTCCATTCAGAAGAGGAAACGGAAATAAAGGAAACGTCACAATAGCCCGAGTCGCTCAAACAGGAAATAACGGCCGAAACTTCAGACACCTTACCCCGCAAGAGCGCACAGAACTCCAGAAATCAGGATCATGCTTCTACTGCCGGAAGCCAGGACACATCTCCAGGAACTGCCCAGAGAAACGTACCCAAACAACGATCAATGCACGAACAGCGAATCTAACATCAGAAGACTCCCCGATTGATCAGATCACCAAGCTTGTGAACAAGATGGACAGTGAAACATTTGCACGCGCTGCCAACATGTTCAAAGACGATCAGGGTTTTTGAATCGTCCTTCAACCGCGGCTGTTGAAAGGACACAGACAATGAACTTTTCAAATCGATCTCCTGTGCAGGAAACAGGAGATGACGTAAATAGAACAGTGTATATAAGGTCATACCAAGATAGGGCAACACACACTCCATCAATTCATATACCTGTTATGTTTCATGGAAAGTTCCGTAAAGCCGCAGCAAAAGCGCTACTAGATAGCGGAGCGAGCAGCACCCTGATCCATCCAGATTTCGTGCGAAAACACAAGATGAATATGATCCAACTTAAGAAACCGATACCGATATACAACATTGACGGATCTCGGAACACTTTGGGAGAAATCAAACAGAAGGTACACCTTCCGATGACAATGGAAGGGATCAACGGAGAAATTCACCGCGAAACCCTAGGATTATTCGTCACAGCCCTGGGAGGAGACGAGGTAATCTTAGGAACCCCTTGGCTCAAAAAACACAACCCTAGCATTGATTAGAGAAAGAGACAGATTACATTACAGACATGTCCAGGTACGTGCTCCACTACGAGTAAAAGGATGACCGTCCAAGGAAAGGACGAACCCGTTCTACCATCATTCGAAGAACGAAAGGCAAACCCCCACGCAACAATAGAAGAACAGGAAGATTCCGAATTCGATTCCGATCTCGTCAAGATCAAGACGATCAGAACATTCTATGGAAAAACTAACATAGAAGCGATACCAGTTGCAGAAGAAACTAGTGTTGCCGAAGTTCAGTTCAGTTCGGTTCGGGACCCATCTTGCCCGAACCTGAACCTGAACCGACACCTCTGGGGGTGAACCTGAACCTGAACCTGAACCGAACCTCGGTTCAGGTTCGAACTCGGTTCGGACTCGGTTCAAACCCCAATTTTTGCTTTAGAACACTTAGCATTCTGTGGTTACTAGTAGTACCAGTAGATGTAGTACATACAGCCTGGGGAAACATGACAACGGGTAGCGAGACAGTAGCAAGATGAGACAGTAGGGTGATAAGGAAGAGTGCTGGTCAAGAGCAAGGAGTGCGGGGGTGCTGGGGATGGCGACTGCTTGGCTCAAATGTGCCATCAATGACAATGGCCATCTGTCACTTGACGTCGTCACAACAGTGATGGGCTCATGCATGAAGGACCTGTCGAGAGCGAGGCTTGAGCGAGGCCGCATAGAGAGTGTCGGAGGGGTGTGTGTAGAGGAATACAGAGGTTGGCCTTGTGGAAGAAAGAGGGTAAGGAACTAGGGTGGAGAGGTGGTGTTGTAGGGTGTGGAGTACTTCGGCAGGAGTGGGATGAGAGGCGGGGAAGGATGAGAGGTGAGGGTGAGAGGTGAGAGGGCCACGCGGCCTTGCACAGCCGAACACAGTTCGGGCCGGTTCTGTCGGTTCTTCCCCGGCCCGAACCTGAACCTGAACCAACGGGTGAAAGCCAGAACCAGAACCAGAACCAGACCGAACTGTCGGTTCGGTTCTGTCGGTTCAGGTTCGGACCGCGGTTCTGAACCAAACTTTGGCAACACTAGAAGAAACGAACGAAACCAATACCTGGATAACAGCAAGAGCAACTAAGGCACAAGAACTCGCAGAAAGAGCGGCCATAGGAGAGAAGAAGAAGACACTCGAGGAGATGATTCCACCCAGCTACAAACAGTATCAGAAGGTATTCGAAAAGAAAGCGTCGGAACGCTTTCCAATCAGCAGACCTTGGGATCACGCGATAGACCTGACTGAAGGATGGAAACCTCGAAATTGCAAAGTGTACCCAATGACAGTACCAGAACGGAAGGAACTGGACACATTCATAGATGAACATCTACGAAAAGGGTACATCCGAGAATCAAAATCAGAGATATCATCGCCCTTCTTCTTTATCAAAAAGAAAGACGGATCTCTTCGACCAGTACAGGACTATCGCTATCTTAACTCAATCACGGTCAAAAATGAATACCCGATACCGCTCATCTCAGATCTCATCGACAAATTAAAAGGCGCTAAGATCTTCTCAAAGCTTGATCTCCGATGGGGATACAACAATGTTCGGATCAAAGAAGGAGACCAATGGAAAGCTGCGTTCAAAACAAACAGAGGCCTTTTCGAACCAATGGTAATGTTCTTCGGACTAACCAACTCACCCGCAACATTCCAAGCAATGATGAACACATTGTTCAAAGAATTAATAGACACAGGAAAAGTGGTGGTCTATATGGATGACATATTGATATTTACAGAAACACTCGACGAACATAGGAAACTGATGAAAGAAGCCCTCCAACTTCTAGAACGGAACGATCTATTCCTGAAACCAGAGAAGTGCTTCTTCGAACAACCATCGATCGAATACTTAGGCGTGATAATCACGCATAACAAGGTACAGATGGACCCGGTCAAAGTCCAAGGGCTAGCCGAATGGCCCACACCAAGAAAAGTAAAAGAAGTCCAATCATTCCTCGGATTTGGAAATTTCTATCGACGCTTCATCAAAGACTATTCTAAGATCGCCAGACCCCTATTCCAGCTCACAAGGAAAGACCACGAATGGAACTGGACGGCCGAATGCGAACGTACCTTCGAAAGACTGAAACGAGAATTCACATCGTCCCCAATCTTAATCATGCCCGATGAAAACAAACCATTCCGCATAGAAAGTGACGCCTCTGATTTTGCGTACGGAGCTATCCTATCGCAGCCAGATGAGATCGAAAGATGGCATCCGGTCGCGTACCTGTCCAAATCACTGTCTCCCGCGGAACAGAATTACGAGATATACGACAAAGAACTCTTAGGAGTAGTGAAAGCCTTAGAACACTGGTGACACTATCTAGAAGGAGCAAACCACAAAGTCGAAATCTGGACAGATCATAAAAATCTAGAATATTTCACAACAGCTCAGAAACTCAATCGACGACAAGCACGATGGAGCTTGTACCTGTCCCGTTTCGACTACACTTTGGTACACAAACCAGGAAGTACAAACAAAGCAGATGGACTTTCTAGAAGACCAGATCATAAAGAAGACATTCCAGACAACGACGACCGCATCCTGCTCTACCCTTCGGTTTTCAGGGCTAGAGCCACTGGAAGGGGAACAGTCGAAGCAGTCGGAGACAAAGAACTTCTCAAAGAACTAAGAAACTTCTCACACCTAGATGATGAAGTTTGGACAGCGTTAGATACGATCAAAAGATCGGGACCACGCACCCTCGCAAAAGGAATCGAAGATTGGAACTTCGAGAACGATCTGATCATCAGAAAAGGAAAGATCTATGTGCCACAGAATCTCGAACTTCGACGCATGATCCTAAAATCGCACCATGATCTGGAAACGATTGGACATCCAGGCGAAATGAAAACTCTAGAACTGGTACAAAGAAACTTTTGGTGGCCAAAGATGATTTCCTTCGTAAAAGGCTATGTTCAAGGATGTCCCGTATGCCAGTCAACAAAGAATGTCACACATCCGGCAAAACATCCATTGCAACCTACGGAAATACCAGAACGACCATGGAAAACAATCACATCAGATTTCATTACAGATCTTCCGATCTCCAATGGATTTGATTCGATCAACGTAGTAGTTGACAGGTTCACCAAAACCGCAGTATTCACACCGTGCCTAAAGACGATCAATGCAGAAGAAATGGCGGATCTTCTGATCGACAACGTATACAGACGATTCGGACTATGGAAAAGAATGATATCGGACAGAGGTCCTCAATTCACATCCAAAGTATTCCAGTCGATTTGTGAAAGCCTAGGAATTGTCTCGTCACTCAGCACAGCATATCATCCCCAAACAGACGGCGAGACAGAAAGAGTGAATCAAGAATTAGAACAATATCTTCGGGCGTTTTGCAATGGAGATCAAACGAATTGGGCAAAACTTTTGCCAAAAGCAGAATTCGCACACAATATACGACAACATTCTGCCACGAAAACCTCCCCATTCGAACTCCTACACGGATATCAACCGATGTTTAACCCAACAATACCGACCGACCCGCGAATACCGACAGCCGAAGAAAGAATAAGGAACTTCAAGAACGCATGGGACAACGCAGAAGCAAGCCTAGAAATAGCGGCTAAACTGATGAAGATGCAGCATGACCAAACCTTCACGCTAAGAGATCAACTCAAACAGGGCGACCAAGTGTGGTTAGACGGAAAAAACCTTAACACGGTATACCCGAAAACCAAGCTAGCACCGAAACGATTCGGCCCATTCAAAATTGAAAAGGTTATAGGACCGGTAACCTACCGCCTAGAACTACCGACGAAGTGGAAAATACACCCGGTATTCCACGCAACATTGTTGATTCCGTTCAAAGAGACAGAACAATACGGCGAAGCTTACGAGAGACCACCTCCAGAACTAGCAGACGATGAAGAACTCTACGAACTAGAAACAATAATAGCCTCAAAATTAGACAAACAATATTCAGAACCGTTACATTACTTCGTAAAATGGAAAGGATACCCCGACTCCGGTAACACATGGGAACCAGCATCTAATCTCGAAGGATCAAAAGATGCGATCGCAGAGTTCCATCGGAATAACCCCAAGGCACCGAAGTTGCCACCACAGCCAATCAGAGATACCAACACAGAAACCGCTGATCGTGACGAAACCGACGCAACACAGCAAGAACAAAGACCAACGAGATGAAGGAAACGCAAGACGAAAGTGAGACACCGGTGAGACTCAACAACATTCAGGCGAATGCACTGCCAACAAGGGGGGGATAAAAACCCTACGGGTTCAACAAGACAGATCACCAATGTCCACCACCCCAAACGCAATCAACACCTCCTCTACCAATCAAACCGTCTCACCCAACAATGTCGACCGCATCCGTCTCGTCTGCAACAGAGCACACCACACTCAACAGGAACGCGCTCTCTGCGGAGACTGCTTCATCGCTCGATCGGCAGCAATCTTCGCAATTAAGTCAGTACCTCCTCCGTCTAGGTCAGGACCAGACTGGAAGAACAGGGGGTAAGCCGATTAGAAGCACACAGAAGAACCCTAACTGAAGCACCCGGATTTCTCACAGGTGCTAATGCAATCCCCGTGGCCCGGAGCGACGGAAGTCCCACCGCCCGATTCCCCGATACTAGAGAGCCAGATAGCCCACATGATAGCCGGAGTGGCGCTCGAGCAGGCCAGAGAATGGATCGACGACCTCAAGAGGGAGTCAGCCGACGTCCAGAACATCTTGAAGAACCACATCAAGATGCTCGACGGAGAACTCCGCCAGCTAGACTCGAGGTACCTGACACTCTCGACCGAAATGGAGGAGCGAGAGGTCAAGCTTCTTCGACGATTCAGGAAACTAGCGCAGCAGCTATACTCAACGTCGCAGAACTCCGAAAGTTCCTCACCGAAGTCGGACACCGAGTCAACTGGCTCAACTGGGAAAGACACACCTTCCGTGCCGCTTACGAAGGAGAAATCCTCCGAAGGCGAATGGAAACTACCGGAGTTCCCCATATGTCGTAACGTGACGGCCCCGACATCGACCTCATCTTCCATGGATATCACATCTCCCCGGGCTACACTGTTCGACCCGATCCCATCACATCCGCCCTCGCCAGACCCCCATTCCTTCCTAATGCCCCTCCACGACCCGTCACTGCTCCCACACCGCCAGGATCCCTACCCATCCCCGGCCTCACCCAGATTAACCCCATCCAGCCTCCCGTCACTAGAAACGGCGTACCCGGAGAGCGATCCGGACAGCCCCTGGCTTCCCCAGAGCCCAGACAACAGACCGGCAATCCGCGACCAGTACCTAGGACATCTTCTTGGCTGCCCGCAATGCCTAGACCGCCAACTCCATTCCCGGTATCTGCTAGCGACACTCCCATGCCATGGCACGGAGGCCCCCCTGCTTATCCCTCGTTCCTACGCTCACACCCCTGACCACGATCGAGATTCCACCGCCCAGGATCCCCGAATCACCCCACAGCGACGTAAACATGATTCTGTCGACCCCGACGGAAGACCGCTCAAGCGAATCAGAGACGTCGGACTCTCCGATAAGTCGAGCGATGAGGAACTGCAACAAAATCCAGGAGATAATCGAACAAATGATGGAGACCCACGCTCGCTGGAGACAGAAGCACGAGTCAACGGACGAGTCGGACAGTTCAGCGGAAGAATCGGACAGTCCAACGGACGACAAGACAAAGGAAGTAGCCGATAATCCCTCGGACCCATGGAGCGACGAGCCGACCACGTGGACGCAAGAGAAGTGGGACGCGATTCCCGCGAAGCCGCGGAAACGCTGCTGGAAATGCGGCGAACGAGGCCATCTCCGCCGAGATTGCCCCCGTCGCAAGAACACTCCCCCTCACTTCCCCCAATCGCGGTCTTGCTATCCCCTCCGACCACAGACTCCTCTTCCTCGCCCTCGCCCGAGCCGTCCGGGTATAGGCTACGGTCCAGGAACACTGATGTCCCACCCCCACCTCCGACGTACCGACGCTACCGCCCGCGCCCACAGGAAGCTTCTGGGATTCCTCACGCAGCGTGAGAGCCTGACGCACGAAGCCGCCCAACACGCCACCGAACAGTGGTTGTACTGGGAGGACGCCATGCTCCGCACTCAGCGAGAACCCCCTTCGCGCTTCAACCATTCCTGGCGCGTCGAGGATCTCTTCTGGAAGGAAGAAGATTGGGACTTGCAGGAAGCGGAGGAGTCGAAGGATCACTGGCCGGAACCTTGGTAAGCGCACAGACGAACTTTCACTCATCATTACGCACTCGGACTTTCTCTCTCATCGTCATCATCGCGCTTTCGCATCCATTGTTACGATACTTCTCGGACTAATCACGGACTGCGCCCTCATTTGCACGCATATTTTCCTCGGACTTCTCTACTGTACCGGTTCCTATCGCTATGAGGAAGGTGAAACACTTGGTATTCTCTATGCGACGCGCTGGCCGCGCCGTTTACTTACGACTCAGTTTTGATTATGTACGAACTCTCGCTTACGATTGACGGCAATGATTACATCATTGCCCCTCCGCATCGTAAGGATAAAAGGGAAAGCCACAGCGACAACGACACCCTCAGACATCGTCTAACAAACCCACTCGCACCACCCAAACCAACCAAACATGTCTTCTACTCTCGCCTCCTCTTCGCGCAACCTCTCCACCGTCGACTCCACTCCTCCTACCACCCCTCCTCCCTCGCCCGTCCCCTCGCGCACTCCCACGCCCGACCCACGCGACGAAGAACTCCTTCGTCATCTCAAGCGAGTCACGGAACTCCTAAGCCGTCCGGACGTCGCTCGCGCCATGAAGAGGCCGAGAAGCCTCGACGAAGAAGCGCTGCAGGAATCGAAGCGGAGATGCGGTATCAAAGGAGTCTTCAAGAAGCATGGGCCCCGATTCAGAAACCCCGACGACCCAATCATGACGACGAGGATAGGGCATAGGCTAGGGTCTCCCACGATGGACGGGGTGGATATGAAGGTAGTGGAGTCGTGGCTGAAGCGGTAGAATAGAATTCTATCGCCCAATTTCGAACAAACATAAGAAGAGTGAGCGTCAAGATAAGAAAAATCAGAAAACACGATGCAGCCCACTCAGTCACCCGATCTCACAATGTTCACTGCGACCACTCCATGTTCACTCGTCATCGTCATAAGCGTGATCGTAACACTTACCGTCCTTACCGCCCTCACATCAATAATCTTCATCCAACGATGGCGTCGACCGAACGAATGTGTTCAAGAACTTCCCATGGAACCCATCTGATTCGCGAATCTACGAGACGTCGATTCTAGAGAGGGGGATAGTGTTACAACTCCGATAAGGTATCTCATTTTCCCTTACCTTATTCGGAAGGACGTCGCTAAACGACGGATTACGACTGTGCCCCAGTTCGTAACCGTCTCAATGACGCGACCACGACAGTGCCACAGATTGTCACCGTCTCAACGGCATAGCCACGACGGTGCCACAGATCGTCACCGTCTCAACAGCATAGCCACGATGGTGCCACAGTCTCGTCCCCGTAGATACCTGATACAACCGTCGCTCAATGTACATATGTTTACTCGACCTCCTTTCCTATAAAAGGAGACTCAACGAACGAGCTATTCCCCAGCTCGTTCTCTTTGTAAATACAGGACTGTTCTGAATAGAACCTCCTCTTAAAACACTAAAGAGAATCCTAAGCAAACTAAGTCGATAAGCTCGCCTAAGTCTTCCGTGAAGACTTACTGCTTCGTCTATCGACCTTCACCTTCGTACAAACCAAGACGTCTGGATCACATCAGCAAAACCGCCCAGTCCTTACTTCACGCTACAACGTAGTTACAATGTCCTGAAATACTTACGACACCCATAATAATCACATTTACTTACAATTTATGGTCAGAACCTGGGGGTCCAAGTCTATAACCCCCGGGATGTAGTAACTACGAAGTAACAGGAATACAATTCCTATGTAAGGCCATTGAAAGATTAGTTAAAACCGGTGTAGCAGAATCCAGCCGTGCTATAAAGGCCCGGATCAGATCGTACCTGGCATCATTGTACCACAATCTAAGCTCGATGCATCAAAAATAGCAAAATGGCATCTATTTCATTGTTATACTACAACCTATGCAGAGCATGTACAGGGGGACAGGACAGCGACAAGAGCGTGTGCGAAGAAGCAGAGCGTGAACAAGCGAAAAGCAAATTGAAGCATGGTTTGACAGTGGGTGGGAAACGAGCAGGATGGCGTATGGAGTTGAGACTTGCGAGACGGGAACGTCGCCGGTGGCAGATCTAGGACGAGAACGGAAAGCGAAGCGTGCAATTTGAAAGCGAGGGAGAACTGAAGACCGAAAACCGGTGCCAGGCAAAGACGGGGCCAGTCTACACGAGACGACACATCCTCAGTAGGGAGCAAACCGTCGAGAAAAGAGCTCACCGATGTGCATACTGATATTAGGTCATCTCAACTTTCTATTTTTTGATTTTGCCTTCTTTACCTTCTTTCCTCGATTATCGAGCTCTTCTGGTGAAGAGACCTTTGGATCTGTGGTCTTCTTCGATCTCTTCGGCGGCGGAGCTTCATCGCTCTCCTCGGCTAGACGTGTCAAACTGGCTGAGCGTCCGGGTGATTCCTCACCTTCACCAGACAGAGCAGGGCCTGCCTCTTGAGAAAGAAAGACATCAGCAAACACAGACGCTACCATGACGAAATCGTATTCTACCTTCCATTAAAGCGGGAGTTCGGTCTTTATCCGTCGAAGCGGAGGGAGGGGGATACGATGGTGTATATCGACTCGGAGGTGGCGACGAGGAAGGAGGAGAAGGTAGCTGTGCAGGAAGAGACGTCGAGGCCGGTTGTGGAGAAACGTGCGCGTTGGTACCTGTTGGCGGCGCGTCGGTCTTGTTCGTGGCAGCGATAGCTGCCATCATGTGCGCGTGGTGCGAGCTGTTTATGCCCTTCTCGCCCGTGCCAGTGCGCGGAGACTGGTGTCCGAAAACCGCCCTTCCCAACAACAGCTCGAGTCAATGACAACGAATGATCACGAGAGAGGATGACTCACAAGTTCACGGCGGCGAGAGTAGTCTTTGCCCATGCGCTTTCGGGATTGGCCCTGAAAAGGTTGACTACCGTGTGGAAAAACGTGGCGTAGTTGAAATCGCCGTCTTCGAGGTTAGCTGGCCATCGAGTTTGCAAGCTGAGAGCATATTGATCCTGCTGCAGGTAAGCATTAAGGCAGACGGATAGCGAAAGGTGTTTACTATAACACAGGCCCAGGAAATGATCTCAGGCGTGATGTCATCAACACCGAGCTTGTGAGCGTAGCCTTGCTTCGTCGCCTGAGGTGAAGGAACACCCATGGCCGAGGACGGACTGGTCCACATGTGCCTCAGAGTCTGGGAAGATAAACGTGAACCAGCACTCGTTGGACAACCTGATAAAGTGCGCACCCGGATGACGAAAGGTCCTTGACACAAGCCGTCCAGGATGTCTGCAGGGTTCTTTGTCTGATAAGCAAAGAGAGGGACAAGGTCTCCCGTTACTCGTATCTTCGCCTCCTTGATTCTTTCGCGAGCGCTGAGTGAGAGTGAGCGTGCGCGACGAAAGATGCTGGTGGACGAAGACATACACGACTGGGTCCTTGTTGTACTCATCAATGAATGCGAGGGGCGTCAGCATGCGCCCGACTTGGTTGTGCGGAAAACCACGATCCGACTTGGCGCTGTTAAGGAGTGCTGGGTGAAAAGGTTCTTGCTGGGGGTCTACAGGAGCATACTCGGACACTTTGACTTTGATTTGGCGTGTATTGTACGAGCGCATCAGAGACGCGCCGAGGCACATCTACCACCATTAGTTAGCATAACACTGCTGTCATAGATCCGCACACGTACACGCTTGATGGCCTCGTTGATTTCCTTGGAGTTCTTCCAAGCGACGAGGTCGCGAAGGGCTTCACTTTGGTCGTAGAGTTTGTCGTACATATCGAGTATAGCCTGCTGCTCCGTAGATAACCTGGAAAAGGTCAAGATGTGCGGGATATATGCGCTTATATGCGCTTACTTTGCCTTCTCGCGACGAGACGAGCCAGCGGGGAAAGATACGCCGAGGGGAACAACCCTCTTCAGGTCGACCCAGGGGTACACCGTCCTCACGGCGTAGCGGCCGATCAGCGTAAACGCGTCGTCCGGTCGATCCTCGTCAGATGTATCACTGCATAGGGCCATTAGAAGAGATCACAAACGAGCTAAGAAAGAACAAACTCAGTCCCCTTTGCTTGCTTTCTCTTCTTCCTGCTCTTTTGCTCGGGTTTGCGCGACTTCGATCTTGTGCCAGGGAAGAAAGCATTGGGTGAAATGACGATAAAAAAGAAATCAGACGCTGGAGAAGGGTCTCACATCATTTTCTTGCGTGTTCTGCTGCTGAGGAATGAGTCAACTGACTCGGAGGGATTGAAGAGGGGCATACGCACGACTTTCTGGTTGACTCCTCTTCGGAGTCTGTGGAGGAGTTATCCGAGTCTGAGGAGGATGAAGGTGATGACGACGAGGATGATAGCGAAGACGATTCGTCGCTGTCTGACTCGTCGCTGGAGTCCGTGTCGGAGCTCTTTCGATGTCTCCGTGACTTTTTGTGCCGATTATGGGTCGATGTATGCTTCATTTTGAACTTTGAGGTGTTTTGCGAGATTGTAGAGCTGGCTGGGGTTGAACTAGAGAAGCGAGAGGCCATGAAAACGATGAGAAAGGGGTGGATGGCAAGGAGGTAGAACGGATGACGATTGCAGAATGCGGCAGGCGTGAAGACGTGTTTCGTCGAATCTCCCGCGGCTTCATCACGTGGCCATGTTTCGCAAGACGCGTTGAAGGCCGCGCAAACTTCGCCGCCGCAAAGTCATCCTCTCACCACCACCGTATTGCGCGCTTCGGTGCCTCGAGCATATCCGGGTTTTCTCTCTGGCTTAGACCACGAACCGCTCAAGTATCCACCCGACAACCCGCCACGAATTACGGCATATGAAGCTCGTTTGTAGCGGCAAACATTGCCACGCGGGTCCCTTCGCTAGCATCAAGGCTCTCGACGGACACGAATCTACCTGCGCAGCTGCAAAATCAGCAAACAACGTCGAGAAGATCCTCAAGCGTGCTCGGAAGGAAGAAAGGAGGGAGAAGAAGGCTGATAAAAAGAGGAAGAAGAATGCAGTTGACGGCCTAGGTTCACGGTCGGTAAGTGATACATTATCATCGTGAGTGCCGTGTGTTGATGGATTCCAATTGGCTCTTCAGGAGAATGCGAGCGTCGGTCCTTCTGGACACAGTTCTGAATGTGATGCGGCAACAGCAGTGCGTATATCTAAATTCTAACCCATTCTTTCCACTCATATAACTTATGTTTCATAGACAGGGAACGATGCTGACACCTTCGCCAACGACGACATTCGCGAACCTTCTGCATTGGAGCAACTCGCGCTCCGTTCAGTACGATCTGGGCGACGTGTTCGTCTCCCGGCTCAATACACGGATTTCCTGCCAACGGATTACACTCCCCTTCGACACATGCCACTGTCACGGCGTCAAGAGCTGGCCCAGATGCGTAGCGATCCAGCCACAGCACCTGCACATTCCGCCCCGTCCCCTGAACCGGTGAATGTCCCAGAAGAACCGCAAGATACTAGGGTTACGACCGAGCCGAACGAGTACGGCCTCTACCGTATATATCCGCAGCAGCCGACACTGGACCCGTTGGAGACCGAATCTCTGGACTCCGTATGCGATGCACCCACACTCCTTGTTCCCCCAACGCGCGACGACGGTCCTCCTGTTGCAGGCCCTCCTCGACCGCCACGCGGCATCGACCTCGAGACCGGAGCGCCGTTCTCAAATATCAGCTCGGCTTTCCTAATGGAGTGGCAGAACACAGGCGGTACCGCGAAGTCTGCGGCTGAAGTCGACCGTCTCGCTCGTGATATTCTCCAGCGCGATGGCTTTGTCACAGAGGACGTTGCAAGGTTCTCTCATGCAAAAGAAAGCCGTCTACTTGACCAACACCTCGAACACTTTCACAAGGACGACGGTTGGATCGAAGCTACGGTCACCCTCCGTCTACCTTGCGAGGGTGTCAAGCATCCAAGCGAGGCCGACGCGCCCATCTACGAAGTTGAAGGGCTTCAGTACCGGAAGCTTTTCAACATCATCAAGGACACGTTCGAAAGCCCGGCTTCATGCAAGTTTCATATGACGCCTTTCGAGCTCTACTGGAAGTCTGAAGACCCATCCGAACCTGATCAGCGTGTATATTCCGAGATCTACAACTCCTCGGCCATGCTCGAAGCGCACACAGACATCCAAAAAATCAAGCTTAGCGCGGAGGATGGTCCCGACATCGAGCGCGTGGTTGTTGCGATGATGGAGGGCTCTGATGCCAGTCATCTTGCCCAGTTCGGGACCGCGTCTCTTTGGCCGGTATACACGCTGGTCGGCAATGAAAGCAAGTATACCCTCCTCAAACCGACCTCTGGATCCTGCCATCATACGGCGTATGTGCCCAAGGTGTGTCTGTGTTCTCTGTGTACCTCAGCCAACCTTCTGAACTCATTCCTTGTAGCTCTCGGATGATTTCCAAGATCAATATAAGACTGCCTACGGAAAACCGCCGAGCGCCGCAGTGTTGACGCACTGCAAGCGTGAGCTTATGCATGGTGTTTGGAAGATCCTCCTTGACGAGGATTTTATGCACGCATATGAGCATGGCATGGTGGTGCGATGCGGAGATGGCGTCTTAAGACGTCTGTTCCCTCGCTTTTTCACGTACGCTGCCGACTACCCAGAGAAGTGCGCCTACAGTTCTCACTTGGTCCTTGATACTAACCTGGTGTTTGTTTGGAGTACTGCTTGCTAGTATCAAGTACCTTGGCGCGTGCCCGTGTCCTCGCTGTCTCGTAAAGAAGGAAAACATCCAGAAGATGGGAACCGTCAATGACCTCAAATTTCGTCAAAAACATCCCCGTCTCGACACGGAGTGGCACGCCAAGGCCATTGACGAGGCGCGCAAGCTCATATTTGAGCAGGGTGTGCCGCTCACCTCGGTTCGTGTTGAGAGGAAGCTTGAGTATTCAACCGTCCCGACACGGGTGAGTTTACTCAGTACCCGTGCATGCGTTCCGTTGTTCATGCCATATATGTACAGAATGCCTTCTCGCGCGTTCTCGCCCCTCTAGGCGCCAATTTCTACAGGATGTTTGTGCCAGACCTGTTGCACGAGTTTGATCTGGGTGTCTGGAAGGCAATCTTTGTCCACCTGATGCGCCTGCTTTATGCCATCGGGGGCGACAGGATTCAAGACCTGAATGAAAGGTATGGAAGTCACTTCGGCCCGCGAGTTGCAGGCTTACCGTCAAGTAGATACCGCAACGTACCCTCTTTCGGCCGCGACACCATCCGTCGCTTCCACGAGAATGCATCTGGCATGAAGAAGCTGGCTGCCCGCGACTTTGAAGACCTGTTGCAGGTGCGTCATCTGACTATGTTGAGTGTATCGTACACTCAATATAATCAAATGTTCTTTAGTGCGCGCTCCCAGTCTTTGAGGGGCTATTTCCTGGACGGCATGGGACCATTGTGTCAGATATGCTTTTTGACCTCGCGGCCTGGCAAGCCTACGCAAAGTCCCGCCTTCATACGGAGAAGACGCTGGAATATTTCGCTACCACCACGACGAGCCTCGGGAAGTCTGTCCGGCGGTTTATGGGTGACACGTGCAAGGTGTATGCCACGTTTGAACTTCCTCAGGAGACGGGTGCGCGAGGACGTAGAACTGCCGCCCTCGCAGCGAAAGGAAAGGGTCCATCGACAGTCAGAACTTCGAAGAAATTCAAGTCCCTCAATTTCTCGTCATCAAAGGCGCACTCCCTTCCCGATTTTCCCGCCATGGTTCCCGTCTTTGGAACCAACGAGATCTACAGCACCCAGCGCGTAAGTTTGCCTTCTCCCTGGGATACTCCTCGCTGACATTGTGCTATTATAGACTGAACTAGAACACCGATATGGCAAGTGTTGGTACTCACGTACGAACAAACACAACTGGGCCCAACAAATCGCAAACCATGAAAGACGGGCGAGGTTTATGGCCGATGTTAGCACACAATGGAAAAAGGCCGAACTGCGCGCTCACGCTCAAAAAGCGCACCGTCGCCGTCTCCTAGATTGCAATCCTGATCCCCTGCCGAAGACAGCACCTGACCAGCACTACCACATATCGAACGCCACGAAGAGCTGGGTCAATATGACCAAGTTCTGTGCGGAGCACAGCGGAGACCCCGCTATCGAAGTAAGATCTTCTCCACTTGTCCTTGATAGCTCTCTAATGTTAGCAGGACTTCGTAAAGAACCTCCACAACCACCTCCTCGGCCGACTCACCGGGCAACAGTTCGACGACCACGCCCAGAGCTATGATGCCCAAGATCGAGATACCGTCCAAATCCGCGATGGCAAGCTTTTCCTCCACCGATCAATGCGTATCAACTATACCAGCTACGATGTTCGTCGGGGTCAAGATCCTATCAATCCCAGATGCCGTGCCGACATCATGGTCCTCGCTGGAGAGTACGACAAGGCAAGGACTGGCCATCCGTTCTGCTACGCGCGCATCATACACATATACCACATGTGGGTTCGTCATGTTGGTCCAGCATCGATATCGAACGAATGGCGGCGGATGGATGTTTGCTTTGTTCGCTGGTTCGAATTCAACGCTGCCGTGGTCAGCGGCTGGGCTGCGCGACGACTACCGTGTATCGGATTTGTTCCGGCCGAGAGCACGGATCCTCTCCCTTTTGGATTCCTTGACCCGGACCAGATCGTGTGCGCCGTTCACCTGATTCCCAGGTTCCTATTGGGAAGGACGAACGCCCTCCTCCCTCGGTCACTTTCCATTGCTCGTCATCCACGAGAGGAGGTGTCAGAAACGCAGTTTATGAGACCGATGAACCGCCTAAGTCGCGACGATGGGAGGAGCGAGAAGAAAATAGATTCGAGAGTGCCGGGGTCTAGGGTAGTGCAACGTGCGCTACAGTACCGTATGACGAGATGGACAGTCTAGGGAAAAGGGAAGAGAAACACTGTCCTTATATACAAGTGGGAACGATGGTGCGATGCGATGCGATAGTGGTGCGAGCGGGGGGAACAATAGGAAAGGAGTCATGGGGCGGAGGACGAAGGTCCGGAGCAGTGATGTCATAGATAAGGATGCGGAACCCCGCTCGGAAGTCCGGGCAATGACGTCGTTGAAGCATGTGATGCGAGGGGAAGTCATGTGCCGTGACACGTCGCGTGTACGAGGTCTGCAAACGAAGAGAGAAATGGAGCGATCCGTGACATTACCCCCCCTTTAAGACGTGCTTTCGCCTGGAGCGCGATGTCATCTGCAAGGGTAGATGCGAGAAAATCGTCAAAGGAGATGCCGAGGGAACGCACAGGGCGGGGCGCGTTTGGATGGCGTTTGTGGAAGGCGTCGATCATGTCGGTGACCTTTGAGAGCGAGGAGCGAGGGAGCCAGGTATTCTCGGAGTCAGGATAGCCTGCCCACTTGACGAGGTATTGTATGCCTTTCTTGTTGCGGGTCGGCTTCGAGTCGATGATGTCTTCAACGTCATATTCTTCTTCGTCATCAACGAGGTCAGGCGGCGGTTGTTCATAGTTTGGACCATGTGCCGTTGTCTCCTTGTACGCGGTGAGCAGCGAAGCATGGAAGACTGGGTGGATTCTCCACGTCTTCGGCAGCTTCAGGCGGTAGTTCACTGGGCTAATGACGTCAACGATCTCGAAGGGTCCAAATCGTTTGGCAGCAAGCTTAGCTTTCGGCCTCGTCGTCTTCAGGTTTTTGCCTTCGAGCCAGACCTTGTCTCCAATGGCGAACAGTGTCGATTTGCTGATCGTGTCACCATTGTAGTGCTTCATTAAGTCCGATGCGAGGGCAAGGCTGGCTTTGATCTCCTGTCGGACTTCTTCAAGTTGACGGAGGCGTTCTTCAACTGCAGGGACCTTTGAGGACGGGTTTACGGATGGGTACATCTTGGGGAGGAAGCCGTAGAGGACTTCAAAGGGAGCCTTTCCAGTAGCTGCATGGGTGCGAGAGTTGTGAGAAAATTCGAAGAAGGGCAACCACTTCACCCAGTCGTCTTGACGGTAGTTGCAGAATACTCGCAGAAACTGCTCGAGGTTCTGGTTCTCGCGTTCGGTTTGGCCGTCTGTCTGTGGGTGATACGCTGTGCTGAGGGCGGACTTGATCCCGAGTTTCTCGTTGAGTGTACGCATCACCTGTCCAGCAAATTGGGGTCCACGATCCGAGATGATCTTGTCCGCCAAGCCGTAATGTCGGTATACCTTATCGAAGAGAATGTCGGCCGTGCCATCGCTGGTGATCTTCGTTGTACATGGGGTGGTAACCACCATCTTGGTGAGGCGATCGACCACGACATTGACGGCGTTATAGCCTTCGCAGTCAGGGAGTTCGACGATGAAGTCGGTGGAGATGACGCCAAATGGTCGATCGGGTACTTCGTTTGGGATCATGTCGACGTGGGGTCGGCTGCTCTGTGTCTTCGTTGACTGGCAGGTTGCGCATCCTGCTACAAAGTCGCGGACAAAGACAGACATGCCAGGCCACCAATATTCACGACTCACAAGCTCGTAAGTCTTGAAGCGACCGGGGTGTCCAGCCAGGGGCGATTCATGGTACATTTTGACAATGTCGCGTCGCAACTCGTCGTCTGCAGGGACATATACCTTTCCTCTAAACAGGACCAGGCCTTCTTCGTAGTTCCACTCTTGAAGGTTCTTGACAAGTGTACGTGGTCCGTTTCGTAAGATGGCGTCCAGGGCTTGAACGACCTCGATGTCCTTGGTTTTGCAGTCGCGGATACGTCGTCGGAGTTCGACATCACCGAGGGAGGTTACTGCTCCTGGCCTTGTTGCGCGTACTTGGAAGTACTTGGGGTCAAGCAAGACGCGCTCCTTGTTGTCGTTTTCAACACCATCCTTGTGATCGGGTCGTCGAGACATTGGATCCGGGCGGTGAGAAATTCCTGGTTTATGGACGAGCGAGAAGTCAAATCGAGTGAGGAATAGAGCCCAACGTGCCTGTCGGCGGCTCAGCTTCTGTGCCGTCTTGAAGTGCTCCAGGTTCTTGTGATCTGTCCAGATTTCGACGGTGTCGGGGGCGCCTTCGAGGTAGTGGCGCCAGGCTTCAAGCGCACGGATGATCGCAAGTAGCTCCTTGTCGTAGATGTCGTAGTTCCGTTCCGGTTCTGATAGGGCCTTGGACAGATACGCCACTGGATGCCAGTGACCGTCATCGCCTTTCTGCGAGAGTATACCTCCAGTAGCAAAGTCCGAGGCATCGACTTCAACGAGGTAAGGCTTCTTTGGGTCAGGCATGACCAAGACGGGGGAGGAAGTAAACGCAGCTTTCAGTGCGTCAAACGCAGTTTGGCAGTCCGCCGACCAGTCCCATGTGCAGTCCTTCTTTGTCAGGTCAAATAGGGGTCGTGCAACCTTGGAGAAGTCCTTGATGAAACGTCGGTAGAAGTTGCCAAAGCCGAGGAAGGATTGCACATCTTTGACCGTTCGTGGTGTCGGCCAGTCCTGAATACCTGCTACCTTGACGGGGTCCATAGCGATCTTGTCGTGCGAGATGATGAGTCCGAGGTATTCGACAGAGTCTTGCTCAAAGACGCATTTCTCCGGTTTGAGGAAGAGGTCGTTGTCTTGCAAACGCTGCAGAACCTGCCGCACTGTGGCACGGTGTTCGTCCATGGTGCGGGTGAACACCAAGATGTCGTCCATGTAGATGATGACCTTGCCCGAGTCGATGAGATCCTTGAACAGTTCATTCATCATTGCCTGAAATGTCGCAGGGGAGTTCATAAGCCCGAAAAACATCACCGTAGGTTCGAAGAGACCGCGATTCGTCTTGAACTCAGCCTTCCACTCGTCGCCTTCCTTGATGCGGACATTGTTGTAGCCCCAGCGGACATCCATCTTGGAGAAGATCTTTGCACCTTTGAGACGGTCGACAATTTCAGAGATCAGTGGCAAGGGGTATTCGTTCTTGACAGTGCCCTTGTTTAGTTCTCGATAGTCCTGTACGGGACGCAGCTTTCCATCCTTTTTCTTCACAAAGAAGAACGGACTCGCCTGAGGTGACTTCGATGGGCGGATATAGCCCTTCTTCAGGTGGTCGTCGAGGAAGGTGTCGAGTTCGATCTGCTCGGAAGGTGAGAGGGGGTAGATCTTGCACAGTTTGGGTTCAAAGCCGTCTTTCATGTCGATAGCATGGTCCCATGGCCGTCGGTCAGGAAGTCGCTCGGAGGTTTTCTTGTCGAATACAGGCGCAAAGTCGCGGTACGGCGGGGGGACTAAGTCTTCAAAGGTTTGCGGGCGTGCGTTCTCTTTTGAATGCTCTGCAAGCTCCTGCGCTTTTGTAAAGCCCGCGCGGATAGGTACTGCATCTGGATTAGGACCGTCGGTTTCAGGGAGGATTCCGGCGTGGCGTAGTCCATTGATCTCCCAGTCTCGGAATACCATGGGCCGCTCGTCGTCGTCTTTGTCAAGAACGACCGACTAAGGAATGCATCCAATAGCCTTCTAAGTCGCGACACAGGCAGTGGCTCAGAGGAAGGGGGAATCAGGGAACAAAGGGAGAACAGTACATTGCACTCTAAGCCGGTAAAGACTAGGAGGAAAGACTAAGGAACTAGATACATGCAGGCCAGCTATATATACTAGGGAGGGGATGTGCACAGACCAAGGGGCACATAAGCGATGCCATCAAAGGGGATTGATCCACAGGTGTGAGATCAGATAGCGTGAGAAAGCAAGGAAAAAGCGGAGCAAAAGGGCGAACCGTGACAGTCTTCAGTGAAGAGTCGTGCGGGTAGAGGGGAGCGATGGACCGTGCGGACGCGAACACCTTTGACTCTGCGTGCAGGAATAACATAAGTGGGGACTGGGGTCCAGGACACATATGTAGGCTCTGGGAAGGGATCGTCCACGACGAGAGGTGTCCTCGGGGTTTTACCCGCTTCAACCTTACGCTGTGATTGGACCGATGATGGTTTCCGTGGCTTGGTTGCGAGGTTCGTCACAGGAGGTTTGGACAGAGTGCATGAGGGAGGGCAGCGGAGCATGTCAACACGGTCTCGTTGCCAGTCTATGGTGGGATTGTGCTCATCGAGCCAGTCTGTTCCAAGGATCATGTCATGATCGCCGATGTCGGTGATGAAGAACTCAGCTTCTTCCTCATGGTACGCCTTTGAATCTTGCGAGTATATCCGGATCCGCTGGGTCGTTGTCTCGCGTACCCAGCCCATGATGTTCTCGGTGCCGTCCACATTACGCACAGGGAACGGGTTTTCTAGTTTTCTTGTGGTGAGCTTCTTGCGTTCAACGAAGCTTCGGTTCAGGATAATTCCTTCTGCGCCGCTATCAAGCAGCGCGTCTGCGTCGATTTCTCTTTTGGTAACTCGTCCGATCAGCTTGACTTTGAGCGTGATCGATGGTGTTTGCCTGTTCTTGGTGACAGTAGACAGATACAAACACGGGGGATACGATTGCTCACAGGTATGCATGGATGATAATACAGCGAAACGATTCGACGATGATACCAAAAGTCCTTTGCCTCCACCAGACGACGCGACTGGGGGGCGTTTCAAAAATCCTGCGATTCCAGGATGTCCTTCAACAGCGCTACTGCCTGCTCCTTGCCTTCCGCGTCCAGATCCTTCAGCTGGCGAGTGATCGCCGCGATGGTTTTGGATGGGTCGGGAGCTGCTTTCGCAGTGGACGGAGCCGTGTTCGTCGGCAGGGGAGGGGCCTTGGACCCAGTCTCTACTGCGCCCACCCGTCGCGCGCTCGAGTCGCGGTTGGGGCAGTCGCGAGAGACGTGACCGGCTTGTCGACACATGAAGCACTTGCCTTCGTGCATCATCTTTGCGCGCTCGTCGTCCGTCAGCTTTGCAGGGCGGGTCGAGGTGTTGGTGAAGGCGCCGACTCGGCGCGACGAGGAGTCGTTGGTCGAACCGTTCGAGGTGAGCGCGACAGCCCCCTTGGACTGACTGCTCTTCCTCTCCGGGTTCTCTTCGAGCCACTGGTGGTTGATGCGGCGGGCGCGCTCCTTCCACTCCGCGAGCTTGGTGGGGAATTGGTACGACCGGGCCACCTGCTTGCCGAGGTCACGCTGAAGTCCCTTTTTGAAAAAGTGGATTAGCGCCTCGTCGTCGTACGCTGACATGGTTGCCAGCATCTCAAACTCGGTGATAAAGTCAGTGACGTCCCGGGTGGTCATTGCGAGCTCGTTGATCTTACGCTGAGCCTCTATCTTCGGATCGACGGGCACGAAGTCTTTGCCAAACCTCTCGAAGAGCTCTTTGTAGGAGCTATAGTGGAGTGTTGGGGGCGTGGGGTCGAGGGTGTCGGCGTCTTCCTTCTCGTCTTCGTCGGCGAAGAGTTCCATGCGGCGATGCGTGGCCCAGGCTTTCGCCGTGTCGTCCTCCATCAGGCTGAGGAGGAGCATCATCTTGGCATCATCTGTGGCATAAACATCTTTGTTAACGCGCAGGAACAGGTTGGGGGCGTCTTGGATGAGGTATGTGTGGTAGGTGGGGGCGTGGAGGGTGAATTCAAGGCGTTCTAGATCTACGTTGATGCACGTAGTGATCCGGACGTATAGGGCGAGGACGACAGTACCGTGATCCTTGTGCCACCTCCACTCGAAGATGCGGAAGTTGAGGCCGTGCGCGGTCCAGGGATCTTTCTTGCAGAGGTTCTGTATGGGGACGAGGCAGTTGACGGTGACGGCGTCGGACCAAGGGTAGGGGAGTGGTGCGTCGTCGCGGGGGGTGATCGGCTTTCCGTTGAACGGGAGGAAGACCGGTGCGTTCGGGAGGTCCGTGGTGGGAGTTTTTTAACGTCGTAGAGACGGCAGAGGTAGATGGAGAGAGGGGTGCGAGGTAGGCGTAGGGGTAGACTGTCCAGGTGTCAGAAACGCAGTTTATGAGACCGATGAACCGCCTAAGTCGCGACGATGGGAGGAGCGAGAAGAAAATAGATTCGAGAGTGCCGGGGTCTAGGGTAGTGCAACGTGCGCTACAGTACCGTATGACGAGATGGACAGTCTAGGGAAAAGGGAAGAGAAACACTGTCCTTATATACAAGTGGGAACGATGGTGCGATGCGATGCGATAGTGGTGCGAGCGGGGGGAACAATAGGAAAGGAGTCATGGGGCGGAGGACGAAGGTCCGGAGCAGTGATGTCATAGATAAGGATGCGGAACCCCGCTCGGAAGTCCGGGCAATGACGTCGTTGAAGCATGTGATGCGAGGGGAAGTCATGTGCCGTGACACGTCGCGTGTACGAGGTCTGCAAACGAAGAGAGAAATGGAGCGATCCGTGACAGAGGACACCTCTCGTTTTGGACGATCCCTTCCCAGAGCCGACATATGTGTCCTGGACCCCAGTCCCCACTTATGTTATTCCTGCACGCAGAGTCAAAGGTGTTCGCGTCCGCATGGTCCATCGCTCCCCTCTACCCGCACGACTCTTCACTGAAGACGACGACGAGCGGCCCATGGTATTCCGAGACTGGGAGATCAATGGACTACGCCACGCCGGAATCCTCCCTGAAACCGACGGTCCTAATCCAGATGCAGTACCTATCCGCGCGGGCTTTACAAAAGCGCAGGAGCTTGCAGAGCATTCAAAAGAGAACGCACGCCCGCAAACCTTTGAAGACTTAGTCCCCCCGCCGTACCGCGACTTTGCGCCTGTATTCGACAAGAAAACCTCCGAGCGACTTCCTGACCGACGGCCATGGGACCATGCTATCGACATGAAAGACGGCTTTGAACCCAAACTGTGCAAGATCTACCCCCTCTCACCTTCCGAGCAGATCGAACTCGACACCTTCCTCGACGACCACCTGAAGAAGGGCTATATCCGCCCATCGAAGTCACCTCAGGCGAGTCCGTTCTTCTTTGTGAAGAAAAAGGATGGAAAGCTGCGTCCCGTACAGGACTATCGAGAACTAAACAAGGGCACTGTCAAGAACGAATACCCCTTGCCACTGATCTCTGAAATTGTCGACCGTCTCAAAGGTGCAAAGATCTTCTCCAAGATGGATGTCCGCTGGGGCTACAACAATGTCCGCATCAAGGAAGGCGACGAGTGGAAGGCTGAGTTCAAGACGAATCGCGGTCTCTTCGAACCTACGGTGATGTTTTTCGGGCTTATGAACTCCCCTGCGACATTTCAGGCAATGATGAATGAACTGTTCAAGGATCTCATCGACTCGGGCAAGGTCATCATCTACATGGACGACATCTTGGTGTTCACCCGCACCATGGACGAACACCGTGCCACAGTGCGGCAGGTTCTGCAGCGTTTGCAAGACAACGACCTCTTCCTCAAACCGGAGAAATGCGTCTTTGAGCAAGACTCTGTCGAATACCTCGGACTCATCATCTCGCACGACAAGATCGCTATGGACCCCGTCAAGGTAGCAGGTATTCAGGACTGGCCGACACCACGAACGGTCAAAGATGTGCAATCCTTCCTCGGCTTTGGCAACTTCTACCGACGTTTCATCAAGGACTTCTCCAAGGTTGCACGACCCCTATTTGACCTGACAAAGAAGGACTGCACATGGGACTGGTCGGCGGACTGCCAAACTGCGTTTGACGCACTGAAAGCTGCGTTTACTTCCTCCCCCGTCTTGGTCATGCCTGACCCAAAGAAGCCTTACCTCGTTGAAGTCGATGCCTCGGACTTTGCTACTGGAGGTATACTCTCGCAGAAAGGCGATGACGGTCACTGGCATCCAGTGGCGTATCTGTCCAAGGCCCTATCAGAACCGGAACGGAACTACGACATCTACGACAAGGAGCTACTTGCGATCATCCGTGCGCTTGAAGCCTGGCGCCACTACCTCGAAGGCGCCCCCGACACCGTCGAAATCTGGACAGATCACAAGAACCTGGAGCACTTCAAGACGGCACAGAAGCTGAGCCGCCGACAGGCACGTTGGGCTCTATTCCTCACTCGATTTGACTTCTCGCTCGTCCATAAACCAGGAATTTCTCACCGCCCGGATCCAATGTCTCGACGACCCGATCACAAGGATGGTGTTGAAAACGACAACAAGGAGCGCGTCTTGCTTGACCCCAAGTACTTCCAAGTACGCGCAACAAGGCCAGGAGCAGTAACCTCCCTCGGTGATGTCGAACTCCGACGACGTATCCGCGACTGCAAAACCAAGGACATCGAGGTCGTTCAAGCCCTGGACGCCATCTTACGAAACGGACCACGTACACTTGTCAAGAACCTTCAAGAGTGGAACTACGAAGAAGGCCTGGTCCTGTTTAGAGGAAAGGTATATGTCCCTGCAGACGACGAGTTGCGACGCGACATTGTCAAAATGTACCATGAATCGCCCCTGGCTGGACACCCCGGTCGCTTCAAGACTTACGAGCTTGTGAGTCGTGAATATTGGTGGCCTGGCATGTCTGTCTTTGTCCGCGACTTTGTAGCAGGATGCGCAACCTGCCAGTCAACGAAGACACAGAGCAGCCGACCCCACGTCGACATGATCCCAAACGAAGTACCCGATCGACCATTTGGCGTCATCTCCACCGACTTCATCGTCGAACTCCCTGACTGCGAAGGCTATAACGCCGTCAATGTCGTGGTCGATCGCCTCACCAAGATGGTGGTTACCACCCCATGTACAACGAAGATCACCAGCGATGGCACGGCCGACATTCTCTTCGATAAGGTATACCGACATTACGGCTTGGCGGACAAGATCATCTCGGATCGTGGACCCCAATTTGCTGGACAGGTGATGCGTACACTCAACGAGAAACTCGGGATCAAGTCCGCCCTCAGCACAGCGTATCACCCACAGACAGACGGCCAAACCGAACGCGAGAACCAGAACCTCGAGCAGTTTCTGCGAGTATTCTGCAACTACCGTCAAGACGACTGGGTGAAGTGGTTGCCCTTCTTCGAATTTTCTCACAACTCTCGCACCCATGCAGCTACTGGAAAGGCTCCCTTTGAAGTCCTCTACGGCTTCCTCCCCAAGATGTACCCATCCGTAAACCCGTCCTCAAAGGTCCCTGCAGTTGAAGAACGCCTCCGTCAACTTGAAGAAGTCCGACAGGAGATCAAAGCCAGCCTTGCCCTCGCATCGGACTTAATGAAGCACTACAATGGTGACACGATCAGCAAATCGACACTGTTCGCCATTGGAGACAAGGTCTGGCTCGAAGGCAAAAACCTGAAGACGACGAGGCCGAAAGCTAAGCTTGCTGCCAAACGATTTGGACCCTTCGAGATCGTTGACGTCATTAGCCCAGTGAACTACCGCCTGAAGCTGCCGAAGACGTGGAGAATCCACCCAGTCTTCCATGCTTCGCTGCTCACCGCGTACAAGGAGACAACGGCACATGGTCCAAACTATGAACAACCGCCGCCTGACCTCGTTGATGACGAAGAAGAATATGACGTTGAAGACATCATCGACTCGAAGCCGACCCGCAACAAGAAAGGCATACAATACCTCGTCAAGTGGGCAGGCTATCCTGACTCCGAGAATACCTGGCTCCCTCGCTCCTCGCTCTCAAAGGTCACCGACATGATCGACGCCTTCCACAAACGCCATCCAAACGCGCCCCGCCCTGTGCGTTCCCTCGGCATCTCCTTTGACGATTTTCTCGCATCTACCCTTGCAGATGACATCGCGCTCCAGGCGAAAGCACGTCTTAAAGGGGGGGTAATGTCACGGATCGCTCCATTTCTCTCTTCGTTTGCAGACCTCGTACACGCGACGTGTCACGGCACATGACTTCCCCTCGCATCACATGCTTCAACGACGTCATTGCCCGGACTTCCGAGCGGGGTTCCGCATCCTTATCTATGACATCACTGCTCCGGACCTTCGTCCTCCGCCCCATGACTCCTTTCCTATTGTTCCCCCCGCTCGCACCACTATCGCATCGCATCGCACCATCGTTCCCACTTGTATATAAGGACAGTGTTTCTCTTCCCTTTTCCCTAGACTGTCCATCTCGTCATACGGTACTGTAGCGCACGTTGCACTACCCTAGACCCCGGCACTCTCGAATCTATTTTCTTCTCGCTCCTCCCATCGTCGCGACTTAGGCGGTTCATCGGTCTCATAAACTGCGTTTCTGACATCCTCGGGGTTTTACCTGTTTCAACCTTACGCTGTGATTGGACCGATGATGGTCTCCGTGGCTTGGTTGCGAGGTTTGTCACAGGAGGTTTGGACAGAGTGCATGAGGGGGGGCAGCGGAGCATGTCAACACGGTCTCGTTGCCAGTCTATGGTGGGATTGTGCTCATCGAGCCAGTCTGTTCCAAGGATCATGTCATGATCGCCGATGTCGGTGATGAAGAACTCAGCTTCTTCCTCATGGTACGCCTTTGAATCTTGCGAGTACATCCGGATCCGCTGGGTCGTTGTCTCGCGTACCCAGCCCATGATGTTCTCGGTGCCGTCCACATTACGCACGGGGAACGGGTTTTCTAGTTTTCTTGTGGTAAGCTTCTTGCGTTCAACGAAGCTTCGGTTCAGGATAATTCCTTCTGCGCCGCTATCAAGCAGCGCGTCTGCGTCGATTTCTCTTTTGGTAACTCGTCCGATCAGCTTGACTTTGAGCGTGATCGATGGTGTTTGCCTGTTCTTGGTGACAGTAGACAGATACAAACACGGGGGATACGATTGCTCACAGGTATGCATGGATGATAATACAGCGAAACGATTCGACGATGATACCAAAAGTCCTTTGCCTCCACCAGACGACGCGACTGGGGGGCGTTTCAAAAATCCTGCGATTCCAGGATGTCCTTCAACAGCGCTACTGCCTGCTCCTTGCCTTCCGCGTCCAGATCCTTCAGCTGGCGAGTGATCGCCGCGATGGTTTTGGATGGGTCGGGAGCTGCTTTCGCAGTGGACGGAGCCGTGTTCGTCGGCAGGGGAGGGGCCTTGGACCCAGTCTCTACTGCGCCCACCCGTCGCGCGCTCGAGTCGCGGTTGGGGCAGTCGCGAGAGACGTGACCGGCTTGTCGACACATGAAGCACTTGCCTTCGTGCATCATCTTTGCGCGCTCGTCGTCCGTCAGCTTTGCAGGGCGGGTCGAGGTGTTGGTGAAGGCGCCGACTCGGCGCGACGAGGAGTCGTTGGTCGAACCGTTCGAGGTGAGCGCGACAGCCCCCTTGGACTGACTGCTCTTCCTCTCCGGGTTCTCTTCGAGCCACTGGTGGTTGATGCGGCGGGCGCGCTCCTTCCACTCCGCGAGCTTGGTGGGGAATTGGTACGACCGGGCCACCTGCTTGCCGAGGTCACGCTGAAGTCCCTTTTTGAAAAAGTGGATTAGCGCCTCGTCGTCGTACGCTGACATGGTTGCCAGCATCTCAAACTCGGTGATAAAGTCAGTGACGTCCCGGGTGGTCATTGCGAGCTCGTTGATCTTACGCTGAGCCTCTATCTTCGGATCGACGGGCACGAAGTCTTTGCCAAACCTCTCGAAGAGCTCTTTGTAGGAGCTATAGTGGAGTGTTGGGGGCGTGGGGTCGAGGGTGTCGGCGTCTTCCTTCTCGTCTTCGTCGGCGAAGAGTTCCATGCGGCGATGCGTGGCCCAGGCTTTCGCCGTGTCGTCCTCCATCAGGCTGAGGAGGAGCATCATCTTGGCATCATCTGTGGCATAAACATCTTTGTTAACACGCAGGAACATGCGGAGCTCGAGGGAGAACCGGAGGGTGTCGCGTCTATCGCCTTTGAATGGCTTTGGCTTGGGGCCGATCTCCCGCTTGGAGACGGCAGGTTTGGATTCGGCATCGGACATCTTGTCGAAGGGGAGGGGGACGGTGAGGGATTGGGCGAGTTCTTGATCAAGGCGGCGTAGGGTTTCTCGTCGGCGTTCTTCTGCTTCTTCAACTTCGTCCTCAACTTGTTTTGCGACAAGGAAGTCGGCGGGGGTGAGGAATTGCTGGTTATGATGCCACGACCAGTGATCTTGGACGGGACTGAACGAAGTGGGCTGCCACTCAACTACTGATCGTCCTGGGGTTCCGTTCTTGTTCCATCTATAGGCGTACCACTTCCCAGTTGTGTCGTTGTGGTTGATCCCTTCTGGGACTTCGATTACAGTACGTCGACGGGGTGGGGGCGAGTTGGTCGGAGGGGGGTTCAGGAAGCGCTGTAGAACGTCCGCAGCGGTGGCAAAATCCGATTCTTCGACGTAGGGTTGTTCGTCGCGGTCGTCGAAGTACCAGTCTCGACGTTGCCGGTTTGGTTCGTCGTGCAGCCAACGTACGGATTCCTTAGTCTGCTGCGAGGTGAGGATATAGTATTCTTCGGGACAGTAGTCTCGAAAAACGCCTGGGGGGAGGTTCGGAGTGGGGGGACGAGGGGCTGTGGAGGACGTGATGATGGTCTAGAAGAAGTCCGCCGCGATGGGGCGACGGCCAAGGAGTTTCTTGGTGAGGTAGCCGGCTTTTACTGCCTGGCAGATCTTATGTTCGTGGTGGCGGCGACGAAGGGTCTTACCCTTGATGGTGGGACGGAGGACTGGTGGCGGGGTGGATTCGGGGGTCCGGCGGTTAAACTGGGAGACGGAGGTGAAACTGGTTTGGAGGATCGGGTTGGGGGCGTCCTGGATGAGGTATGTGTGGTAGGTGGGGGCGTGGAGGGTGAATTCAAGGCGTTCGAGATCTATGTTGATGCACGTAGTGATCCGGACGTATAGAGCGAGGACGACAGTACCGTGATCCTTGTGCCACCTCCACTCGAAGATGCGGAAGTTGAGGCCGTGCGCGGTCCAGGGATCTTTCTTGCAGAGGTTCTGTACGGGGACGAGGCAGTTGACGGTGACGGCATCGGACCAAGGGTAGGGGAGTGGTGCGTCATCGCGGGGGGTGATCGGCTTTCCGTTGAACGGGAAGGAAAACCGGTGCGTTCGGGAGGTCCGTGGTGGGAGTTTTTAACGTCGTAGAGATGGCAGAGGTAGATGGAGAGAGGGGTGCGAGGTAGGCGTAGGGGTAGACTGTCCAGGTGTCAGAAACGCAGTTTATGAGACCGATGGAACCGCCTAAGTCGCAACGATGGGAGGAGCAAGAGAGAACAGATGGATTCGAGAGTGTCAGGCCTAGGGTAGTGCAACGTGCGCTACAGTACCGTATGACGAGATGGACAGTCTGAGGAAAAGGGAAAAGGGATACTGTCCTTATATACAAGTGGGAACGATGGTGCGATGTGATGCGATAGTGGTGCGAGCGGGGGGAACAATAAGAAAGGAGTCATGGGGAGGAGGGCGGGAGTCCGGAGCAATGATGTCATAGATAAGGATGCGGAACACCGTTCGGAAGTCCGGGCAGTGACGTCGTTGGAGCATGTGATGCGAAGGAAAGTCATGTGCCGTGACGCGTCGCGTGTACAAGGTCTGCAAACGAAGAAAGAAATGGAGCGATATGTGACAGTCATTCACTTGCCGACTACCCCGACTTGATACCCATGTTTGGCACAACAGACAACGGATCAACACAGACAGTAAGTTTGACTTGCTTTCGTTATACCACATACCAGTCAGTAATGGGCACCGCAGAGCGAGCTCGAACATCGCAAAGCGACACGGCATTTTGTTCGCACCAACAAACAAAATATCCCGGCTCAGATTGCGAAGCAGGACGCACGGGAGCGGTTGCTCCTCATTGTTGGAAAGCGGCTGGACCGCCATGTGACGGAGCGATAAAGTACGAAGACCCCCCAAAAGCGCAAGCGCAAGCAGATCTTCGAGCACCTTCCACCCACCGACCCCGCTATGCACTACCACATATCTGAGAAGGCGACAGATCACCTGAGCATCGCGCCTTGGCTTAGGAAACACCAAGGGGACCCCGCACTGAAGGTATGCCTTCTAACCACGATGAGTTGGCCACGACTGATCAGGAACTTGATCAGGATTTCCTCGACCTCCTTCAGGACCACGTCCTTGCACGGCTCTTGGGGCAGGAGTACGATGGCGACGAGCACCCGTTTACCGACGAACAGCGAGAAACAGTCATCTTCGTCAACGATACGCTCTACCAACACCGCGTCCTCCGCATCAACTACACAATATACGTCCTCCGGCGTAAGCAAGACACTGTCAACCCACGCACACATGCCGATGTGATGGTTCTGTCACCGGAAGACAACGGAACCCACAGTCCCTTACTGGTTTGCACGCGTCCTGGATATCTTCCATCTTGACGTCATCCACCGCGGAAGTCACTCGAAGTCAGAGAATCCTCAGCATCTCGACGTTCTCTGGGTTCGGTGGCTTGGCTTGAATACGGAGAAGGCGGTGAAAGGCAGCTGGGGGGAAAAGCGACTGCACGGCGTCAGTTTCATTCCCGAACACGACCATGCACCTTTCGGGTTCCTCAATCCAGACCAGGTTGTTCGCGCCGTGCAGCTTATACCTGCTTTTGCACACGGACAGACCAATCAGCACCTTGGACCGTCAATTGCCCGTGCGCCAAAGGAGAAGCACTTGGACTGGGAAATGTTCCGTGTCTGCATGTGAGTAAATCAAGCCAGTGTTCAGTTCAAGGGCTCCAACTGACGCACCCTCTAGCTTCGTTGAATGCGACGTGTTCATGAGGTTCCGCGGGGGCGGCGTCGGTTACCTGGGCACTCGACACCTCAACCTGGATCTAGAGCAAGAGCATCACCGGAACCCCGACGCCCTGCGCGTGCCACAGACTGGGAGTGCCCTCGATGAACCGCTGATGTTCGATGACCAGGCTGATGAAGATGATGAGGCCATGTTCGATTTTTTGAACAGCCTCCGCCCTCACAACGAAGGCATCGGCGACGCGACAGAGGGAGCGCAGGGTCAGGACAAAGGGGGCGGGGGCTACGATGAGGAGCTCGGTGACGAAGACAATGAAGACAACGAAGACAACGAGGACGACAACGAAGACGAAGACGAGGACGAGGACGAGGACGACAATGAGGACGACGATTTTTACGAGGGCAACGAGGCAGGGGCAGAGACAGATGAGAGCATCCTCGCAAGGGAGGGCTTTACTTATTAACAGAGGTGTGCTCTCTGTGTCTCATATCTTCCTCTCAGTACTCACCCCCCATACAGGACTATGCCTCAAGCCGGCTCTCCCTCCGTCCATCCCTTCCCCATCCTCTCGAGTGCGCGTTGAAGCCTGCAGATGAGTCTCGCCCAGGCACTGGCGCGGCGGACGCGCGCACTCTTTCAGCCAGTGTTGGGAGCCCTATGCTTGGAGCTTGGAGCGTTGACCCCGTCGACCGGTTGGAGAGGGTCTAGACGGGGTCAAGACCCTCTCCTTGGAGACGAGCACATGACATTCACGTGCTACCTTGGGCAATATATTCTCATTAAATTTCTTCAGTTGAATTCTAAGTCCCTACCAAGAATTCTAGTTGGGACTTACGCGCACGACCGCCTCTGAGATCTGAGCTCTCGCGCAATTAGCCTCGCCGTCACATTGTGTAGCAGGTGTGAACGTCAATGTATTTATGCATTGTATCGTAGTATACATGAGATGAGATTGTATGCATGGTGCATGCTCATCGGAGAGGATTGAATGTGTGTAGAAAAGTTGGGGGTGGGGGGACACTTCGGCTCCTGATGCGGGTCGGCCGCCCCCTTTCGTGTCAAGCGGGTTGGGCGACATGGCCGTCTCATCGCTCGCGTCCATGGGTCGCCCAGCTTCGGCTTCGCACCCGGGCATGCGCGTTGAAGGCGATGCGGATGGCGCTGCACTTGCTGACGCTGATCAGCCGCTGACACCCGTTTTTTGTGTTGCGAGCCACCCGGCCGCGATGCTGTCTACGACCATGGGTTCTCCGGTTTCGCCTTTGCATCCGGACGCGCGCGTTGACGGCGTGGGAGGCGGTGGCACGGGGGAGGACGGGGGGGGAGATACCGAGCTTCATGCAATGGCAGATGCAGAGGGCACTTTGGAATGAGGGCATGTGAGTACGGAAAACACGCTCAAATCGGGATTCCTCGCACGTATCCGCAGGTAAAAACACCATCTCCGATACACCATCCACCCTAACGATAGCTTCCAGAGAGTCCGCGCGCAGCAGGGAATGAGCAAAACAGCTCAAACGATGATGTCAGTGTCGATGTCTTCGGTTCCGGTTCAGAATTTCCCATCAGGCGAGCCTCGAGGCAGTTCGAATCCATTGGGAGCTTGGATTTAGGACGAGGGTCATAAGAGGGAAGAAGAGAGGGAAGTGAGCTTAAGTTGAGCGGACGGCACGAACTTACCATGAACTTGACATGGAGTTATCACCGGTGTATTTCGGCCCGAGTCTAGACGGCTGCCGACCTCGATTCTTGACGGGGTCTTGGAGAGGGTCTTGGCCGGTTGGAGCGTGCCTTGGAGGGGTCTTGACAGGGTCTTGACGGGGTCCAGCACAACACTGCACGCGACGCAGGGATGACCGACGTCCCCTTCTCCGACATCCCGCACCGGGCCGCGCTCACGCTGAGCATCCTGCCTCCGAGCGAGGCGCACGCGCTCGCGGGGCGCTGGCTTGCCGCCTGGGGCGCGGATGACGAGGAGTCGGGCTCCAGGCGAGGAGAGGAGAGGAGGACACGGACGGGGACGGTGTATGTGGATTGCAACGCGGTCAGTCCGGAGACGGTGAAAGGCGTCGCGGAGCTGTTCGCGGGCTCGGGCGTGGGCTTCGTCGATGCGGGGATCATTGGCGGGCCGCCGCGGGAGGGGTACGATCCGACGTTCTACGCGTCGGCGACGGGAGAGGATCGGGGCGCGTTGGACGCGTTCGAGGCGCTGCGGGCGAGCGGGTTGAAGATAACGTGCTTGGAGGGGGAGGGCGTGGGTGTGGGCGACGCGAGCGCGTTGAAGATGTCTTATGCGGTGCGTTCAGCCTGAGGCTGTTGATACTGAGTGGGCTGCCGGGGGAACTGACCTGAGGTGGGTGTTGCAGGGAATAACGAAGGGGCTCACGGGTCTCCTCACCACCATGATCTTATGTGCGCTTCTTTCTTTCAGGATTCGCGCTGCTGCGCCGTTGGGGTATCGTTGATATCTTCGTTGTCCAGCCGCGCACGCAGCCTCCCCGTCGACCGCGACAGCGCTCCTGCACGAGCTGCACGCGTCCCAGCCGATGCTCCTGCAGCGCGCGACGCGTTCGATCCCGGACATGCTTCCCAAGGCCTACCGCTGGGTCGGGGAGATGCGCGAGATAGCCGCATTCGTCGGTGGGCCGATGGGGGATGTGCATCGGGGCATGGCCAGTGTGTATGAGCGTGTCGAGCGCGCGGTCGGGGAGGAGGGCGAGGACAAGAGGGTGCTGGAGAAGTTTGTGGAGGACGCGAAGGAGGCGTTGAAGAAGAACTCGGAGTGAGCGGATCGACGGATATCTCGGCCTTGTGCAGGCCCGTGGTCCAGTTGGTGGCTTGCCTTAACGAATCCGGCAGAGCATGTATGTAAATTCAAGTAGAGGGGGGTCTCATCATGTTGGAGAGCCTTGACTGAGCCCAGCCGAGGTAGTACTAAGATGGTGTCGCCCAGTTCTCGACTCCCTCAGAACCGCCGCCTTTCTCACTAGACTCGCATCGCTGGCACGGGATTTCTTATCTCGTACTCACACTCATCTGCGCCACACCGCGTTCTCGAGGAGGGTGACTCCCTATTCTGTTCACGTTGTTATGAGACGATGCCGATGGTTTCAGTCGTGTGCACGCTCAAGTGGGTACTTGAGTACTTAGGGACGACACCGACATTTTGGGGGGTGGGGTGGCAACGGGGCTTGATCATCATGAACGGCAACGTCTCAGACCTTTTTTTTCTGTGGTGAAGCTCGGGCATGCGATCGGCGAGGAGGCATAGCATGAGGGGTGGCCCGGTCGGTCAGCAACGATGGCGGATGACAAACCGATGGTGCATACACCTAACTTACTTAGGTGACGGAACAGCAAGTTCACCAATTCACTTACACGCCGGCATCCGCCAGCGTGGTCGTCGTGCTCATCGAGCGCTCCGGCTCGGAGTGAGGGGGGTTTGACGGGCGACAGTCCGAGTTGTTCCTCGCGATCGACAAGGCGGGATCTTACTCGATTGCTGCGTATGTACATCCTACAGTCGTTTCTCTCGTTTCATGTGTTTGCATAGCTTGTCGCGGCAGCAGATATGTATATAAGTATGATATACAAGTCTTGGTGCCGGGCAAGGGGCAACGCGGCAGAGCTTTCATATCAGTTCTAGTCAAGTATATACGTAAGTACGACAGTCCTTCTCCTCCTTCTTCTCCTACATGCTATAACAGGATTCAATGGCAATGGCATGCGAGGCGCGGCATTGGCGCCTCGCACTCGCGCAGGAATAGGTACGCGGGACCGAGCCAAAATAAAAATGTGACTGGTAGATACTTACCACATGACGAGCTGCCTGTTCGGACCGAGTACATCGTCCAGTTGTGCAGGAAACCGGCACGGGGCGTGGCTTGCAAGCCGCTCGAGCGAACGACGGTTGCGTCTTAGGCTGTACTATGCTACTCTGCGCGATCCGGGTCGGCGCGCCCTGGCAAGTGCGGGGGAGAGTCGAGACCATACCTAGATGGAGCGCACGCCTCGGAGCGTGTTAGGAAGGGACGGGGGACGAGCCCACTCTACGATTGAAAGCCGAATTCGGGGAAACGGGGGATGGGGATGGAAGGACGCCAGCATCGGGCCCTCACCAAGTACACTGCGAGTTAGGGTACACTATGGCAGGCGCGTGACGAGAGGGTGACGGGCGTTCACGAAGAGAATGCCTTCCTTACATAGCCCGGATCGATTCGAGCTCGAACCGCGCGAACCAGTCGGGGTGATGGCCGGGTTTTCAAGGGGGGGGCGGACGTCCGTGGACGACCAGGGACCGGCCGGCGCACCGCTGCACGTAAGTATATTGGAGCTGTGTTGTTTGGGACGAATTGAAAGGCGCATCCACCGGCTTACGGAGAGGTGCGCACGCGGCAAGCGGCGAGGGGAGGTCTGTGGGTAAAGGAGCAGATTCAGTGCGACGTTCAGCGGTTGGCCCGCCCACTGTGGCGGAACGCGGTAGTTCCAGCAGATCTAAGACGTTGGTGGATGGCTCGTGTACGGGTGGTCGTACTAGAGTATAAGCAGAATGGGGAAGAAGAGACGATAGAAGGAGGGGGAAGGTGTCACAGATACAACGGTCGGGCGGCACGCGGAGGTCGTTCCACTCGTTGTGGAGAGGCAGTTTCCGGGAGAAAGAGTACAGGTTCCGTGGAGGGACTGCGCGCGCGCGCACGACCATCGTCGAGAAAGTTCCCGGCGACTACATAGGAGCAACCTGGACGGAGCGTGGAAGCTGAACAGGGGTTGAACATTCAATCAGCGAGGCGAACAGAAGGGGGAAAGGAAGAAAAGAAAAGATCTACAGCACGAGGGGATTGTCCCCGTCGGCTGTGGCCAGATACGTAAGTACGAGATGCATTTGATACAAAGAAAAGAGAGAAAGAAGCGGAGACGTACGTACGTATGTAGTCGGTACGTGTGTGAGCTTGATGTCGAACGCGGCTTTTTGTTCGATAGGAACGCACGCCGGAACAAAACGAAAAGCTGATCAGAACGCGCTGTTCTCGCAGAGCAACGTCCGAAGGCTCTCCGTGGAACAATCCCGTTTGCTATATGTGTTTTTCTTCTTCCCGTTCTCGTCAGCGTCGGCGGAGAAGAGGGAGAATGTAAATGCGAGGGAATAACTCGAGCGACGTCGGGGTGCGCGGGGATGTCAATCCATCCGACCGACCGTGTTCTAGGATCCTGGACTTCGAGAAGGTCTGACGAAAGGGTCTCTGAAACTTGGTGAACGTGACTGAAGTCCAGAAAGCGTGTGTCAGCGTACCGTACTTACCACCAAGTATCTCGCGCGTCCTTCGACATTCCTGGTGAGCAGGTGGGAACAACACAGCATTGGTGAGGCTACGACGTGTTTGGTAGGCAGCGTGCGCACCGTCAGGCTCCAGGGGTGTATACGCATTTGACTGGAATGGAGTGGACACACCCTATGATGTCTTGAATGACGAGACGTTCCGATGAGGGCGGTCACTTACGCTCGAATGCGACAGCAGGGCCGACGAAACGACTGACCCAGCGCAAACAAAAGGGCCTTAGTAAAGAGGTAAAGAGGTCAGTCTATATAGTTTGAAGGGCCAAAGTACATAAGATTGAGGATGAACCGGGCGGGACATGGAGGGACACGGGCGGAGCCAACTTGAACTGAACGAATACCGCAGGAAAATGACGTCAGAGAGCGTCACGTGGGGCTGCGCGAGCATCATACCGTGACACGCCCCGGCCTGCCACCTTCATAACCCAAACAACGAGGGCGCCCTCCCTCCATTCCCCCTCTCTTCCTCCCACCATGCCCTCAGGAAACGCCTCCTGGACCGACGGTCTCCTCCTCAAGGTATTTTCCACCCTTTTTTATCGGTAAACGCGCTCACAAACTCACGAAACCCTGTTTAGGTCGTCAACGTCCTCGTGTACCTCCTGTTTTTGGGGTCCAACATTTACACCGTCGCCGCGCCGAACGACATCTATTACACTGGGAAGGAAACCTATCTCACCCCCGCTCCCTGGGCGTTTCTCATCTGGTGCGTTTTTTTGTGCGATTTGCAGAGAAGGGCGACCGGCTGAGGTGAATGTGACGCAGGACGTTGATCCACCTCCTCTTACTCGGCACGGTCATCTACCAGTTCTTCCCCAACGGAAAGCGGGTCATAGTCGACGGCATCTCGTGGCGCCTTCCCCTCCTCGGCGTGCTCAACGCCATCTACGTCAACCTGTGGGCTGCGCACTATTACATTCCCGGTACGCTCCCTCGCGCGCGCTTCGCTTCAATGCACGGCCCTGACACCTCTGAACAGCATTCATTCTCGCTCTGTTCGTGAGCTCGGCGGTCACGGTGCGCTTCCTTTCTCCGTCGGACGCGTAATCGGCTGATGTGGTTTGCGTTGGCAGCACATCTACTATGTCGTCAAGAAGCATCACGAGCCGGCCAACCTCGGAGATGAGCTCTTCATCCACCTCCCGTTCTCATTCTACCACGGCTGGACCACTGTCCTCGTCGTCCTGACCGCCTTTGAGGCCTTTGGGATCAACGCGTACACCGAGCGTCCAGGCGTGTGGACCAAGGTCTTCGTCTTCCTCGCCTTGTGCGTTCCTTCTTCTCTCTCCACATACATCCCAGACTATCTAACCAGAATACGCTTTAAAATAGGTTCTTCCTCGAGGCGACCGCCGCCGCCTACGCGTTTTCGAGCCCGGAAGGCGACCTGCCCGCCTCGATGGCGATCGCGTGGTCGCTGTTCGCCATCTTCGCCCACCAGCGCTCGTCGGGGTTCATCCACTGGTCCGCGCTCGCGTTCTCGATCCTTGCGCTCATTTGGGTCGTCAAGGGCGCCGTGGGCCTGCGCCGCCGTGGAGGGATCGTGCTGGAGGACGAAGAGCGCGCGCCGTTGGTCGGTGGGCACTGAACGTGGACGAGAGTGGAGGAGGAAATGTGCGTGGTTGTGTGCAGAGGGTGGGGGTTAGGCTGAAAGTCGCATGTGGATGATGAGTTGATCTGTTCCCGTCATGGTGCTTGTTTTTTTGTGTTATGTTCTCTCGTGTGGTGTACTGTACGATATCGAAACATGACGCTTTTTCTTCTGGACCTCCACACCCGGCGTGGCGTGGGGAAGGGAAGGAAGCGAAGAAAGAAAGAGCGGCGGGATATGCCGGTTGAGATCTAGGAACCGAATAACCGTTAACGTTGGCCAAGGACGATTCGCCCGCACGGAAGCTGTCACTCGACTGCACATTGACATGTCCAAGAAGGCAAGGACGGGGCCGTATCCGTACGCTACATACGTGCGATGACGCACGCACCCCCGGGACGATGACGCGCATTCGTCACAAGTCTCAACGCATAAAGCACAAGTTATCCTCTTCCTCAACTTCTCCTCCTCCTCCTCCTCTCACCCACTCGCACTCACGTGAACCACAAACCCATCCACCAGCCAAAGCCATGTCGATCCACCCCACCTTGATCTTGACAAACAACATTCATGGTGCGCGCGTCGCCGCCACGCTCGGGATCCTCTCCTCCGGTCTTCTCTCAGGTGTGTGCGACTTCCTTCGACGACGTGAAGGCGCTGACCCCGGCCAACAGGCGCGCTCCTCGCGCTCCCCACCATCGCGATCCCGAGCATCCTCGCCGCCGCGCACGCGCGGGACGGGACGCTGCTGAGGAAGGCGTGGCTGCGGTTAAGGGCGCGCGCGGGCGGGGTGTGCGGTGCGGTGGGGGGCGCGGCGATAGGCGCGTTTCTGTGGGCGGGGGCGGTTTTGTACTATGTGGGCGCGCGCGGGGCGACCGGGCGGACGTGGGCGTATTTGGGGGCGGGGGTGTTAAGCGCGGGTGCGGGGATGGGGGTGGGGATGGGTGAGCGGGCGGGGGAGAGGGATGGGGAAGGGGGGAGTGTGGGGGAGAGGGAGAGGGACGGGGATGTGAGGGAGATCGTCACGTGGAGTCGGGAGAGTTGGGCGCGGGGCGCGGTCGCGGTGGTTGGGTTCGGGCTGGGGGTGTGGGCGACGACGACGGGGGAGGGCGGCGGCGTGAGATGCATCCCTTCTCTTTCGATATGTCGGGGCTTTCTTTTTTGATATGTATCAACACAATACACGATCATCGAGAAACTCGTCGTACGCGTCTCGATCCTTCGGATGGGTTGTCCCTGTCGTCCGTGGCCGAGCATGAAGATATTTGATGCTGGGATCGCAGTCTGAGGATTTTAAGCGCAAAGTCGGGGGACATTCGATTCGCCATTCGGACGAGAAAAGGAGCTGGATGGTGGGTTGACGGGTCTACGGCATTCTCTGATCTCAAGGCGTAGGGGAAAAAGGGGGTGGGGCGGGGGCGATCCAGCGGTGAAAGCCCCGGTATGCCTGCCGGGGATAGTAAACAGCCACGCAGAAACTTTGTTTCTCCTGGGTTCTAACGTACATACTTCTCGGTGGCGCATCTTTACGGTCGCGACCGGCGTGGCAGAAAAGGGAGGACCAGGGGTTGAGCTTGTCCAGGATGTAAGGGGGAATTGAAAGCGGGCTGTTCCTCGGGGAAGATGTGGTGATGGTCCGTGCTGCGAGGGTGGGTAGTGAGCGATGGTGGTGGGCGTCGGGGTCTAGGCTAGAGTTTGAGAGCGGAGTTTGGTAGGACGGCAGCGGGACGATCCGACATGGAGGCGGTGTGTCACTGTTTACGGGTACGGTGTGCAGCGAGGCGAGTCTAAGGGAGGGCGATAGACCTCAATCGTTAGGAAGGTCGAACTCGGGCGGGGGGGAGCGGGCGTCGGAGACTAGGCTAGAGCAGACCCGCACGACGGGGAAGTTGGCAGGACGATCTGCGGAGGGGAGACCCAGCGGGGCGAGGGAAGGGAAGGATAGACTTTGATCATCATCGGTAGGAAGGTCGCGCTCGGAGGGCGAGTTCAAAGTTCGAACTTGAGAGCGAGGGCGTGGACGGCCCGTGTCGGTGGCGCGTTGCGAAGTGAGGCGGGAGGGGAGATTTTGTGGGACTCCGGGTATGTACATGTTTAGTGTGAGGCGAGGGGACTGCGTCTCGAGACCAGACGCCACATGGGGAGGGGATGCGTCCGAGCGTCCGTGCGTATTTCTCCTCCACCTGGAGTCTGCTGGAAACCCATAACACAGGCTCTGCGTCGATGGGGGGCACGGAACTTGGAAAGACGACGGGAAGAGAGGAAAATGAACGCGGGCGACTATCCCACCGGGACGATTCCGAGGCGAGGTGATCAAGGTGAACGTTAGAAAATAGCCACAGTCCGCTTCCTGACGACCCCACTCGCTTTCGATCGACTCGACCCGACTGGAAGACGGCGCACGCGGTCGGCATCCGGAACGGGGAGGGGACCGCGCAAGAGGGAGTCGACCGTATTGATTGGATTGATCGTGGAACGCACATCCACCCCTGGATGCCTTCTCCGCGGGGCAGGAAAGAGCGGTCCACGCTGGCGTTATTGGAGAGCGCAGAGGAGCGCAACGAGGGCCTGCCAACGCACGGAGAGAGAAAAAAAAACAATAGAAAGGACAGGGGAACCGCCAGCCTCGCGGCGCCACCATCCCTCCTCGTGCCCGCACGACCTCCCATTCTCCTGGTACACAGTACGCGATAGGAGTATTTTCAATCCCGGGATTTGCTGATGCCCACTCCGCCTTACCGCGCGACCGAATGACCTTGTGACTCGGGGGGAAGAGCGTAGGATGGAGCGGTCAGAAAAGGCGAGGAAGCATGCTGGTATGTATAAGCGTCGGAGCGAAGACGGTTGGCTGTGGGGTGTGTGTAGGACCGGCGGTGGAAGGATATAGAGACTACGGCCGATGATGTTGAATAAACCTGAGCCTGTCCATGGGGAGGGCCGTGCCGCGCTAGGCCACGGCCGCCGGAGAACAGACCGTTTCCCCTTTCCAAGTTGTTTGCTTTCTGGTTGAATCGGTAACACCGGCGAACCCATGGCGAGGAGAACGAGCTGCTGGAAATAGCAGGTCACGACTCGCGCCACGATGACCGGTTGCTCATGTTGCACAGTCGAACCGCGCGTCCAAACGTTCACCGCTAGCGCGACCCGCTCGAAGGTCAAGATCGCGCCGCCACAAGGCGAGAACTTGGCCGTGGCAGAAAGAAACGCGCCGCTGCTGTCATGATTGTCGTCCTGCTTCCATCGTGACGGGCGGCGATTGAAGATCGGCACTATAGCAAGTCTCAGGACTCGACGGCAGGGAGCCTCCGAGCCGGAGTTCTGTGCTGAGCTTCAGCACCCGCGACGTGTATGTGGTCGTTCGAGTCCACCCTCCAAGCGGTCTTGATCGAATCGTAATGCCCCCGCCGCCACGCTCAAGAAGAAACCGGAAGGCCTTCCCATCCACGCATGCCCCCACGTTTCAACCGGTTGATGTCAATGATTTCTCATTGCCCGTTTTTTGAGGTCTCCGCGCTGCGTCGTGAAATGAGTAAGGGCAGGAAGCGCGAGGCGCAGGGCTTGGACGGCGACTAAACTTGGAGACGAAGGATCGGCCGCAGGGAGCACCGACGTCAAGCGACCAGCGATCAAGGGGTTCTGTGGCTCGCGACGCGCACCGTGGACTTGTACAGCGCCCGCGTGTACGAAGAGCCTTAGGGCGATCGTCACGAGAGCCGTGGGGCTCGGAGAGTACCGATCTCTGGGAGTGGGAGTCAGGCTTGCGCAGGATATTTTGATAGGACACTACTGCAGATAGAGAGAGAGAGAGAGAATCCCGGGGTAAAGTGGGCGAATTATCGACGGGTCTAGTCGCGATTCAGAGGCCAGGGGGTGCGCTTTGCTGTGTTGGGCGCGCGGCTACGTGGCTTCGAGTTGTAGACCGTGGATGACCGTGACTCGAATCCACAGAGCGGGGTGGGTCTCCTCGTTCAATAAATGGGCGCAGGACGAGCGGGGGACGCCCGCGTAGCGCCAGCACTGGTGCGATCTAGAGTGTGCTTCATGGCAAAGTTGGAGCCAAATAAATCGATGGGCATGTATAATACGGCTCACCTCTGTTCCGCAAACACTGGAGCCTCCTCGTGATGGCTTGAGATGGTTCTCTCGACCGTTGAAGCGCGCAGGAGGCGGGAGCATGATCGTCGAGTCGAAAGAGGAACAAGCAGGAAGGGCGGAGACGCCAGAACATGTCTAAGCTCCCACTGCACACAGGAACGTCGGTGGTTGTAAGTTATACACTTACTCGCAGATTCACGACGTTCAGCGTCAAGATTGAGACGTGCGGGCGAAGGAGGAGCCTAGGGCGCTTGCTGGCAGGCGCTCGATAAACTTGAAAGGCTCGCTGGCTCGGTCTTGCGGCTCACTCCTGCCGCTCGGAACGGGTGCGGAACGGAGAGGCGCACGTGGCCCAGGGCTCGTGCCCGTCGCCCGTTCGCGATGATGGACCCGCGAAACGACCATGTCGACTTATGGCACTGCTCGCCACGCGCCCTCCGCCTTCGCCTCGTCTCCCGCATCGACCACGCTCTTTCGAAGACTGACGTGGGAGGGCACGGTCCCGCTCGAAATTCGCGTCGATTCCAAGGAGCTGCCCGCGAACAGCAACCGCGGCCTCGAGTGCTACTTCATCCAAGCCCCCCGCGTCAGCTACCTGCCCCTGCTCATCCCCGAGATCAAGCGTTTCCTGACGGATGTCGTGTTTGACGACGACGCGGCGCGCATTCTGAAGGAGGAGGATTGGTGGTTCGAGAGCGAGGACGGGCATCTGCTCAAGTGGTACGTTCCCCGTTCGCGATGCCTTCCGCTCTGACGCTCGCTGATCGCCCCCAACAGGCATTGGCCGATAGGTCTCATATACGACAGCCACACCATCCTTGCATCCACCCGCCCAACTCCCACGCCCACCCGCTCGCAGGCCGTCCCCATGCGCCTCGTCCTCCACCTCGCCTCTCCACCCACAGATAAACTTTTGCTCGCGCCCAGTGCGGAGGCGTGCAAACAGGCATTCATGGGCCAGCTCAAGGAAGCCGATTTCCTGCGCTGGGGAAGCACGAAGCGGATGACGGGGCTTCGCAAGGCGGAGCAGGACGGAATATGGGAGGGAATCAAAGAGCGTGCGTCAGCCTGCGTGCTCTCCTCTTTCTACCGGGAAACTGTGATTCATCTACTTTCTCGTCGTATAGATAACTTTGACGACTACTGGCGCGTCGCGGCCAAGGTGACGCCGACGACGACTCCGGCGCGGCCTCGTTCCCCACCAGTCCCGCCATCCTCGGCGTCGATGCACTCAAGACCGCCTTCGGCCGACCCCCAGGGCGTACCAGACCGCGACGGCGCGTACAGCGTGCGCAACGTTCCAGTGAGGCTCTATCTCCCAGACGGACCCGTCATACAAGATCTCGCCCCACCTTTGCTCGAGGACGGTAAGCACTCTCGTCCATGCCTTTCTCCCTTCGAGCATGCGTCCCCCCTCTCCCCCTTCAATTATATCTCCCGAATGACGCACTGATTGCTGTCGCATCTTGCGATTTCGATTCTCAGGCTCACCGAACACGCTCTCGGATTTTCTGTCGTTGCATCTCCCGGTGCTGTTCCCCGCACCCGCGTCGACGTCGCAAGCCCCGCGCAACCTCGGCTACGCCCTCGTACAGGGCGTTATAGCGCCCCCGGAAGCTGAGATGGCGTGGTTGGGCGCGTGCATGGCGGGCGCGGACGGGTGGGTGAACGTGTGCATCGGACTCGTGCGCGACGACTCGGGACAGATAACATACACACACGCTCACGAGCCAACCGTTTTCTCAATACCATCTCATCAGTTGCTGTGGAAGAATTCTCGTACATGCTCTCCGTTATACCCCAACTTGAAACAAAGTTTGTATGTAACTGTACAGACCGGCGTCTCGACCATTTCGACTTGCCCGCTCAGAGTGGCAGAAAACGGCAAGTGCTAACTATGTACGTCACGGCATGTCCCCTCCAGATTGGCGCCGCGCGCTGTCAATTCAGAAATAGCATCTACTGTGTAAGGTTTCCAAACCATGGCCGAGACAATAAAACTTACCGGAGCTTACATATCACAGGCGACGAGCGGTCTCGGTAAACTCAGTTATCTAGTAAGTCCTCGGTCAGCAATGCGCAATGAATATTGGATACAAGATGAGCAAGCCGGCCACTGCGCAAACCGTGTGCGTTGCTCGAAGCGGTACGGCCGATCACGGTTGTCGAATGGCAGGGATTGCCGTGCGGGAATTTGGCTGTCAGCGTCCTCATCAGTATGTGAACCGCATAAGGAATCGGTCATCCGTTTTGCAGAAGATAGTGAGTCACGTGCACGCATTGTCGTTGAATCCGTCGTCGACCGGACCTCAGCCTATCCATTGCTCCGCCAGACCCAGCCGTCGATGTCGATCGTCCACAGTCCATCCGCCGAGGATTCGTCGTCGCGATTACGCCATTTTCACCTTGTTTACTTGCCGAAATGGCAGATCACAGTGATAAGTATGACGTTCTGATGCCACTCCCACTGGCACCACGGTCATCGGACGCCCCCCCTTGGGCGTACCAGTGCAAGCCTGAGGGACGCGCGGGACGAGGTTTTCGCCGAAGGAAGCCGTTGCGTTGCGTTATGTATGTAAGTACTTACCCTTACTTATTCGTGTGTGCAGTTCGTGCGAGTGCATTCGCTCGCTGACGTCGGGAGATCCATCGGTACGTCAATTGACTGTTTGTGCTTTTTAATTTTCCTCAACATTGAGGCGGCGGGCGCGGGCGCAACGGCCTCGAAAATGGATTCAGGAATCAGAACGTGACGCCGTCGGCGCCCGCCGCGGGGCCAGTGCGTGCGTACTCGCTTTGCATCTACGTAGTACAGAAGCTACGAGGAATCGCGTCTGTAGCGGCTGCCAGGCCTCTCGCCTGCGATCACACTGAATGTCAACCTCCGCACGCTGTACGGGGGTAAGTAGCATTGCGTCGCGGCCCATTTGGCAGTCGAGGGTCACTAAACGGCAATCTCGTTGATGAGATCACCGATGCGCGTCGACGAGTTGGAATGGGCGTCTGTCCGGCCGCGGGGAAGGTGGCGAGTACAAGACGTGCTGTTTACAGAAAGAAGTGCTGCTCATCGACATCCCGCCTCGCGTGGATGGGGGGTGTACGTTTCTTCGAGTCATGGGAACTCGGGGGGAGAAGCATCGAAGACGGCAGTTGGAATCTAACTTGGAGTCAAAGCCAGAGCCCTCTCTCCCGTCGTGTGTTCAAATCTCCCCGCCAAGCTCAAGCTCGGGCTGATGCTCGCAAGAGCAGGATGGATGTGGAGAGAAGGCACCGGGTGCTACTAATAGCAAGGGCATCTCCGAGGGTTTTCGATCACAATATGACCGGTGAAATGCGAGGTGGACAAAATTGTCAGAAGCGATGATACTGCCAAAGGAAGGGGGGCTGCTTCGATTCACAGTGGCGCGTTCCCCATATGTACGCGGGGGCTCGGAGCTCAAGAACGGCGCCCCGTCTGCTCGACGGTGCAGATGCTCGAGGACGCCCCACCGACTGGAGGGTCGGTGCTGAAGTCAGAGGTCGAGAAGAATGTATGATATGATACAATGCGATTAATGGCTATAACAATACAGGTGTGCTACATGAGATAGATCAATAGCGATGCGCGTGCGGCGTCCGTCGGAAAGACGAAGGAGGTGGGGAGGAACAAGCAGCAACAAAACAAATAGAACGCAGCGATGAAAAACGATACAGCCAGTGAACGCCCCACACGTCCTCATCGTGAAATTCAAAAAAAAAAAAAACCCCCGACCCCGCGTCGCGGTCGTGTGGCAGATGCCAAGGGCGCGACAGTGGGAAAGGGATGGGAGGAGAGCGGGCGAGGGAATAGGCCACGGATCATCACCGCGTCTGCACTGTGGAATCAATAGCCAACGTCCAGCGTCAGAATCGCCTCTTGCGCGCACGAGGATGGGTACGAGAACGGGACGCGGATTGGTTATGAGCGCGACTGACCGGGCGTTTGCTGCAGGCTCACGACGGCCGCCCAGGTGCGCCGGTAGATTTCCCGCTCGTGATCGCTCAGGCCGGGGGCGGGATTCTCTTGTCCCATGCCCATGTTCATCGCGAACTTCATCGCGGTCTGACGAGGGAAGAACATCAGATCTGGCTGGCGCCGCGGACGTAGAAGGAGAGAACAACGCACTTGGCGCCACTCGACAAATACTGGGCGACAACACCGACAATATCAGCAAAATAACGACGCGAACGGATACGAGGAGCACCGTTTCGCTTACCGTCGCTCTTGCTCTCCGAGTGCGCAATAAGGATGATCGCGTGCAGGGTGTCGAGGTAGGAGGCATTCGAGCTTTGCGAGACGAGGTGCTGCGATGACGAAAGGTAAAAAGGTCCAGAATCAATACACCGCGGGCGCGGGCGGTAGGCACCCCGACTTACCTTCGCGTTGTTCGTATATGTGGCTGCAGCGGCTATCGGACCCCGGTCTGCCACCGCGGGGCACTGTGAGTATCTAACGCGCAGACGTCAGTCGAATGTTCCAGATGGGTCGAGGATGGGACGGGAGGGCGGGTGCAGACGGACCTTGAAGCGTGCGCGGCGATTCCGTTGGCGAGCGCCGGCGCGAGGGTGTTGCTGTACAGACGAGCGGCGATGTCGTCGTACTGCAGGAAGGTAAAGACCCTGCCGAGGTACTCGAAGAAAATCTGGACGAAGTGGGACATCAGGGACGGGTGGGGAAGCTCAGTGTGGCGGGGGTCGACTGAGGGCTGAGGACGAAGAACGATGGTCCGATTGAAAGTCCGCACGAGGGCGGTAAGAGCTCGAGGGATTCTGAGGGGGGGCGCCTGGAAGGCCGGTGGGGAATGTGTAGGGCGAGTAATCGGATCGCGTGCCACCGACGGCGGGGAGCGGGGTAGAGGCGAAATAGCTTGTGCTGCGATTGGATCCCGTTAGCCGCGGCGGCGCGGTGGCGGACAAAAATAAGACGTGCCGTTGGTCGTTGCCCTCGGGAGAATACCACGTTCCGGAGGATGATTGGGGCGCAGACGAAGCGTAGGGAGAGGGAGGGCCCGAGGGGTAGCGATGACCGAGCGGGGCCGGGGAATGGGAGTCAGCGTGGATCCAGGCGCTGTCGCCGGGGGGGCTTCTGCGCGCGCCATACATCGGCGCATACGATGGGCTCCTGTCGTGTGTGCCCGCGCGGTGTGGGGAGGACTGACGGCTGTTGGAGGAAGTCGATCCACCGCTGACGATGCGACTGCGTTCGGCAAAGTAGCGCTCGCGGTCGCGGAACTCGCAGGAGACGTTGCCGGCCTGGCAGGCTTCGCACTTGTCCTGCGACCTGGTCTGTACACATTTTATCTTCTTGAGACGACTGTGGAAGGGGGATGAACGGGTGGGTGAGCGGGGGAATGGGTGAAGGAAAGGAGGGACGCACCAGTTGTCGCAGGACGTGACGAGCCTGGGACGCTTCTCCTGGGTGTGGTTGATCTGGGGGGACTCGTGCACGAAGCGAAGGCTATCCATTAAGTATGGGGAACGCGAAGAAAAGCAAAGCGCTGTCGAGAGAAGGAAAGGGGCGGTAAGCGAGAAGAATATGACGAAGGCCATCTTAAATAGCGTCGCGTCATGGTCGTCCCTCCGCCAAAGGACAACCAACGCGGTCAGCGCTCGGCCTGAGCCTCGAAGGCAAGAGGCTTAGGAAGGCACGGCAGATCGGCGTATTGGCGCAGCAAATTTTGTTAGCCTTCTCTCTTTCACTGCATCGTCTTTTCTTGCGGATCGTACCTTGCGACGGGCGAGATCCGACACCCACGGCAACATCCAATCTGCATCCAATTCACGCCCACGGTCTCCCTCATAAACCGACCGTGTCCGAGTCCGAGTCGTGCCATTATTATGTCAATCGGGCCTCCGTCCACCATCGGCCCATGGACTGCCTGATGGATCGTCGCCGTCTCGACTCGGAAGGTTGGCTTTGGCGCACGACTCGGACAAGACCCTCCTCCTCGCACACAGCGCCGCGTTGTGCCAAATCGCAGGCAGTGGGCGTCATGACTCACCACATCTCGAGCAGTCTCTCGGGTCGCGAGACCCCTTCACCCACAACCGGTTCGGTTCGTATCGAACCACCAAACCCCTCTCTGATCACTCGCCAAGCCTGCCACCCACCGCTTCAATGGCTTGTGGGACAGACAGCAGTATCGAGTGGATACAAAGCGCAACGTATAGAACCCTTAAAGGAAGCGCCTGCGATGAGTCCACCGCCGCGCCGTGTAAACTCGTGGAAAACGAAGGCATGCCTCGCCGAGGGCAGTGTCGTCAAAGCGCGCTCTACTTACCCTTACTCACAGGCATTTGGACACGGCGCGCATCCGAGGCCGTGACGCTCCGGCACGCTCAGACGAGAATAGCACGCCCTGCACGGCACCCCGTTGGCACCAGAGCAACATCCGATATTATGTAGCGTCACTGACATACACCTGAACTTCGAACTTGCATTCATTGGCACCATGCGCCCAAACGTAACCAGTTGTCGTGAAACGATCGAAAACTTCGACTACGCTCGGTACGAGACAGGACCGACGGGCACATGTGGATGTCGCAGCGTTGCGGTCAGCGAACTCGGATATCAAACACAATGGACTATACAGCATCCCGCATCGGCGGTCTCAGGTGATACGCAAAGCACCCTAGCTCAAACCTGGTGGGTTTCTCTCGCGACCCACAGGGTCAATAAAGCACCGTAATATACTTGAGCGCGGCTGAAGCCACCGTCGCGCGCTGGAATTGATCAAGATCAAAAGCGGGCGAGTCTCCAGTCCGCGTCCTGGACTGCAGCCATCTGGTAAGTAAGTGTGTGGGTGGCGGCGTTGACGCGTCTCCCCAGAGTCCCCACCGGCGTTGCCCTCGAATGCGAGGGGTACGTCTAGGACTCTATGCTAAGTTATCAGGACTCGGATGCCTATCTCCGGAAGGGAATCCGCACATCCTCGACATTCTAGCACCTGTCAAATAGAATAGCGTGCATTACGGGCAAACATGATGATGAAATCCCGACCGCGGGCGAAATCGCTTTTTTTACAGTCCCGCCGTATGAGGGACTCCGCAACCCCGACCGTTTCCCCGCCCGCGAGCCCCGCTCTCCGGTCAACGTCGTCGATTGCGATAATCTGCGTCGTCCGGCCCTTGAGCTTGGGCCGCGGGGTCCTCGTCGGCGCTAAACACCACGTCGGTAGGGGCGGTCGGCGGGCGTCGATCGCGTTCCTGGATGGGGTGAGACGGGGGCAAGTAAGTAAGTGACAGGGTCACTTTGGCTGGGATATCCGGACGCGCAGAGATCGTCGGGCGGTTCAGCGGGCTGGAACGACTCGGAGCGCGGGAGGGGAACGCGATAGAGGGGGTCACTCGCCTGTTCGTGCATGACGAGGGGCACGTCGTCGCTCGCGAGGTGGTGATATCCGTTGCCGTCGAGATCGACCTCGACTTCGTCTGATATGAGCCGACCATGTGCGTCCAGCGGGATCGGGGAGTCGATGGTTCTTCGGTACTTGTGGTAGGTGAAAAGGGCGATGCCTGCGCACAGGGCAGGGACGGCGAGTCGCGCCGGCGATATTGAGAGCAAAGATGCGGAAGACAAGAGCGATCGGAGGAGGGAAGGTGGCGACGCGAAGGCATCGTAAGAAGCAAGGAAGAAGAGTTGGAAGGGGGGGGGGGGGAAACTCACCGCAGACGGTTATGGCGACGCCCGTGATATTGAGGGGGGTCAGCTCGTCTCCGAAGAACCACGCGGAGAATGAGATGGTGGTGACCTCTTTTGCTATTCCTGCAATCGACATTGGAATGACGCCCGTCCGCTGTATGATGCTGATGAGGAGGAAGCCAATTCGCGATCAGATATGCATACGAACAAGCTCCAACGACCAGACGTACCTGTACTCGCTGAGAACCATACCGAAAGCTAAGGTGCCCGGAAGGAAGAGAAGGAACAGCGTCCGGAGGGAGGTGCTCATGCCATCGAAGAAAGGTCCACCGAGGAGTGTGCTCCAAGAATCTAGGAAGATGCTCACAAGGCCTACAGTGAGGCCCATGATAGGCGAGAGCCAGAATATTGCAGCCGCAGGGTTGTCCATCCCGACTTTCTTGTCGCGCATGAGAAGCTGGGTGAGGGCCCAGCGGAGACCACCAAGGGCGCTGGCGGACAAGACGAGGATAAGGCCGGACAGGACGAAATGGGTTTCGGTCGCGACCATGAGGAGAACGCCGGAGAAGATGAGGAAAATGACGCCGATGAGGCGGAAGGAGAATGATTCCAGACGAAAAAGGAAGGCAAAGAGAAGGACGAAGATTAAGGACGAGGATTTACACATAGCTGAATTCGAGGAGGTTGAGAATGGGAGCGCAATACACGAGGAGAAGGTACACACTGTAGAAGGAGAGCGTGATCGTCCGTAGGGAAAGGTTTGACAATCCTATGTCTAGGCCTGTGGTCACAGCCGTGGGCACGGCTTTGCGACTGAACGAATCGACAGGTCAGCACTGGCACATGAGGTTGAGACAAACACAAAGAGGACTGTAGTCATCCTCGTCCTGATCATGCTCCCTAGAACCTCTTCCGCACGACAGGCGCGATGAATAACAAAAAACCCACCCGTAATCGCTCCGTGAGGGCGTATGTTGTGGATGAAACGTCTTGGGCCATCCAAATCGCAAAACGGCGGCAAGGATAAACTGAACGAACATGTGCAGCATGGTCACGAACAAGGGGAACGGGAATCCGAAGTGCTCCGGGGAAAACATCCACTTGTTGTACAGCGACAGCACCAGCGCGAACACGAACCTGCACATCAACGCAGTAAGCTTCGGACAGGCAAAGCGAGGAAGAATGGAAAGCGCACCAGGAGCCCATGAAAAGCGCGTTCACCATCGCGTTCCGCCACCATAACCGTTTCTTCTCCGCTACCGACGCCAGGTGCTGATCTTGCCCCGGGTAGTCCAGCTCGTCGTCCAACTCCTCCACTCCAACTCCATCTCCAGAACCGTTCCGGTCCGCCATATGACTTCTTAAGAGCAGGAATTATGTTGAGAACATGAGGTAGAAGGGAAGTGTCGGTGGGTATGCGACGCTGACGGAAGGGTGAAGTTCAAGCGCACTGCGTTGTCTGCTCTCGACCGTCTCGAGGACGGGCGTGGCGGTGAGTGACATGTCACGGAATGTGATGTAACACTTCGTTACGTTACGTTACGTCACCCCTCTTCCTTCAACTTCAAATTGGGCGGTTTTGCTGCTTGCAGCAAGTACAAGTACCAACATACGCGCCCATGTAAAATATCTCTCTTTGCTGCCAAAGAGTATCGGTGTGATCTGAAACACGAGAAACAGACACCGCACTCAACTCCAAGACAGATTCTAAGTAAGGTCAATTTTGTTTGATCCACCCTACCATCTGCCAACGGGGCGGCCTGACCCAGAAAAATCTGCGGCCTGGCCCGAAAAATCTGACCAGGTCCACCAGGGTCCACCCACGGCGAAAAATTCACACCGCAAACAGCACGGTATGTATGTAAGTATAGAATAAGTATGCCGAGCTGTCGGTGATCTACGTCACCCTGATGGCCGACTCGGAAAGCCTATACGATTATGTCCTGCTCGAATTCAGTTGTGCGCGTGGCGCCCGACGAAGGGTGGGTTCGATAACGTGTGCTCACTGACTGTACAATCACAATCACCAGCACGCCGAGGGTCTCACACCGAACCCCCAGACCGAACCGCTCGTCCGTTCCAAAAGACATGCGTATGAAAAGGGAAAAACGTAAGCATGCGCGTATCATTCCCCAGTGGACGTCTCCCCGTCGGCAGGCAACCCGTCTGCAACGGCCACCTTGCCCAACGATGTCTGAGTTGCAGCGGCGCTGGGCGCGCTCAAATGTTTAGGGTCGCGCCTGGGAGAAAAATCGGAATGGATCGTCACGTAGGCGTATCATGCAACGAAATTGAAAAAAGGAAGAAGGCGGTGGTGGTGGCCATGGAGAGAACGAAGAGGGCTCACCATGTGCGCCAGTGATCGAACTGTTTTTGGTTCAGAGCCTCGCGCAGGTCGTCCTTGCCGACTTCGGCACGGAATTGAGCATTCTGCAGGAGTTCGAGGTGGTGAAGCGCGTGCGGGTACCTGCGATCGCAACATTTTTTTTTGTACGACGCAAGATAAAAACGTGAACGGGTAAGAACGGCGAGAGGGGAGACGCACGCAGGTGGGAGTATGTGAGGGGGGGAGGGGACGCACTGTATGAAGCGCGCGTAATCCTTCTCTTTCCAATAAAGCAGATACGCGAGATAGTTTATGAAGGCTGGTTGGTGGAGCACACCCTGTTGCGCCAGAGAATGCAGATAAAATGGGTTCGCGAGCGCCTGGACGAACTCGAGCTCAAGCTCAAACCGTGCGCGATTGTTCTCCCGCGCTGGATCGACGACGCTGGGAGGGTCGGGCGGTACGGCAGAGGGGCTCCTCGGAGGCGTTTGGGCCATCGACTCGTCTCGGTCTTGCCTGATCCTGTTCGGAGAAAAACTTGGTGTCAGGGAGAACGCAAGGGGGGGTGGGGGGTAGGTAATTACAAAGGCTCGGCAATGCGGGATGAGTAAGGCGATCTGGGGAAGAACGGAGTCGCGGGGAGTCGCGGGGAAGAGGGCGTGCGATCTAGTGAATAGAAAGGATAGTGCGGGCGTAGCGCGCCGTTCTGTGCGTGCATGACAGACATGGTCCGAGTCGCGCGTTACGAGCGTGTATTCCTGTGAGAGAGGGATACGCATGAGTCGTGTCGATGATAAGTACCTTTTGGCTTGCGCGCTGTAGTGGGAGGTGAGTGAGAAGACGAACGAGGAGTGCGACTTGGAAATTGCGAGCGTCTGATCAAACAGATGCTCTCCCACGATCACGCTCGACGCGACACGCGTCGTGCCAGCGCCATCCTCCGTCCCATCCTCCCTCTCCTCCTTCTCTCCCACCATATCCGATTTTGAACTTCAAAATGTCTGAAGACGACGACTCGAGCGGGTGGCAGCTGACCGAATCTGACCCCGGCGTCTTCACGTGCGTCTTCACCGATCCAAGTTGACCGAAAATCTGAACCACTTCACATCCTCAGCGAGCTCCTCAAAACGCTCGGTGTCCCGCTCGTCGTCGACGATCTATATTCTCTCGACGCGGGCTCTCTCACGCCTCTCCAGCCCCTCCGCGCCCTCATCTTCCTCTTCAAATGGCTTCCAGGCGCAGGCGAGCCCTCCAGCACCGGCGGCACCTACGACGAAGATTTCCCGGGGTTCTTCGCCCACCAAGTCGTCAACAACGCCTGCGCCACCCTCGCTGTCCTCAACGCCCTCGGAAATATCCCAGAGCTCCCCCAAGGCCAGCCCCTCGCCGATCTCATCTCCTTCACCACCGGCATGGACGCCCAGACAAGGGGAATGGTCGTCACGAGTGCGGACTGGCTGCGCGAGGCCCACAACGCGTTGTCCCCGCCCGCCGCGATCTCCCTCGACGGCCTCAACCTCCCCAAAACGACCGAGGACGCGTACCATTTCGTGGTCTATCTCCCCGCCCTCGGGTCCGTGTACGAGCTCGACGGGCTGAAGCCGTCCCCGATCCGGCACGGGGCGTACCAGACCCAGGGCGAGGGATGGATCCACAAAGCGCGGTGCGTGCCCTTCGTTCGCGTCCGGTCTCATCGTGTCTAACCATGTGTGTAGGGAGGTCATCGAGGCGCGCATCGCGACGTACCCCGCAGGCGCGGTACGTTCTCTTTCTCCCCCTCGAGCTGCCTCTCTTCTGAATCGACGGCGTCCAAGCTCGAGTTTAGCCTGTTGGCCCTCCACGACGACCCGCTTCCCGCCCTACAACAGCAGCTTCAAGCCTTCCAGCAATCCGGGAATGGTGCTGCCGCGGCCGAGGTGGCGCAGCAGCTTGCGAACGAGAACGCGAAGCGAGAGCGATGGGCGGTGCGTCTTTCCATCCTCCTCCTCGTAGTTTCCTTCTCTGACGGTTCGTTGCCAGTTCGAAAACAGCCTTCGACGGCACAATCACCTTGGCCTCATCCACGCGCTCCTCGTCGCGCTCGGGAAATCGGGACGGCTCGTGGGTGCGACGGAGGGCGCGCGGACGGCGATGCGGCAGCGAGTGGAGGCGCGGAGAGCAAAGGGACAATCGGCGATGGATGAGGATTGATTACGAGGGAGCCTCGAGCTATAGCAATGCCCCGGCGGATGGTTGGCGTGATGTGTAGCATTCTTATTGAACACTTCGCGTTGTCCGTCCGAAAGAAAACGACAATGTAACTGTACACAGCTGAACCACGCGCCGTCGCATCGGTCACTAGGTTGGTGGACAGGCCCTTTCCCTTTCTTCCATTCTTCTTGTCTCTCTATTTGTTCCCTGCAAACAAGGTTCCCTGTTATCTGCCCACCCACCGTCGGTCGAAATAGACTTTAAACAGGAAAAAAAAAAAATCTACCCACCCATCTTGACCGTGTATTCTCATTCCCTTCTCCCTTAAATTAACAACTTCCTGTCATTTCCCTCGTTTGGACCCACAGATGACATGCGACAGTTTGTAACGAAGTCGAGTGCCGAATGGCCCATCTATCCATGGAGCATGGAGGCCCGTGGCCTGACATAGTATATGCGTAGACGGTCCTTGCGATCGTTCAATAACCTTTGAACTGAGTGGGGGAAGTCCGGCTCGCACTGCAGCATGTCACCAAGCTTTTGCTGTGGCCCTTCCAATTAAATCAAAATCAACGATTCTTGAAGACTCGTACTACTACCTCGCGGCTCTGACTCCCCAGTTTGTCGTCCAACCCTCCGGCCACATGCACCACCACCTCTCCTTCTCTTCCTCTCCCCCTCCCTCCCCCCTCCCCTTCCCCTTATCCAAACCCCCTTCCACCTTCCCGAGCCCCCCAAAGGGCCCGACCACCCCTATCCATGTTCTTACCGCGCTCCCTCCCTCCATTCGCATGTTTGACCACCATCGTCCGCCGCAGCGATCGTACCGCCCCGTTATCGTGAAGGCGTGTCCGTGCTCGTCTGTTCCGGTACCGCGGACGAAGATGGATCCCATGAGGGGTGTAGCGGGAGTGGAGAGATTGGCAGAAGGAGAAGAAACGCGACAGAGCGTAAACGCTACCGGCGTCCGCCTCGTCCCCACATATCCCTGCACCTCGCCCGAAGGCCCATATACCCGTATATCAAACGCGTGGCCCGTCCATGGTATGCCCTTTGACCCATCGCCCTCGAACAGGGCGTCCAGAGGCGTTCGTGCGGTTGGTGACTTTAACCAGCCCTCGTCTTCGTCTTCGTCGTCATTGCCCCCTCTTTCGTCTTCGTCCCCAGCCCCAAACCCCGGCCCACTCCACACCGCACCGGCAGGAAACACAGGCACGTCCGTCGGCCCGTCCCGCTTCAGATCAACGTGAACGAGGACGAAGAGGAGGTTAAAGAGCGCGTTGGACCGCGCGCGGGTTTCGTTCGAGGATGCTTGGCGCTCGCGGTCAGGATCCGTGCGCTCATGGCCTTGCTCGAGGAGGGGAGGCGCGCAGAGCTCGCGGTAGAGTTCGCGCGCTGGTCCTGCGGCGGATAGACGCGCGAAAAGCGTGGGCCAAAGCGCGTCCTCGATGCCCTCCAGCAGTCCCTCGACCGCGGCGCGATCGCCTGACAGCGGCGCGCGTTCGGTCAAAAGTGCAGAATGCAGGGGACGAGGAGGGCGCACCGAGCAGCAGCAGATTCCCAACGCACGCGCACGCGCGCTCGAAGGACGCGCAATCATCCGCGCTCGTGCTCGAGCCGCGGAGGTGGGGTGCGAGACAGCGCACGAGGACGCAACGAAGGACAGTGCGCCAGATGGGACGGTAGGCGGGTTGTAGGAGGGTCGGGATCGTGCGTGCGCCTGTTGTGGGGGGGAGGGGGGGTGAGAAGGGGGACGAGACGAGGGGGAGGGAGGGGGGAGACGTACGATGTCGGACGAGGAGCGCGGGGAGGACCTCGCCGATATCCTCGAGCCAGGCGTACATTTTCAGCCCGTGGAGGGCGTGCGTGCCGTCCCACGCGTCGCAATCGAACATCTCGTTCTCCAGCTTGTCGTCGTCGTCGTCACGGGCGTTGGTGCTGAGCACTCCATCGCGGTCAAGCTCGCGGTCCGGTTGGTCGTCCTCGTCCTTGCCGTATGCGTTTGCGTTTGCATCTTCGTCCTGGGTATATCCCGAGTCCAACAACGGTGCGAGGAAGTACCCCTCCGACGCCGCCTCCTCGAGCAGCCGTGCGACCTGCGCATGCACCCGCTCGACGGTCTGCCACTTGCGTAGCCGATTCTCCTGTCGCTCCTGGACTCCTTCTCCCCCTTTGTGGTTTCCCTCTCCCCTCTCTCGTTCATCGTCGGCTCCAGCTGCCCCTCCCTCGTCACCGCTCTCCCACCCCTCCACATCCCACCCCGCCCGTTCCACCCGCTGTTTATTCACCTCCGGGTCCCTCACCGCGGCGTGGAGCGCGTGGTTAGTGGACGCGAGGGAGGTGAGGTCGGCTGAGGCGGGGAGGTGGAGGGCGATAGTGCGGAGGAGGGCGGGCGAGAGGTTCGAGAGCATGATGCCGTGCTAGGTGTGCGCGTGCGCGGTGTATGCCTGCGTGCACCCTCGAGTGAGATGTGTGCAGAGGAAGGGAAAGGAAAAACGGGCTGAGAAAGAGACGCACTGATGCCCACGGCCTGCATAACCGACGGCTATGCGTTCAAACGCTCGCGTTGCGAGGGTCACGAGGCGTTGGTCCACCGCGGAATCAGTGGATACATCCCGACTGCCAGCCGCGCAGCGCGCCTGTTGTGCGCGGGCGTGCGATGAAACAGAAGATGAGAAGACGGTCGGGTGAGGACAGGCGAGGGTAGGGCCGTCGCGTCGCCAGATCAGATGGTCGTGGTCGGTGGTCAACTTGTGTGAACTCAGTGAAGTTCACGCGCCTCGCACGATTCGCAATCGGCAACGCACACCTTGTCCAGCCCCAACTCGCCGAGTCGCCTCTCAGCGGCCTTCCCAAGAGAACGAGATACATTTCGTCGGTTATTTACACCAAGCATGTACCATTTAATGTGCAGCCCCGTTTGCGGTCCAACAATTCGATCCAACGCCCGCAATAGGTAGCGCTCGACCTTCGGGCGTGCTCCGTTGAGCTCGTTCAACTCCTTACTAGTACTGCCGGTAGCGAGCACCAAGTGGCAAACGCCAACCGATGCAGCACTTCTCACGCTGCGGAAGTCTGAGACCGGAGAGGGCCCATGTCACAAACGGACGCCTTGAGATTGGAAACGCTCTCTCCCTCTCCCTCTCGCCAGCGCGCGATGTGCGCGCATAGCGCCGGCGTGACGTCCAGCCCCGCCCGAGAACGGTATTCGCGACGAAGAGTGCGTTGTCGATGTTGTCACTGGTACTCTGAGGGCGCGTGGTTGGTTGTCGCGCAACGAGCGCATAACTGGAGCGTCGTACCAGACAGAAATCCTCCGGGCACATTATCTCGCCGGATAACAAGACATATAGAGGTCCACGTACCACGCAGTAATCGTAGAGGCTCTAAGCCAACTGTACCGCATGTGCAGTGACGAGGATCCATGTCTGCTACCTGAAAGCCGCGAACTTCAGGATCAACGACTGGCTTGGACTATGTACCGGTCCTATTTCCAGGTCAGCTCGACAGGGGATTTTTCAAGCTGGACGTCCGTGGATTCATACTTATATCTGGGATGGTTTGCAATGGGTGCAAGGAGCTTGAGCCAGCTGAGATTATTTAATTCGGCAACTGCCGACCACGGGAGGATGACTGGACTGTTTTTTTCTGCGGAACATACGGGGCAACTTGACCCTGCCCTCCACCTCCACTCCTCTCCTCACGCCCTCATGTCCCAGAACGCCTATCTCGACCCCACCACAGCGCTCGACGTCCTCAAGACCTACCCCCACAGCGATGGTCTCTCCGTCCAGCAACTCATGGACTCCACCATCCACGGCGGCCTCACCTACAACGACTTCCTCATGCTACCCGGAAAGATCGATTTCGGCGCGCACTCGGTCGTCACCGAGAGCAGGGTCACTCGCAACGTCGTGTTGAAGACGCCGTTCTTCAGTAGTCCGATGGACACCGTCACGGAGGGCGAGATGGCCATTGCGATGGCGGTGCGTTTTTTCCCCTCCTCGTTCGCTTCCAGTGCAATGCTTAACGGACGTCGACGCAGCTGTTGGGGGGCATCGGCGTTATTCACCACAACCAGTCGGCAGCGTCGCAGGCGGCGATGGTCCGCGCCGTCAAGCGCCACGAGAACGGCTTTATCACCGACCCCGTCGTATTTTCTCCCAACCACACCGTCGAAGATGTTTTGGACATCAAGGCTCGTCTCGGTTTCTGTGGTATTCCCGTCACAGGTGAGTGTCCTCCTTCCGCTATCGTCTTACGAGTAGGACTGCGAGGTGGGGACCCGTCGGCCGCGTGGCCGCGTCGCGTATTTCCTTTCCCTGGGCCTAGGGGCGCGCACTCCGCATGTCGTGCAACGAGCGCACGCTCTCGCCAAGGGATAGCCACGCCTTATCTCCACCTCGCTCGTCCTCGCCAATGATGAGTCAAAACTACACTTTTAACCTTCGTTCTTCCGCACCAACGCGTTTTTTCGCGTGATATGGGGAGACGTGTATACTTTGTTCTGAACCGTTCTTCTTCTTTGGTCCATCTACGAGAATATCTGACTGAAGATTGCTTTCCGTGCAGATACTGGTGCCCTCGGTGGCAAGCTCGTTGGGATCGTCACCTCTAGGGACGTGCAATTCCACTCCGCCTCCTCCAGCCTCAGCGAGGTTATGACAACCGAGCTCGTCACCGCACCACAAGGCATCACCCTCACCCAGGCCAACGACATCCTCCGCGACTCCAAGAAGGGCAAGCTCCCCATCATCGACGCCGAGGGCCGTCTCGTCTCCCTCCTTGCGCGCTCCGACCTGCTCAAAAACCAGACCTACCCCCTGGCTTCCAAGCTCCCGGAGAGCAAACAGCTTTACTCCGCCGCGGCCATCGGGACGCGCCCCTCGGACCGCGACCGTCTCGCGCTCCTCGTCGACGCCGGACTCGACATCATCGTCCTCGACTCCTCCCAGGGCAACTCCATCTTCCAAGTCGAGATGGTCCAGTGGATCAAGGCGACCTACCCCAAACTCGAGGTCATCGCCGGAAACGTTGTCACCCGGGAGCAGGCCGCGACCCTTATCGCCGCGGGCGCGGACGGCCTCCGCGTCGGCATGGGCTCGGGCTCGATCTGCATCACCCAGGAGGTCATGGCCGTCGGACGGCCGCAGGCCACCGCCGTGTACGCCGTCGCGGAGTTCGCGAGCAAGTTCGGCGTGCCCGTCATCGCGGACGGCGGCATCTCCAACGTCGGACACATCGTCAAGGCGCTCGCGCTCGGCGCAGGCGCGGTGATGATGGGCGGGCTGCTCGCGGGCACGACCGAGGCCCCGGGGGAGTACTTCTACCACGAGGGGAAGCGCGTGAAGGCGTACCGCGGGATGGGGTCGCTCGAGGCGATGGAGCAGGGCAAGCCCGGCGCGCCGACGGCGGGAGGGAAACCGGGGACGTCGAAGTATCCGAGCCCGCCCTCGAAGGGCGAGGCGGAGAAGCATGTGCACGAGAACGCGGCAACGACGCGGTATTTCTCCGAGGCGTCGACGGTCAAGGTCGCGCAGGGTGTGTCCGGGGACGTGCAGGACAAGGGCAGCGTGAAGGACTTTTTGCCGTATCTGCACGTTGGGCTGCAGCATTCGTTCCAGGATATCGGGGTCCGGAACGTGGGCGAGTTGAGGGAGGGCGTGAAGGAAGGCAAGGTGCGGTTTGAGTTGAGGACGGCGAGCGCGCAGGTCGAGGGTGGGGTGCATGGGTTGAATTCATATACGAAGAGGCTGTTTGCTGCGGCATGAGGGTAGACGTTTTTAGGTTCCTTGGTTTGTATTAGCACATTGTTGTATCATGAGTCATTTTCGCGATCATCCACGGGGACGCAAGTTTGAGGACGACATGCTGTACATTTATGAAAGACCAATCGAAAAACATGGTTTCAAGGAATACAATTACATTAGGGAGACGGTGCAGACGCGTGGACGCGCGTAAGCATCACTGCAATCGGGTGAATTAACCCTACGACGAGGCGGTGGACCGTGACTGGAGCTTTCTCAGCGCCTGCTCTGCGGCAATATCTCGGGCAAGGTTCTTCTGAGGACCAGCCGTTCCGGTTCCGTATTCTTCCCCGTCAACTTCACAGTCGTCCGTCAGAAAATCAAAAAGGCGCGATCACGGGCGCGAATGGGACGTAGCACGCACTCTTGCAGACGCACGTCCACTTCGGATCGTGGGGCGGCCCCGACGCGCTCTCGATCCAGCTGAGCGAATCCACCATTCCCTTGGCCTGCAATACTGTCACACACCAGTATATAATCCGCGGTTTTGCGGGAAGGACGGGAGAAACGCGCACGGTTATTCAGCAAGAGCGAGGCTGGATCGGGAGGTGTGGCGTTAGTAACTTATGAGGTAGGATCCCGGATAAGGGAGGATGCGACAATCGCACACCACGCACGTCGTACTCTTGGTCCTTTGTCCGCCATAGTCTCGTTTCTGAACTCGGATCGTGAATATTGGGGGGAGCAGGAAACAGGGATGAAAACGGCACCCACCATGATTTTTGCCTTCTATCTTATACTGCAGATATCACCCCCCGGCATCCGAGTCGTCTCAAGGAACGCATCTTCTAATCTTCCGCCGTTCCATTGTTCAATGACTCCATCCATCGATCCCACCGCGGTCGCGCGCCAATTAGAGCAGCCCACGGGACCGAGTACGTCTGCTTTGTCCCTCGCATTGTTCGACCAGACGAGACGGACGGTCTATAAACTTTCCCCGCCGGTCGGATTCGGATCCCGCTCGCTCTGTCACACGCACAGAAATGCGTTGTTCGTACGTTGTGATCCATGGTCCGAGATGGCGTTAGATATGATAGAAGTCCAGCTGGCGAGCACGCGCGGGGGGAAGAGGTGTCGTCATCGTTCATTTGGAGGGCTTGGACGGTCTGGACGAAATACGGCGAAACGTAGCATCAATATTGCAGGCGCGTGTACGTTACAGAAGGGTCGGGAGTGGGCGACGTCTTTGGGGGTGTATAAAGAGAGATGCGGGGAATATACGCAGATAAACCAGAGAACGTCGCTTCTGGAATACGAGGTCTTCACGGCGACACGCGTGCAGTATGTATCGTTCGACTTCGGCATCCGTCAATGGGACTATACAGTAGTCTCGAGGATGACGAGAAGAATGACGGCTTGAACATACAGTACTGAGGTCGCGTGAGCCCTATGTAGGTGGGATAAGAAGAAAGTCGTCACGCACCTGTTTACGACCCGCAATAGACGGAGCGAATGCGTATGACCGTCTTGTGATCTCCCCAGATGAGCATATGGCGCTTGCAGGATGGGTGGGCGGTACGATCCTGTGAGACATGTTTGCGAAACGACGGTCGCCGCAGGCCATATGCGGTCTGTTGTACCGGTCCTAAAGCGCTATCAGAATTCCAAGTTCATAGCGGTCCCAGTACGCTTGTAGGACCGTCATGTCCGACTCGGAGGGCGCATGTAAGATGCAGACCCCAGATTGTGTCGCTCCCGGACGACTCGGAAACTTGCTGAGACAGTTGGAAGGGGGGGTGCGCCAGGCCGTGAGCGCGCGTTTATGGTTGTTTCAAGCCGCAGATGGATCAGAACGTGGGGCTGCAGTGCGAAGCGCCTTTGAAGAGCAGGAAAGAGATGGTGGTGGGTTGAAACAAGTTGAGACAGCAGCCTGAGCGTGTCGTCGCCAGTCGCGACCACTGTCGCCGGTACGATGCCGCTGTGATCTTATCTTATCTAATCTAATCTTATCTTCTACCACTCGGACTGGACAATGTACAGTATAAAACAAGGCCTTCTGATAAATCTACTTGGAGCGATTGTAAATCTTCGCAATGTAGCTCCGGAACACCTCCTTCGTCAGGACCGCGCCCCCGCTCGGGCTCTCGATATCCGAGAGCTGGTCCACGAGCTCCTCGATACGTCCGAACGTCCTCTCCTCGTACTCCGCATAAACCCTATCCAGCCCCACCTCTCTATACACCTCCTTCACGCGCGCTTCGGCCGCGGCGTCCTTACGCCCGTACGACGCGTCGAGGATGGCGCGCTGTTCGGGCGACGCGAGCGCGAGCGCGGTCGCGATGCACCACGAGCACTTGTTGTCCACGATGTCCGTACCCACCTTGCCAATCTGCTTCGGCGTGCCCGCGTAGTCGATGTAGTCGTCCTGGATCTGGAACAGGTTCCCGAGCGGGACGAGGATCTCGAACGCGAGCTTGTACACATCCGGGCGCCGGCTCCACCAGTCGCGACCGGTCATGGGGAAGCCGCATATGACGAGCGCGAGCGCGATAGGGAGGTAGAAGGAGTAGAGCGAGGTTTTGAAGATGACGATGATTTTGTGGCTTGTGATGGGAGACGTGAGACGCGTCCTGACGCACGGCTTCACTAGCTTCACTCACCGGTCTAGCGAAAACTTTGAGAGGTCCACGTCGTCCTCCGGGGCCGTGATGAGGTCCAAAGTTTGCCCCATCACGGTCTTCTGCATCGACTGTCGACAGGTGAGTGCCAGGCGTGGTCATCGGAAAACGAACATACGTCGTGCAGGATGTCGACGAGCGCGCTGTAGTACGATTGGGTGCGGAAGTGCGTCCGGACGATGTTGAAGATCGCGCCTTTGATGATGCCCGCGTCGTTGATCGCGCGGCTCCCGACGCCCTCGACGTGGTACCAGCACGGCTTCCCGCGACGAGTAATCGATTGGTCCATCATGTCGTCTATGACGAGGCAGTACGCGTGGGCCTGCGCGTCCGGAATTATCAGAGACATACGAACGCGCAGGGGAGAAGGAGAACGAACGAGCTCGATGGCCCACCCGAGCGCGATCGCGCGCGCGTGCTCCTCGTCCGACAGCTCGCGTTGGACAAGCAAGCTCGCGGTTTCGAAGACGCTGACCCCGCGATGTTGCTTTCCTCCAGGAAGATTGTAGTCGATACTCTGACAATTGGTTCGAGTCGTAGCACGGGGCAGAAGCCGGCTCACGCACCCGTGTGTAGTACTCGAGGACGTCCTCTGGCAGGCCGTTGTCCTTGAGGTAGTCCAGAATGCCCTGCTTGAGAGACGCGTACGTTTTCTGGAAACGCTCGCGGGCGGACGCGGGCACTTTTGACGGGGCCTCGTCGCCCGTGGGGCGCGTGTTCAAGGTGAGGGGGAGGGTCATGTCGTGGGGGGCCATTTGGATCTGGTACTTGGAGGAGTTCGCATCGGCTTTCGAAGTATTTATCTCTATAACTTTGTGTCGTTCGGGAGCCCGCCGAAATGGAGGGCGGGGGAGAGGGTCATGGGCACGGAGCCCGCATCATGCACCCGCAGACGTTCGCGCGTCCGAGGGAGCCTACTTATGAGGGATGGATTATGACATTCTCGCCTCTAAACACCGTTGTCTTCAGAGTGGTGTGATGCAAAAATCTGGCGTATTTGGCGTCACAAAGCACAATTGACCGACTGGTTGAGGTCGAGAACCCTCAAGTCAGGATGGTGACGCAAAGAGCCTGAGGTGTTTTGGCGATTTCTTCGTGAAATACATCGGCGCGTCATATAAATATATCATGTGCATACTATTATCTGTCGTACCCGGCCAATTTGTAACAACAGCAAAGGCAAACTATGTAAGTAAATACGTAGTAGTAGAACTTGGAAAGGGAAGACGCGTTGAACACGTGATCGATGACTTGATGACTCTGACGTAGATAGATAGATCCTGTTGCCGCCGCTGGCCGCCCTCGGGCCTCGATATACGTACACACATCTGGTACTACACAACTACGCGTTCTCACTCGCTTCAACATCAACCTGTTCAGACAGGGTGACAGCCTCCATGGCTATTTCATCCAGGCCTCCATCCCGAGCCGAGATTAAGGTGGGCCTAGTACGAGTAGCAGATAAGAATTGGAAAAGAAGTCATGAATGCACAAATAACATACATACCATTGCTTCCATGAGCTTGGGAGAAATACGATTGCGACGCGCGGTCGTCGTCTCCTTACCCGACAAGAAAACGCTCGCAGGAAACAGCTAATGCCTAAATAGGAAGAATATTCATAGCAGGACAAAGGACCGTAGGGTAGTCCCTCCAAACAGTCAGGATCCCGAATGGACCAGGGTGTTAGTGCCGTTGAACTTGTCGACGCCAACCATCCCCTCACATTCGACTTTGCCCAGCCAATTCCGCCTGGACGACGACAACGCCGTCTCGGCCCTCACCCTACGGGGTCGACCAGCTCGGCGTGGAACACAGTGCTTTTTCTACTTCGTGTGTCATCTGACCCATCCTAACCTCTTCTTCTTTGGCAGTGGTCGTCGTATGACACACGCAGTGCGGAGGCGCCAACACCTGCTACAACGCCGCCCTCGAAGCCGCCGCCGGTCAAGAAAAACACACAGGCTTACCTGGCCCCGAGCCCCCATAGCCCCCGCTCCTGACACGCCCCCTGGGCGCTGGCTCGCACCTCTGACCGCTATGGCCACAGAGCTCAGTGCCGGCACCGCGGAGCATGACCACGTGAACCATCGAAGTGCGCTCACGATGTTGCGGTACAGGCCAACGTTGAGAAACAGGTAGAACCTTTTTTCGGCTGACTCGGTGATGTGGGAGGGCCGTGTGGCGGAGTCTGGGAGGAAGGTGTGAGTGCATGGGTTGCTCTATGAAGTTGAGAGCGGGATGTTGTGGGACCTTGGGGTGACGAGAGGACTGCCGCATGAAAAAACGGTGGAAGGCGTATGATGCGTACGACGGTACGCCTCCTCCATGTATATACTGTACGCAAGGACCTACAAGTTAGTCATAAATCATCAGAGGCAGAAGTGGCACGAACTGGCACGAACCTGTCGTATACGAACATCTCGACATCGCCGGAATGACACACTTAGGGTCTGGATCACGAGCAGGGAATGATTAATGATTATCAATTAATGTTACAGCTGTTTCCGAAAAGCTTGGAATCCGCGATTCGCGCTCGCGAAAACTATGAAAACCCCCCAAAATCCTTAAAATACATACAGCTCCGTCTCAGCCCCGCTAGCTCACATAAAAGTACGGTACAACTGGGTGAAGTATGCCGGAAGTCATAATAGTGATTTGCCAGGTGAGACGGTGTCTAGTCAACGAGCGGCGGCACCGTTGTTTCTGGTGACAGTATTCATCGGGTAACGGACAGCGCAACGTGGCTGACAACGTCCTCGACGTAGATTTCCGGGAATTGAATGGTCATGGTGTGGGTTGGAATACCAAGGGTGACATTGCTCACGGAAAAGAGGACACTGAGAGCAGGGAGGGGCGGAGAAGTGTGTAGGGCATCAGCTGGCATTGGGGTCTGGGGATTCACGCACGGGAAAGTGAACGTTGTACGAACATGGTATTCCCGGACGAGACAGGGCATTCCCCATTGGGATAGCGTAGAAGGAAGGATACATTGGGAGTGCGTACAGAAGGTAAATGCGCACCGATAGCCACTCCCCATCATCCTGCACACCCACTCCCCCGCTAGCCAAACAATGCTTGCAGATCAGATGTTCGCCTCCAAGGATGGGCGCTTGGGGTTCTGTGCTGCGTAATGTTCGAGACACCGACAGTCTGAATGTGTTGTCTGTCGAGCGTTGAGGATGCCTCGACCCTCGAGGTGGCCGGGGAAAGACGACGACGGGCAGTTGCTTCAGCGGACCATGGATCAGATGGTTCAATCATGCATATATACCCTCCTTGACCGTCATCGCTATTGTAGGCATGCTGTATGTATGCGTTCAGGCTGTCTACGTAGTTTCTAGTATTTTCAGGGTTTTCGGTATTTTTCATATTTTTCACGGGCGCGAGACGCGGATTCCAAGCTTTTCGGAAACAGCTGTATTGCTTTTTGCAAAACTTCGATACTGGAGCCTAGCGGTTCAAACCTGGTTCAGAACCTCTCCCCGAACCATGGTCGGAACCAGGTTCTGAACTCCCTCCCTTGCTCACCTCTGTCACACCGCGTGACAGGCTCAGAGGTTCCGAACCTGTCCATATTCACACCGAACTTCAAGTTCCAACCTCGGTTCCACGGTTCGTGGTTCATGGTTCGTGGTTTGCGGTTTGCGGTTCCACGGTTCCACGGTTCCACTCAACCGAACAGTAAAACCACGTGATCGTTTCTTTCAGTTCACGTCGACTCTGGGCTGCCAGTAATAGTACACGACTTATTCTGCCCCACTATGCACTCCCTCTACCTCCTTCGATACACCCACATCTATCTGGTGATTCTGGTCAGCGTGTTGTATGCCATTATTTAGCATACGAGAAGCTAACTTCAAACTGACTGACACCTACAGACCGGCGAGGGGGTAGCAACGTGCGGCATGCCAGTGGCCCATCGTCGCCACAACTAAACCACTCTTTTTCGTGCCTCCGAGCACCACAATGGTGCGGCCCAATGTATTATTGTAGGAGTGCCACAAGCATGTCTTCACGCATATAAATGTCGCTCGCTTGCGATCGCGACAACCTCTCCTCCCCCTGCAATCTTCCTGAACATACCGTCTACACCATGCAATCCAACAATCCTTCACCTCCTCCAACATGCAGAAAGCCTCAATGCTCTGATCCGCTTGCGACGACGATGGCAACAGGTGGTAAAGATCCGGCGAACACAGGTCGGTGGTTTGACATGGTACGTAGTACTAGGCGTGTTTCCTTCGTGTTCCGTTTCTGATACACCACATTACAGTGCACAAGCGATCATTTCTCGAACTGGCGCAATGATCTGGATCGCAATCTTGACCCACCGGCTCCCCTTGTACGCTCGCATATGGACAAAGTGGGCACTCCGTGCGATGGTTCCCAGTGCGACGAACGGGAACTTGGTCTGACAAAGGACAAGAAGAAACACTCACGGCGTAAGCGTCACCAAGACTGCACCTTCAAGCTGTGCATAGAATGCTGCAAGGCTCATCAGCGTCGTATCCGTCAAGGCTGCCGTCAAAAATCGCACTCGGTGGTCTTCACGCCCAAGAAGCTGAATCGGTTTAGGGCAGCCATCACGCAGCCTTTACCACCGCTCCCCGCCCCTATCTTCCCAACTCCTCCCCCGCTTTCTGTCAATGAGTCCCAGGTTGTCGACTTGGATTTGCATGACCAGGATGAGGATGATCTCCCCTCTTCTCCTACCCCCATCCAAGCGCAAGAGCTTCCTTCCACCTCCATCGTGCACGGCCTTCCACTTGCTGATTCCGACAAATACTCTCACTGGTATGATCCCACTAGCAGTTCACGCGAGTCAGCCGCTCCCGATTACTCCACCGAGTCCGATCCTCAGGAGCACAACTTGCCAGCATATCTCACAACTCTCGATCACAAGCCGCTCACGACTGAGAGCTCTCAGCCATTGGTGCCCTCGGCTTCAAGTTCTGGCACCAGCGATGGGGATCTCCTCGAATTTCCCTCCTTGGAGATCGAGCCTTGTTTTATGGGGATGCAGTTCGACTTCGGGGACTTGAACTTTTTGCCAGACTTCGGGGACCTGAAATTTTCGCCAGACTTCGGCGCCGAATCTCGCTTTGCGGATCAACTTCAACTCCCCTCCGCTGCAGATCCCCTCGACTACAATCCAGTTGACGCACTTCCTCCTAGTCAATATGATGACAACTCCACCAGTGGTCATTATGATCATATCACCCATGTCTTTTCCCACTCGGAGGACTGTGCGCTTTCCAGCGGCGTCGTGATCCCGTGCCCATCGTCATCCACTTCCGGGTCCCCTGGACATGTCGACAACTCGTCCCGGGCCCATGTTGCTGTTCCGCCTCCCCAAACTGCTGTAAATACGGCAGTTTCATTTACGACGCCGTATGCTGGTGCTAATACAGTGTCGGCCACTGCTATTCCGGCTGCAGTGTCCGCAGTGTCCAAGCCGAAGCCGAAGCCGAAGCCGTCCAACAAGCATTCCAAAGCAGCCGCAGCAACTAGCACCTTGCCGGCTACTGGCAGCACTGGAGAATACCACCGTGAACGTCCTTTGCGGGAGGAGCATTGGAATGCCCACAAGGCTGCGATCCAAGATCACGAGTCGTCAACGTCCGTCATATCGGAGCGTGAAGCTCGCGCAAAGGCTCAAAAGGAGTCGATCAAGCTCCTCTACTTCCGCAAGGTATGCCCTTCATGCACCATCTCTTCTTTCACAGGACTGATCATGTATCCTAGGACGACACTCAACCACAATCCTTTACAATTCAGTGCAAATACTTCCCCCACTTTCGCATGAACGACTGCTCCGCCGCAATCCGTAAATTCCTTGGGATTGTGGAGGAAGACTCCTTGTTCGAGTTGTACGACCCTCGTCAGAGCCAGTGGACCGTCCGTGAGATCCTTACCACGGAGCTCGTCGCTACAGGGCAAACCCTGTTGTATCGGTCGCTTGAGGCGCGTACCGACCTCGATGCCATGGCTCATCACGAGGGAGTCGTCAAGCAGGCTGCGCTACCACAGACCCCTTCGCGCAAGCGTCCCCTCTCCCATTTTATCGATGTCCTTTCTCCGGCCCAGGATCGGTCGCTTCGTCCCCGCCACAACGACTATGCACCCACTACTATACTAGCTAGCACCTCCGCCGCGAGACCGCCCATCCCGGCCCCATCGTTCCCCTCTTCCCCGACGTCCCCGCCCCTATCACCGTCCCCAGAAGCGCTGTTGACGCTGCCTCCAACGTCACTACCCCCCGCTCATAGCACCTCACCCTCGCCAGTCGACGCCGGCAACGAACTTGATGATCCCGATGCCACCTTGCGCAAGGAGGCCATGACCTCTTGGTCCACGTCGGGATGGCCGTTGATGTACTTCTGCTTTATGGCAGAAGGTTTCGAGAAATATGACGCCTTGGAGCCGGAGAATCCTAAAGACGGTCCTACTCAGAAGGAACGGATGACCGCCGCCTTTCCCGGGTACAAAATTGGGAAGGCCAGCTGGAGTAAGTACTATACTCATGGGTGGAAGGTATCCTCTCAAGAGCTGCGAGAGAAGTACGAGGAGCTCGCTGCGAAGTCAACAAAATTGGCTCTGTGGAAATCGTTTCTTGATGAGGCTACGAGAGGCTTGTAATCGCTTCTATAATGTGTCGCTACAAACATGTCCACCCACACCTACTACGTTCCCATCGTCCGCACGAATGCATATCGTTTTTGGTTAGCTCAGCCCGCCGCTCATATGTCGGCCTTGGCCCCCTCCGCCCTCTTCTTGCCCTTCTTGCTCTCGTGGAGCTTCTTCGCGAGCAGCACCTTCAGCTCGTCGTCCTTGAGCTCCTTCTCCGTCTTGACCACCTCGGGCTTGTACCACACCGGCGGGTGCATGAGCAGTATCAGGCCGTTCGGCAGGTGCGCGATAGTGAAGTGGAACACGGCGACGAACATATTCGAAGGAGCGTAGCTGCGTAGCGCACACATCGATTGGAGAGAGCGGGAGAGAGCGAGAGAGTGGGGAAGGTTGTAAGTCGTCTGTCGTCTGTCGTCTGCTCGTGCTGAACCGCGCCAGTGCCTTGGAGAGACTCATCCGCAGGTTTGCAGCAGAGCGCGGCAGCCAACTGAGGACACGACGGTGCGGGGGTGGGCTGGGACTTTGGGACACGGTGTCCCAAAACTCTCGATCTGATTGGTTGGCGTCTAAGCCACGCTCACAAGCCGTCCGTTTCCCTCCCTCCTCCTCCTCTCTTCACTCTCCCCTCCTCTTCCGAGCATCCTCCATTTCACTGACACTGATCATCTCCAAGATAACCAAGGCATACAAGACGCCGTCCAAATTGTTCATCTTTGCATCCTACCCTCCACGGACACTCCTGCCCTCTCGCCGACACTCTATCTCTGCCCTCGGCGCAAACGAGCCGTCAAGTTGACGAACGAGAGACTTCAGCAGTCGGCTCAGGCGGTGCTGGACGTGATAGAGAGCCCGGAGGTGGTGAGAACCAAAGCCTCCAGTACAACTACGGCGTGCGTTCTTCTCCCTTTTCAAAAAAAATCCTCCTTCGAGACGGACTCCGACGTCCTCGCGTCTTTCAGGTCACCCCGGAGAAGATCACGGCAGTTCCAGTACACGTACGGCAACTACTCGGGCGCGGCCGACCTCCTCTACCACTTCCGCGTGCTCTCGACCGACAACGATCTGATCATGTCCGCATCCTGGGGAAAGCTCGCGTCCGACATCCTCACCGGAAAATGGGACGTCGCGCTCGAGGAGCTCAACACGCTCCGAGAGGCCATCGACGCCCGCGCGGCGTCCGCTCCGCTCTTCGCGACGTCCTCGCACGTCGAGTCCCGCCAGTCGCTCTACTCGCGCACGTGGCCCATCCACTGGTCGCTGTGGGGGTACTTCAACCACCCGCAGGGCCGGACGCTCCTGCTCGACACCTTCCTCGCGCCGTCGTACCTCAACACCATCCAGTCCGTGTGCCCCTGGACCCTGCGCTACCTCGCCGTCGCCACCGTGCTCTCGCGCAAGGCGCAACAAAGGTGCAACAGTCCACGCCCGGCGCGGCGCCGACGAGCGCGCGCATGCGCTATGCGATCCGCGAGATCGTGAAGATCGTGCAGATGGAGTCCGCACTCCTCCCCAGCGGACAGAATCGCCTCCCCAGGCCCCCGCATCCCTCCCCAGCATCGTCGTGTCCTTCTCCCCTGTGTTCCTCCTCCGTCTCCTCCCCCACCGCGAGTTACACCACGCCCTCCAAAACGAGCTTGCCGAGCGCAAAAGAGTCCAAAACGAGTCCTCGCCGCGAAGGACGCCGCCCGACGTGGACACGCCAAGATGAGCTCCAACATCTCGTACGACATATCCTGGGCCAAGTGCTCCCCGCCCCGCCCCCGCCCCGCCCCGTCCGTCGTGCGTGAACCTACGCCCGTCGCCGTTGCAGTCTACTGGGAACCTGGACGGATCGGAAACGAAGCCTTGGGGACACTGCCCCGGCTCGCTCTCTTTGTTCGCCCTCAAGCTGAGCACGCGCGCGTACCCGCTCGTCCGACCCCCTGGGTCCTCCCCAGCGTAGCGGCGACGGCGCCCAAGACTTCCTGGCGCCGCGGACGAAAGCGCGCGCGGACGCACCGGTCGGGTTTCCTGCGCTTGCGTGGGCTGACGCACCGAAAACAGAAACTGGCACTGGTAAGCATTTGCTGCACTCTATTACAGAGTCACACGCACTCACCATTATCGTCCCCCGAGGCCACAGGGATGTATCCACACGCTGCCGCTCCCGCCCTCCTATCGTGACAGCATCGACGGAACACCATTCTGATCTTGCGAGGGCGGGAGGGATCCGCGCAGCTAACGTGCTATAACACACGCTCAACGCACGCATCGGCAAATGGAGAAAGAAAATCGTATAATTTATTGATCATCAGAGATGCGGGATGGGGTAGTAGCGTACGATGGTACAATGTATGGAGCTTGTCCTTCGGAGCGGAGTTTCTCAATGAGAATTTCGTTTCGCCGTTTGATCATCTCGTCGAGGAAGAACTCAAAGCGATAAGCTAGCAACTCACGGACTATTGCCAGATAGCCATCAATCCAAACATTGGCCTGTTCTGCAACCGATGAGTTGAAATACCAGTTACCCTTCTCATCGTGCAACTCAGGAAACATCGCCGGATTGCAGTGCTTTTGGCAGAACTCGTCTGTCTCCTTGTGCTTCGATTTGAAGTGAAAGACGTCCACAGGGAGCATCATTCCAGCCTCGGCATAAAAAGGATCCTTCTGTTTTTGCACGTGCTCTTGAAGGCCACAGTTGGTGTCGTAGAAATCGAGCTCCGGTGTATCCAGAGGATGAGCTCGGTAGACGGATTTAAAGAAATCCTGTCGAGGGATGAATGTCAACTGGGTACGAAGGATAGGTGGAGGTGACGTACCTTCACTCCAGATATCGCCTCCGCTCCAAACATGGTCGCCCGCGCAGCGATAACTCCACAGCAGCATACGATCAGTTGCTCGTTGTGTGTGCGGCGCCTCCCGAACCTAGCCCGAAGCTTGCGGTTGCCAGTATCAGGCTTCAGTGGACGGTCCGAGGGCGTTGACGTGTCCTGACTTGTCAGAAGCCCTAGCGAAACGTCCAGCTCCTCGTCGTCGTCGACATTGTCCGGAAGTACCTCCATGTCAGAGCTTGCAAGGTGGGCAACACCATTGCGCTTGAGACGTTGCTGGAGCTGAAAGAACGCTTTCCCGCGAGCATCACGATAGGCTTCTAGCGCCATATGATTGGGATGGGTGCATGTGCGATGGCCGGGACGGACGGGTTCTTTGCATATAATGACAGCACAGAGTGCCGACTCCGTTGCATGGTCTGCACAGAAATGGTGGCGGTTAGTGATGAGGGGCTTGGTGCAGTTGTGCATGGCGCAGCACGGATGTCCAATTGACACCCCATCGGTAACAACAGCGCGAATCGAACCTACAGCCATTGTAGAGTTAGTAGGTATAGGCAACAGGGTTAAGCAACGACGTACGGAGTCCCAGATGCCCCTCGCCGGAGTTGCTTGGAATAAAGTGTTCACAAGTCAAACACGCGTGCATCTTGTGCGGCTGACCAACCTCGATCATGCGTACGTTGCGTGCTTCCATCGCTTCCTGGAGACGGGGCTCTTGGTGTCCCTTGTCGGAGAGAGTGAGGCAGGAGCCTTGCTCAGCGTGTTCGCGCAACAAGGCATTGAGCGCAAAAACACGCCAGGCTTGCTCGGAGCTGAATGTGAACGTATTTGGCCAGTTATCGGGCTGCGCGTGCTTCGGTTTGGAGAGTGCTGCGTTGTAGATCTTCGCACAATTTTGTCCAGAGACCCTAAGCAGCATATGAGAGTTGAAAAAGTATAGGAGAAGAGCAGAACGCACCATGCAAACAGCATACACATAGTGAAGAGCTCGCAAAGCTCGGTCTCGATAAAGGCATGCTGTTCGAAGTGAATTCTTTCGGGTACGCCACCATAGTAACACCGTACTTTGTCGACGACATAGTAGTTCGGGTGATAACGTATATCACAACCTAGAATGCATGAGCTCCCGAGACAGGGATAGGACCAGCATTATTGGCTCACCGGTGCAGAGTAAAGACGTTGTATATGCTGCTCGAGAACCGCGGTCCCGCGTGTAGTACACCACAGGGTAGCGCGATCCTCGTTTGAGGGGAGAGGCACATTTGTCGCAGGTGTAGACGGGGGGATAGAAGATGTGATCACCTAAAATAGGAGATACGATGAGGACTTGAATTCAGTGAATCAACAAACATACATGCACTGATCAAGTCCATCCCCCGTGTATCAGAGCCCATCCTCCCATACTTCTGAAAGTCTTCCACCTCCTTCGCCGAAAGCTCGCTGGGGCCGTCGAGCCAAACAACATCCTTTAGCGCGACCCAATATGTTACCACGGTCTCGATATTAGGCGCAGAGAGCATCCGCTGGAGGAATTCCAATAGGTGGCGTGGAAGAAGGGTAGGAGGATGATCGACGGCGGCGGCGTGGGCATGAAGGATAATCTCACGCTTCAGCCGTCGTGTGTATCGGACGAAGCGTTCGGCATCGTGAAACGTGAAATCACCTCCACCTGCAAGGCAGAGAGACTGACTGAGCGCGTTGAGAGTCACCATCAAGGCTGTTGCGGGGAAGGCCTGATACGACGAGGGATAAGCGGGGGGGTGGGGGGGGAGAACACGAAGGGGGGGACGAAAGAGACCCCGCCGCTTTTAAACCTTCAGACAGCTCAGACGTAAGATGGTCAAAAAAACTGTTATTGTTCGGGCCACAATGGTGTGAAGAGGCGGGAGCGACATGTTCTTGGTTCGGGCGTTACATCCTGTCACACGGAGGTCTGAACCTCGTCTGCGTCGAGTTCGGAACCGGGTTCTGAACTCAGTTCCGAACCCGGTTCCGAACCTGGTTCCGAACTCTTGGGCTCCAGTGTCGAAGCCCTCGCTTTTTGCAAAGATCTTGGCGCGGCCCGGTTTTTCTCGCGCGCGTGCGCGCGAGCGAGAGCTCAAGTATATATACGAGTATTTTTATATCTCGGGATCTAAGCAACGGGGACACAATGGGACAATTGGGGTGTGTTCAGGTCGTAAATACGAAGAGAATGGTGTAGATATATCACGGAAATACATGCAGGACAAGTACCAGAAATCACTCTCACTTTCTAGCCCCTTCCAACACTCTCATGAACTCCAATGGCCCGGGGCAACTGATGGACTGGAGATATATCTTCTAGGAAGTAAAGACGACGGGTGAGGACAAGCATTGTAGGTGAAACTTGAAGGGGAACATTGGGGGACGCAGCACCACGAGGGTGTAGGTTTCTCATGTAGTATGTCGAGGTAGAGTAATGATAAGACCTAGAAAAAACAGGTTGGATGAGAAGGAAGCGAATTCAATTACAAAACGAAGTGATTTCAGACGAAGTTGAGAGGGAGGATATGTGGAATGGAAAGAGTATGACATGCTCACCAAATGCCAGTGGATTGGATCCCTCAATCTCGTCCGTTGCTACCAGCCCATCACATATGTACTCTACTCAACTTGTGTGTGGCGGGTACTATTCCTTGGTCTGGGATGATAGAGTGGGTAAACGGAGACGCCAGAGGTTTTGCGGCGGGGGCAGGGGGTGGTGGGAGTACGGAAGGTTCAATTGGCATCAGCCAAGTTCACGCGCTCACACAATTCACGCGGCGACACCCCGTTCCCGAGTCTGTTGTCTCGCTACACCCATCCGCGGTGTCCATACTCACAATGCATACTAGCAGCACACTCCAAACCTCTCCAAACGATAATATCTGGCTCCAATATTCAATCTAGGTCGTTAGAGGCCCGCCAGAGGCGGGGACAAAGTTGAAGAGCAACTAAAAGGCCAAATGATTTTTACAGCCCATTCTTGCATGGATTTCCGTGATATATTTACACCATTCTCTTCGTATTTACGACCTGAACACGCCCCAATTGTCCCCTTGCGTCCCCGTTGCTTAGATCCCGAGATATAAAAATACTCGTATATATACTTGAGCTCTCGCTCGCGCGCGCGCGCGCGCGAGAAAAACCAGGCCGCGCCAAGATCTTTGCAAAAAGCAATAATGAGCGCTTGAGCGCCGGTCGGCGGTCGCGCTGCTACTCGCGCACCCTTTCTCTCTTCTCTCTTCACCAATCCACGTCTCACACCACTGGACCGACGTTGTCCGGGACAGGATGACTTCCTCCGGGGAAATAAAAAAGAAGGCCGCTATCGACGCGAACGTTCCTCAAGACTGCATGGCGTGCCGCGTCATCGGGACGGCGTCGTTGGGCACCGTCGGACTCTATGCCCTCCACCAATCTCGCGCGCACCAACCAGGGACTATCTTCGGGAAACGCATCATGGCAGGGGTCGGGATTTTATTTTTAGGGGCGAGTGCGGTGCGATTGTTGAGGTAGTGGAGGTCTGTTTGTGTGAGGTACGTCTGTTCGTCGTTTCATCTCACGTTTTCTGTGTCGTTGACGGGTGTGTTCAGCTCGCGCGCGATGTTGTATACAAAAGCGTGTCATCGCCGTCGTTCTGAGTATAATCCGACCAGCTTTCTCCTGCTCCGAGTCGTCTCCGCACCCACGTTTGCGTTCGGGCACAACTCCACCAAACCGTCCACATGGTACGGATGTCAATGAAATCGCCCAAATCATCAACGTATCAGGCCCCGGTTCCTCGTGCTCATTCTGCCTGTCCTTCGATCGCAACATTGAACAACGTTCTTATCGGCGATATCGTCCGTGCGCGATAAGTGCGCTTTTCCACATGTGCGAGTTGGAATATGATTCCCGTGCACGCGTGGACGTCGGCCGCAACGGAAAAAAACGGACTTGCTTCTGTGTCTGAAGTCCCCCCAGCACATATAAAACGACCTCGGAAAGAAACATGGGATCAAGCCCCATCGCCCAACGGTCAGCGTCGACGTTCCACGGTCAAGCTCGTTTTTCACATACCCCGCCATGAAGAACATCCTCCAGTTTGCCGCTTCTGCCCTGACCTTCGCGCCTCTCGGTGCCCTGGCATGGGGTTCCCTTGGCCATCATACAGTGGGGTACGTCATCCTGTCTTTCCCGGGGAAACGTCATGCTAATCCACGCTCAGCTATGTCGCCATGGAGGTACGCGTCCGCGCCTGCCAACGGGTGTCGATCGACTTGCTGACTTCGAGCGCGTTTTGTTCCAGTTCATCAGCGCCAACACCCTCTCGAATGTCAAGAGCATCTTGGGCTCCAAGTTCAGCGAGTCGCTCGGGCCCGCCGCGTCGGTATGTTCATCGCGTCCTGTGGAGTTGTAGCTTTTTCTCTGACCGTGGCCTTTCATAGTGGGCCGATGAGGTCCGTAGTACGTACCCGTGGGCGTCGAAGTTCCATTTCATCGATGCGAACGGTGAGCTGCGTTCTTCTCCCCCCTTGTGGACTATTTCGCTGACGTCTTGACAGACAGTCCGCCGGACACATGTTCGGTCAGCGTCAGTCGTGACTGTGGTTCGGGATGCATCAGTACGTGCTCGGATGATGGTCCTCTGCTGAATATCGGCGCTCACATCTATTTCTTTCTTTCAGTCGGCGCCATCCAAAACTACACCACGCGTCTACTGGATACGTACGTCGACCTTTTTCTCCCTGGTTCACGCACAGATGTTGATGCCTTTCTCTCCCAGCGATTTGAGCGCGACGCAGCGCCAACAAGCCCTGCTCTTCGTCAGTGCGTACCTTCTTCACCTTCTCGCCTATCGCATTTACTAACTCATCATCCCTCGCTTTTAGCCCATGTCGGTCCTTGATCCTGTCTCATATATGATGGCGTTCTGACCCTACTGGCCCACAGTTCCTCGGTGACATCGGCCAGCCACTGCACGTGGAGGTTCGTCCAGCTCAGCCTTCCGTCTACTTGTGACCATCCAACTTATTCTTCTCCCCAGGCTTACAAAGTCGGTGGAAACAGCATCGACGTGACATGCGACGGCGACTCAACGAACCTCCACCACGTCTGGGGTATGCATTCCCGCCCACTATGGCCCATCAACGCGCTCGCTGACCTGTTTATCTCGTACCCCAAAGATACGAGCATGGTGGAGAAGAGCGTCAATGCGCGGTTCAGCGGCAGCGAGGAGGACTACGCGACCGCGCTCGCGAATAAGATCAAGGTGCGCATGCTTTCGTCCTCCCTTCGACCTTCGTTTTGGTCTGACAAGGCGCGCGCTGCAGACGGGCAGCTACAAGTCCGCTGCTTCCGGGTGGAAAACGTGCATCACGGCCTCTGCGCTCAAGGGCACCTCCTGTCCACTAGTGTGGGCGACCGAGGCGAACAAATACGACTGCGTGAGCACCGTTTCTCGCTCCCGGCGTGCGTCCGCTCACTGATCCCTCCCCTCCCTTCAGTCCAACGTGTTCGACTACACCGACGGCGACGACCTTTGCACGGGCTCGTACTACACCTCCGCCATGACCGTCGTGCGTACCTTCTCTAGCTCCCCTTTCATCTTTCCAGATGTTGACGTCCATCCCCGATACGCAGATCGACGAGCAGATCGCGAAGCAGGGGTACCGCCTCGCCGCGTGGCTGGATGCCGTCTTCGATTCTCTCTAAAGCAAGCGCGGGGCGCTCTCGAGCTGTACGATGAGATGAACGGATTCTGTACCGGATTTGTTGTTGTATACCCCCACCCACGTCTTCATATTCTTCTAATTTACAGTACCCCAATCGTGCATGCGAGCATGAGGTGCATTGGTGATGTTCAAAACGAGTGGAGTACTTAGCAGGTGATGGATACTGACGTAAGACGACAACAACACCCTCAAGGCTCAGGTTTCTCTCTGAGACTCTCTCTCTCAAGTCACCACTGCCCGCGACCTCCTCTGTACTCTCTACATTTTCTAGTTGTAGCTACACGTCCAATTTCATACACCATACCGATCTCATATACAGGGTAGCGATGAGACGCGCCTGAGCATCGTCGAGAATCAAATCGTAGGCATTCGTCGCCGAGTCGTTCCCTCCGGAGTCCAGAGGTACGCTTCCCTCGGGCCTCATCTCAGGCTATGTGGGAAAAATATAGGGCTCTAATGAAAAGAATGCTTCCTAACAACTTTTTTGTCCATGGGAACCCGTCGTGGCCGCCTTCGAGCGCGGTTCGGTGAAGGCCCTTCGAGCCAGGGAACCACGTAGACCGCCGCCCGTTCTACGTTCGCGCGGGTGGCTTCATCGTCACCGAAGAACAGGCCTCCGAATGGGTCACCCGCCGCGAGAACCGGCCGCAGCCCTACGCTCTCGGTAGTCCGCACGTCAACGATGTCATCGATCGGTGTGTCAGACACTTGGGCGGCCGCTTCACCGTCGCTGGGAACATGGACTATACCCATCTCTGGAAAAACGACCCGTCCTAACTAGCTCCGATAGCCTCTACCTAGCCCCAATTAGTTTCTATCGCTTTTTTGCTAACTCGTTAGGAAGAACCTAACTAAACAGGTTCAATTAGGTGTTAGTCGCTAATTTGAGCTAATTAGCAACTAAATCCTCGCAGATTACACTCTATTGAGAAGCAGGATAGAGCTAAATATCGGAACAGTATAGCTAGCTTGTATGCAGATCCAACATCTAACAGGTTCACACAGAGCACTTGGTGGTACAGAGAGTGGTGATTGCGATTGTCAGAGTACATATATATACATAATGATACAAACAAGGCAGCTGTGACAGGACACCGACACTGATACAATACTTACTTTGGTTCGCGTAAGGCAGAGGCCTGCTTTGCGAACACCATACCGACAAGAGGTGGCTCATCAGGATCAGACAAATCCTCCTCCTGCAAGCCACTAATCAGAAGTCATTAGCACACACACGATATGACGAAAGATGAAAAGTACCAAGCATCATTGTAGATACCCGACATCAGGCTGTGGTACCCAACAGGATTAGATGCTTTGATGTGTTCGAGAGACTTAAGGTGCTGGTCGAAAACCTTGTGGTGGACATTTGCCGAGAAATTGACGACACCTCGGTGGGACGATCCCGACTGCCACTCACTAAGGCCACAATGTACCTAGAATAACGGTCAGCACATAATGTGGAGAAGGATAAAATCATACCCCAGTTGCGATGAGTGCCACCATGCATGGAGGAACCTCGCGCTCGTCCGGATGCTCCTTATCTGTTGATACATAGCAGGTCTCGTCGAACATGTTGGTCTTGATGAAGAGATCCCGGACCATGTCAGGGAAGATCTTGTGCCCGTAGGGGCGTAACTCGTCGACAGCGACGACTTCTGAAGATGAGGGCTGGTGGGGAGACATTAGATTAGGTCAAGAGAAGTAGAGAGGGGCGTACCAATTCATCAGCCGGCGCATAGGCATACTTGAGCGTCTTGAGATATTCCTTGACGCGCTTCTCACAACCGGGAGCAAGTCCGTATTGAACAGGGACTTGGGAGGTGGCGAGCTTCTTGACATCACCACGTATCAACCAAAGTCGGGCGTCGGGCTGATTATAAACAGCGGATGGACAACATAAATAAGTATAATATAAACAGAGGAAAAGAAGGGCTTACGACAGATATTATAGTGTCAGAAACACAGTTTATGAGACCGATGAACCGCCTAAGTCGCGACGATGGGAGGAGTGAGAAGAAAATAGATTCGAGAGTGCCAGGGTCTAGGGTAGTGCAACGTGCGCTACAGTACCGTATGACGAGATGGACAGTCTAGGGAAAAGGGAAGAGAAACACTGTCCTTATATACAAGTGGGTACGATGGTGCGATGCGATGCGATAGTGGTGCGAGCGGGGGGAACAATAGGAAAGGAGTCATGGGGCGGAGGACGAAGGTCCGGAGCAGTGATGTCATAGATAAGGATGCGGAACCCCGCTCGGAAGTCCGGGCAATGACGTCATTGAAGCATGTGATGCAAGGGAAAGTCATGTGCCGTGACGCGTCGCGTGTACGAGGTCTGCAAACGAAGAGAGAAATGGAGCGATCCGTGACATTACCCCCCCTTTAAGACGCGCTTTCGCCTGGAGCGCGATGTCATCTGCAAGGGTAGATGCGAGAAAATCGTCAAAGGAGATGCCGAGGGAACGCACAGGGCGGGGCGCGTTTGGATGGCGTTTGTGGAAGGCCGTCGATCATGTCGGTGACCTTTGAGAGCGAGGAGCGAGGGAGCCAGGTATTCTCGGAGTCAGGATAGCCTGCCACTTCTGTGCCGTCTTGAAGTGCTCCAGGTTCTTGTGATCTGTCCAGATTTCGACGGTGTCGGGGGCGCCTTCGAGGTAGTGGCGCCAGGCTTCAAGCGCACGGATGATCGCAAGTAGCTCCTTGTCGTAGATGTCGTAGTTCCGTTCCGGTTCTGATAGGGCCTTGGACAGATACGCCACTGGATGCCAGTGACCGTCATCGCCTTTCTGCGAGAGTATACCTCCAGTAGCAAAGTCCGAGGCATCGACTTCAACGAGGTAAGGCTTCTTTGGGTCAGGCATGACCAAGACGGGGGAGGAAGTAAACGCAGCTTTCAGTGCGTCAAACGCAGTTTGGCAGTCCATCGACCAGTCCCATGTGCAGTCCTTCTTTGTCAGATCAAATAGGGGCCGTGCCACCTTGGAGAAGTCCTTGATGAAACGTCGGTAGAAGTTGCCAAAGCCGAGGAAGGATTGCACATCTTTGACCGTTCGTGGTGTCGGCCAGTCCTGAATACCTGCTACCTTGACGGGGTCCATAGCGATCTTGTCGTGCGAGATGATGAGTCCGAGGTATTCGACAGAGTCTTGCTCAAAGATGCATTTCTCCGGTTTGAGGAAGAGGTTGTTGTCTTGCAAACGCTGCAGAACCTGCCGCACTATGGCACGGTGTTCAGTCCATGGTGCGAAGTGAACACCAAGATGTCGTCCATGTAGATAATGACCTTGCCCGAGTCGATGGGATCCTTGAACAGTTCATTCATCATTGCCTGAAATGTTGCAGGGGAGTTCATAAGTCCAAAAAACATCACCGTAGGTTCAAAGAGACCGCGATTCGTCTTGAACGCAGCCTTCCACTTGTTGCCTTCCTTGATGCGGACATTGTTGTAGCCCCAGCGAACATCCATCTTGGAGAAGATCTTTGCACCTTTGAGGCGGTCGACAATTTCAGAGATCAGTGGCAAGGGGTATTCATTCTTGACAGTGCCCTTGTTTAATTCTCGATAGTCCTGTACGGGACGCAGCTTTCCATCCTTTTTCTTCACAAAGAAGAACGGACTCGCCTGAGGTGACTTCGAAGGGCGGATATAGCCCTTCTTCAGGTGGTCGTTGAGGAAGGTGTCGAGTTCGATCTGCTCGGAAGGTGAGAGGGGGTAGATCTTGCACGGTTTGGGTTCAAAGCCGTCTTTCATGTCGATAGCATGGTCCCATGGCCGTCGGTCAGGAAGTCGCTCGGAGGTTTTCTTGTCGAATACAGGCGCAAAGTCGCGGTACGGCGGGGGGACTAAGTCTTCAAAGGTTTGCGGGCGTGCGTTCTCTTTTGAATGCTCTGCAAGCTCCTGCGCTTTTGTAAAGCCCGCGCGGATGGGTATTGCATCTGGATTAGGACCATCGGTTTCAGGGAGGATTCTGGCGCGGCGTAGTCCATTGATCTCCCAGTCTCGGAATACCATGGGCCGCTCGTCGTCGTCTTCAGTGAAGAGTCGTGCGGGTAGAGGGGAGCGATGGACCGTGCGGACGCGAACACCTTTGACTCTGCGTGCAGGAATAACATAAGTGGGGACTGGGGTCCAGGACACATATGTCGGCTCTGGGAAGGGATCGTCCACGACGAGAGGTGTCCTCGGGGTTTTACCCGCTTCAACCTTACGCTGTGATTGGACCGATGATGGTTTCCGTGGCTTGGTTGCGAGGTTCGTCACAGGAGGTTTGGACAGAGTGCATGAGGGAGGGCAGCGGAGCATGTCAACACGGTCTCGTTGCCAGTCTATGGTTGGATTGTGCTCATCGAGCCAGTCTGTTCCAAGGATCATGTCATGATCGCCGATGTCGGTGATGAAGAACTCAGCTTCTTCCTCATGGTACGCCTTTGAATCTTGCGAGTATATCCGGATCCGCTGGGTCGTTGTGTCGCGTACCCAGCCCATGATGTTCTCGGTGCCGTCCACATTACGCACGGGGAACGGGTTTTCTAGTTTTCTTGTGGTGAGCTTCTTGCGTTCAACGAAGCTTCGGTTCAGGATAATTCCTTCTGCGCCGCTATCAAGCAGCGCGTCTGCGTCGATTTCTCTTTTGGTAACTCGTCCGATCAGCTTGACTTTGAGCGTGATCGATGGTGTTTGCCTGTTCTTGGTGACAGTAGACAGATACAAACACGGGGGATACGATTGCTCACAGGTATGCATGGATGATAATACAGCGAAACGATTCGACGATGATACCAAAAGTCCTTTGCCTCCACCAGACGACGCGACTGGGGGGCGTTTCAAAAATCCTGCGATTCCAGGATGTCCTTCAACAGCGCTACTGCCTGCTCCTTGCCTTCCGCGTCCAGATCCTTCAGCTGGCGAGTGATCGCCGCGATGGTTTTGGATGGGTCGGGAGCTGCTTTCGCAGTGGACGGAGCCGTGTTCGTCGGCAGGGGAGGGGCCTTGGACCCAGTCTCTACTGCGCCCACCCGTCGCGCGCTCGAGTCGCGGTTGGGGCAGTCGCGAGAGACGTGACCAGCTTGTCGACACATGAAGCACTTGCCTTCGCGCATCATCTTTGCGCGCTCGTCGTCCGTCAGCTTTGCAGGGCGGGTCGAGGTGTTGGTGAAGGCGCCGACTCGGCGCGACGAGGAGTCGTTGGTTGAACCGTTCGAGGTGAGCGCGACAGCCCCCTTGGACTGACTGCTCTTCCTCTCCGGTGTCAGAAACGCAGTTTATGAGACCGATGAACCGCCTAAGTCGCGACGATGGGAGGAGCGAGAAGAAAATAGATTCGAGAGTGCCGGGGTCTAGGGTAGTGCAACGTATGCTACAGTACCGTACGACGAGATGGACAGTCTAGGGAAAAGGGAAGAGAAACACTGTCCTTATATACAAGTGGGTACGATGGTGCGATGCGATGCGATAGTGGTGCGAGCGGGGGGAACAATAAGAAAGGAGTCATGGGGCGGAGGACGAAGGTCCGGAGCAATGATGTCATAGATAAGGATGCGGAACCCCGCTCGGAAGTCCGGGCAATGACGTCAGTTGAAGCATGTGATGTAAGGGAAAGTCATGTGCCGTGACGCGTCGCGTGTACGAGGTCTGCAAACGAAGAGAGAAATGGAGCGATCCGTGACATTACCCCCCCTTTAAGACGCGCTTTCGCCTGGAGCGCAATGTCATCTGCAAGGGTAGATGCGAGGAAATCGTCAAAGGAGATGCCGAGGGAACGCACAGGGCGGGGCGCATTTGGATGGCGTTTGTGGAAGGCGTCGATCATGTCGGTGACTTTTGAGAGCGAGGAGCGAGGGAGCCAGGTATTCTCAGAGTCAGGGTAGCCTGCCCACTTGACGAGGTATTGTATGCCTTTCTTGTTGCGGGTCGGCTTCGAGTCGATGATGTCTTCAACGTCATATTCTTCTTCGTCATCAACAAGGTCAGGCGGCGGTTGTTCATAGTTTGGACCGTGTGCCGTTGTCTCCTTGTACGCGGTGAGCAGCGAAGCATGGAAGACTGGGTGGATTCTCCACGTCTTCGGCAGCTTCAGGCGGTAGTTCACTGGGCTAATGATGTCAACGATCTCGAAGGGTCCAAATCGTTTGGCAGCAAGCTTAGCTTTCGGCCTCGTCGTCTTCAGGTTTTTGCCTTCGAGCCAGACCTTGTCTCCGACGGCGAACAGTGTCGATTTGCTGATCGTGTCACCATTGTAGTGCTTCATTAAGTCGGATGCGAGGGCAAGGCTGGCCTTGATCTCCTGTCGGACTTCTTCAAGTTGACGGAGGCGTTCTTCAACTGCAGGGACCTTTGAGGACGGGTTTACGGATGGGTACATCTTGGGGAGGAAGCCATAGAGGACTTCAAAGGGGGCCTTTCCGGTAGCTGCATGGGTGCGGGAGTTGTGAGAAAACTCGAAGAAGGGCAGCCACTTCACCCAGTCATCTTGACGGTAGTTGCAGAATACTCGCAGGAACTGCTCAAGGTTCTGGTTTTCGCGTTCGGTCTGGCCATCTGTCTGTGGGTGGTACGCTGTGCTAAGGGCAGACTTGATCCCGAGCTTCTCGTTGAGTGTACGCATTACCTGCCCAGCAAATTGGGGTCCACGATCCGAGATGATCTTGTCCGCCAAGCCGTAATGTCGGTATACCTTATCGAAGAGAATGTCGGCCGTGCCATCGCTGGTGATCTTCGTTGTACATGGGGTGGTAACCACCATCTTGGTGAGGCGATCAACCACGACGTTGACGGCATTATAGCCTTCGCAGTCAGGGAGCTCGACAATGAAGTCGGTAGAGATGACGCCAAATGGTCGGTCGGGTACTTCGTTCGGGATCATGTCGACGTGGGGTCGGCTGCTCTGTGTCTTTGTCGACTGGCAGGTTGCGCATCCTGCTACAAAGTCGCGGACAAAGACAGACATGCCAGGCCACCAATATTCACGACTCACAAGTTCCTAAGTCTTGAAGCGACCAGGGTGTCCAGCCAGGGGCGATTCATGGTACATTTTGACAATGTCGCGTCGCAATCCGTCGTCTGCAGGGACATATACCTTTCCTCTAAACAGGACCAGGCCTTCTTCGTAGTTCCACTCTTGAAGGTTCTTAACGAGTGTACGTGGTCCATTCCGTAAGATGGCATCCAGAGCTTGAACGACCTCAATGTCCTTGGTCTTGCAGTCGCGGATACGTCGTCGGAGTTCGACATCGCCGAGGGAGGTTACTGCTCCTGGCCTTGTTGCACGTATCTGGAAGTACTTGGGGTCGAGCAAGATACGCTCCTTGTTGTCGTTCTCAACGCCCTGTTTGTGATCAGGTCGTCGGGACATTGGGTCTGGGCGATGGGATACTCCTGGTTTGTGAACGAGCGCGAAGTCAAATCGAGTGAGGAATAGAGCCCAACGTGCCTGTCGGCGGCTCAGCTTCTGTGCCGTCTTGAAGTGCTCCAGGTTCTTGTGGTCTGTCCAGATTTCGACGGTGTCGGGGGCACCTTCGAGGTAGTGGCGCCAGGCTTCGAGCGCACGGATGATCGCGAGTAGCTCCTTGTCGTAGATGTCGTAGTTGCGTTCCGGTTCCGATAGGGCTTTGGACAGATACGCCACTGGATGCCAGTGACCGTCGTCACCTTTCTGCGAGAGTATACCTCCAGTAGCAAAGTCCGAGGCGTCAACTTCGACAAGGTAGGGTTTCCTTGGATCAGGCATAACTAAGACAGGGGAGGAGGTGAACGCAGCTTTAAGTGCGTTAAACGCCGTCTGGCATTCCGTCGACCAATTCCATGTGCAGTCCTTCTTTGTCAGGTCGAATAGAGGTCGTGCGATCTTGGAGAAATCCTTGATGAAGCGTCGGTAGAAATTACCAAATCCGAGGAAGGATTGTACATCCTTGACCGTCCGGGGTGTCGGCCAGTCCTGGATACCAGCTACCTTGACGGGGTCCATGGCGATCTTGTCGTGTGAAATAATGAGTCCGAGGTATTCAACGGAGTCCTGCTCGAAGACACATTTCTCTGGCTTAAGGAACAGGTCATTGTCTTGTAGGTGTTGGAGAACCTGTCGCACTATGGCACGATGTTCCTCCATAGTTCGAGTGAATACGAGGATGTCGTCCATGTAGATGATGACTTTGCCCGAGTCGATAAGATCCTTGAAAAGTTCGTTCATCATTGCCTGGAACGTCGCGGGGGAGTTCATAAGGCCGAAGAACATCACCGTAGGTTCAAAGAGGCCACGATTCGTCTTGAACGCAGCCTTCCACTCGTCGCCTTCCTTGATGCGGACATTGTTGTACCCCCAGCGGACGTCCATCTTGGAGAAGATCTTTGCACCTTTGAGGCGGTCAACAATTTCTGAGATCAGCGGCAAGGGGTACTCGTTTTTGATGGTACCCTTGTTCAGCTCTCGATAGTCCTGTACAGGCCGCAGCTTCCCATCTTTCTTTTTGACGAAGAAGAACGGACTTGCCTGCGGTGATTTCGATGGGCGAATGTAGCCCTTCTTCAGGTGGTCGTCGAGGAAGGTATCGAGCTCGATCTGCTCGGAGGGGGAGAGCGGGTAGATCTTGCAGGGCTTGGGTTCGAAGCCGTCCTTCATGTCGATGGCATGATCCCATGGTCGCCGGTCGGGTAGTCGTTCAGAGGTTTTCTTGTCGAATACAGGTGCAAAGTCGCGGTATGGAGGGGGAACCAAGTCTTCAAAGGTTTGCGGGCGTGCATTTTCCCTTGAGTGCTCTGCAAGCTCTTGCGCCTTGGTGAAGCCCGCTCGGATTGGTACTGCCTCCGGGTTGGGGCCGTCAACCTCAGGAAGAATCCCAGCACGACGCAGGCCATTGATCTCCCAGTCTCGGAAGACCCTGGGTCGTTCGTCGTCGTCTTCAGTGAAAAGGCGGGCAGGTAAAGGTGAGAGATGGAATGTGCGGATGCGAACTCCTTTGACCCTGCGCGCGGGGATGACATACGTAGGGATAGGGGCCCAGGAGACATACACTGGTTCTGGGAACGGGTCGTCCGGGGCTAGAGGTACCTTAGGGGCCGCATCAGCTCGAACGTTTTGCTGTGATCGGGTCGACGATGGTGTTCGCGGCTTTGTTGCAAGGTTTGTCACGGTCGGTTCGGAGAGGGTGCAAGAGGGAGGGCAGCGGAGCATGTCAACACGATCTTGCTGCCAGTCTATGGTGGGGTTATGCTCATCGAGCCAGTCTGTTCCAAGGATCATATCGTGATCACCGATGTCGGTGATGAAGAACTCAGCTTCTTCCTCATGGTATGCCTTCGAGTCTTGCGAGTATATCCGGATCCGTTGGGTCGTCGTATCACGCACCCAGCCCATGATGTTCTCGGTGCCGTCCACGTTACGCACGGGGAACGGGTTTTCTAGTTTTCTTGTAGTCAGCTTCTTGCGTTCAGCGAAGCTTCAGGTTGATGATGATTCCTTCTGCACCGCTGTCAAGCAGTGCCTCTGCGTCGATTTGTCGGCCTGTCGCTCGTCCAATCATTTTGACCTTGAGCGTTATCGAGGGTGTCTGCCTGTTCTTCGTGACAGTAGAGAGGTGCACACACGATGGATACGATTGCTCACATGAGGTCATAGATGATAGTACAGAGAAGCGATTGTAAGATGCCGATGATATAAGTCCTTTGCCTCCGCCAGACGACGCGACTGGGGGGCGTTTCAAAAATCCTGCGACTCTAGGATATCCTTCAACAGTGCCACTGCCTGCTCCTTACCTTCCGCATCCAGATCCTTCAGCTGGCGAGTGATCGCCACGATGGTTTTGGATGGGTCGGGAGCTGCTTTCGCAGTGGACGGAGCCGTGTTCGTCGGCAGGGGAGGGGCCTTGGACCCAGTCTCTACTGCGCCCACCCGTCGCGCGCTCGAGTCGCGGTTGGGGCAGTCGCGAGAGACGTGACCGGCTTGTCGACACATGAAACACTTGCCTTCGCGCATCATCTTTGCGCGCTCGTCGTCCGTCAGCTTTGCAGGGCGGGTCGAGGTGTTGGTGAAGGCGCCGACTCGGCGCGACGAGGAGTCGTTGGTCGAACCGTTCGAGGTGAGCGCGACAGCCCCCTTGGACTGACTGCTCTTCCTCTCCGGGTTCTCTTCGAGCCACTGGTGGTTGATGCGTCGGGCGCGCTCCTTCCACTCCGCGAGCTTGGTGGGGAATGGGTACGACCGGGCCACCTGCTTGCCGAGGTCACGCTGAAGTCCCTTCTTGAAAAAGTGGATTAGCGCCTCGTCGTCGTATGCTGACATGGTTGCCAGCATCTCAAACTCGGTGATAAAGTCAGTGACGTCCCGGGTGGTCATTGCGAGCTCGTTGATCTTACGCTGAGCCTCTATCTTCGGATCGACGGGCACGAAGTCTTTGCCAAACCTCTCGAAGAGCTCTTTGTAGGAGCTATAGTGGAGTGTTGGGGGCGTGGGGTCGAGGGTGTCGGCGTCTTCCTTCTCGTCTTCGTCGGCGAAGAGTTCCATGCGGCGATGCGTGGCCCAGGCTTTCGCCGTGTCGTCCTCCATCAGGCTGAGGAGGAGCATCATCTTGGCATCATCTGTGGCATAAACATCTTTGTTAACGCGCAGGAACATGCGGAGCTCGAGGGAGAACCGGAGGGTGTCGCGTCTATCGCCTTTGAATGGCTTTGGCTTGGGGCCGATCTCCCGCTTGGAGACGGCAGGTTTGGATTCGGCGTCGGACATCTTGTCGAAGGGGAGGGGGACGGTGAGGGATTGGGCGAGTTCTTGATCAAGGCGGCGTAGGGTTTCTCGTCGGCGTTCTTCTGCTTCTTCAACTTCGTCCTCGACTTGTTTTGCGACAAGGAAGTCGGCGGGGGTGAGGAATTGCTGGTTATGATGCCACGACCAGTGATCTTGGACGGGACTGAACGAAGTGGGCTGCCACTCAACTACTGATCGTCCTGGGGTTCCGTTCTTGTTCCGTCTATAGGCGTACCACTTCCCAGTTGTGTCGTTGTGGTTGATCCCTTCTGGGACTTCGATTACAGTACGTCGACGGGGTGGGGGCGAGTTGGTCGGAGGGGGGTTCAGGAAGCGCTGTAGAACGTCCGCAGTGGTGGCAAAATCCGATTCTTCGACGTAGGGTTGTTCGTCGCGGTCGTCGAAGTACCAGTCTCGACGTTGCCGGTTTGGTTCGTCGTGCAGCCAACGTACGGATTCCTTAGTCTGCTGCGAGGTGAGGATATAGTACTCTTCAGGACAGTAGTCTCGAAAGACGCCTGGGGGAAGGTTCGGGGTGGGGGGACGAGGGGCTGTGGAGGACGTGATGATGGTCTAGAAGAAGTCCGCCGCGATGGGGCGACGGCCAAGGAGTTTCTTGGTGAGGTAGCCGGCTTTTACTGCCTGGCGGATCTTATGTTCGTGGTGGCGGCGACGAAGGGTCTTACCCTTGATGGTGGGACGGAGGACTGGTGGCGGGGTGGATTCGGGGGTCCGACGGTTAAACTGGGAGACGGAGGTGAAACTGGTTTGGAGGATCGGGTTGGGGGCGTCTTGGATGAGGTATGTGTGGTAGGTGGGGGCGTGGAGGGTGAATTCAAGGCGTTCGAGATCTACGTTGATGCACGTAGTGATCCGGACGTATAGGGCGAGGACGACAGTACCGTGATCCTTGTGCCACCTCCACTCGAAGATGCAGAAGTTGAGGCCGTGCGCGGTCCAGGGATCTTTCTTGCAGAGGTTCTGTACGGGGACGAGGCAGTTGACGGTGACGGCGTCGGACCAAGGGTAGGGGAGTGGTGCGTCGTCGCGGGGGGTGATCGGCTTTCCGTTGAACGGGAGGAAGACCGGTGCGTTCGGGAGGTCCGTGGTGGGAGTTTTTAACGTCGTAGAGACGGCAGAGGTAGATGGAGAGAGGGGTGCGAGGTAGGTGTAGGGGTAGACTGTCCAGGTGTCAGAAACACAGTTTATGAGACCGATGAACCGCCTAAGTCGCGACGATGGGAGGAGTGAGAAGAAAATAGATTCGAGAGTGCCAGGGTCTAGGGTAGTGCAACGTGCGCTACAGTACCGTATGACGAGATGGACAGTCTAGGGAAAAGGGAAGAGAAACACTGTCCTTATATACAAGTGGGAACAATGGTGTGATGCGATGCGATAGTGGTGCGAGCGGGGGGAACAATAGGAAAGGAGTCATGGGGCGGAGGACGAAGGTCCGGAGCAGTGATGTCATAGATAAGGATGCGGAACCCCGCTCGGAAGTCCGGGCAATGACGTCATTGAAGCATGTGATGCAAGGGAAAGTCATGTGCCGTGACACGTCGCGTGTACGAGGTCTGCAAACGAAGAGAGAAATGGAGCGATCCGTGACATATAGCCTTCAAGAACTTCTTGTCTTTGACCATGCGTTTATAAACGACGCTGTCGTGCTTCGCGGCTACCTCCAACACAATCTTCTCGACGCTCCGAACACGCGGATTGAATTCGGGGTATGCGTTGATAAAACACGTAGAATACTTGACCTTGTCGATGATCCTGCCGAGCAAGGATTGCAGCGAGTGAGACTGTGCTCGTAGAGACACCTTCCCACTGCCACTTGGCCAGACGAGCCAAGCACGTTCCGGCCAGCCCTGGTTTCGAGGGTCCTTGCTCTTGTGCTCTCCGTGTCGTGGCCGTGGGCGCTGAGGAGAATCCGTGGCCGAGCGGGTCACACGAGGACGCTTATACGGTGCGTGAATAAACAGGGTAGAAGGAAAGCAGCCGTACTTGCCTTAGCTGGACGGCCCTCTATCTCATCCTTGTCGCGAGCATGTCGTCGGTCTTGAGTGTGACTTTGCGCCCTCGACACGCTATGTCTTGGCTGGGATTTGGCTTGCTGTGGCAGGCGTCGACTGTTGGAGACTGGGCCGAAGATTAGTATCAACGAGGTGCGGAAACGATGGAGGTAGGCGCACCGTCACTCGACACTGTTCTCGGCGACTCATCCAGATCGGAGTCGACGCTGGTGCGTATCGTCTTGGATTTCTTGGGTGTGCGTTGGACCGGGGACGTGTTGGGACTCGGAGTAAGGGATGAGAGGGCTGGACTGGTTGGTGGTGGGGTTGCTGAAGCTGCTCGTTCTTGGTTGCGAGTGTGACGCCAACGAGGCCGCTGGGAGGATAGAGGACAGTGAGAGAGAGATATGAAAAGGAAGAAGTAGCCACACACCTCCTCGCGCAAAGCTTTGCTAAGCTTCCGCGGATCACGCCGAAGCTTGGTTAACGCCCGTGCTTCCTTGTCTTCAAGGGCGATGTTGCGAGTATCATCCTCCCTACCTTCATCCTCACTCGGTGACGCCTCCAACTCGTCCCCATCCCCGTCGCTCTCTTCGTCCACAGACATCGAATCGTCGGCATCTTCGAGAGGATCACGACGCCGAGGCGTCCGCCGTTTCGATTTTTCGCGTCCAGACTTCTTTGCCTCAGTGGCATCGATGTCCATGGCATTCTCTTCAACATCCAGCTCCATGGACATGTCCTTGTCCGAGTCGTCGAACGTTATCCGGTGGCGACGACCTGCATGACCGGTAAGACACACGAAACAGATCCGAGTTCAAAGAAGACTTACTCATACTTGTAGCAGAATGCCTTCGAGGGGGAAGAGGGCCGTTGTCCTCTTCGTCAACGTCGTCCTCTCCGTCAACTTTGTCCTCTTGTAAGGTCACACGCCGCTCTGTGCATAATAGTAAGTAATAACTTCAATTGAAGAAGGCTTATTCGCTGATTGGCTTACCAGGTTCCTGCCCGCGTTTGGCTTCTGCGTGGTTTCGCACGTCGTAGTTAAACGACTTGCGCCGCTCTCCCTTCGCGTCGACCATCCAAACTCTCGAAAAATCAGCGTCAATCTCAAGGCTAGCTCTAAAATCAACTCACCCGACTGTCGTAGGGCAACTTCCTTGGCCGCCCGAGGATGTCGACCTTCAAGACTCAGTAAGTAAGCAACATGGTATCATCACACTGGCACTCACCAATGGTTTCAGCTGCAGAGTCACCGCCTGGTGAAGCCGTGTTTGGGGGACCTGATGCCGGAGTAGACGTAGCCTTGGGAGGGCGATTCGATTTTTGCTGTTTCGACTTGGTTGGAGCCATGGAAAAGAAAGTGAGGATATTAGTGTTCGTGTCGGTGACATTGAACCCAACACTTATATTTATCGTTTCTTCAGTATGCTCGAGGTTCCGGTCCGCGGTCTAGACAAGATGCCGCTTTCCTTGTCTGGCCCGTTCCACTACAGTCGATGATGTTCCGGGGAGGGGCAAGCCGGCGGGATCATCGGCCTGCGCAGCAGCTGCCGACAGACCATATCCGAAGACCCAAAGTCGAGGTCGTTCTATAGGAGTCGGGAATCACGCTCGATGGCTGTGCACGGGGGGCAACACTGCCGCTAGACGGGATCGTGCCTCCTCAGCTCGTCCACTTCGCCACAAATGTCCACATCACATACCAAGCGCTGCGATGCCTGTGGTCGCTATTTCTCAATGACGGGCTACACAAGCCACCTACTTCAAACTCGCAATCCTGCTTGTATCAAGGAGTGTCAAAAGCAGCTCGGAGAGCGGGTCCTAGACGCGGTATACGAGGATGGAGCGGAAGCGGAAGATCACCCCCATCCATTCCAGGGTGACTTTTTCGGCGACGACTACTCACCGGCGGATTTCGGAGTGGGAGAAGAGGAATGGGGAAGGAATGGGGAGGATGGAGATGGGGGGGAGGACACTCAGGGTACGGATGGAGACGGGGACAGGCAAGCGGGAGGGTGCGATGACGATGCTAGTGTTAACGACGAATATCTGGACGAGGATGGATATACCTCATCTGACACAGACCTTGACTCGACGGATGCCGACAGCATGGATGACGACGAACGGGGAGCTTCCTGCCTCACTGCAACCACCTTCGCCCTCGCCCTCGCCCTCGCCAGAGGAGAGGTCCAATGACGAGTCCTTCTTCCACGGACGCCTTCTGACTCCCGAGGAGTATGCACACCTACAAGAGATCCTTTTTGATCCCGCATACGTTGAGACGTTCCCTGGCGGTCGTGCTGGCGAGCCTATTCCAGGACAGCAACCGTCTCAATACGACGGATTCCGTGACCATTTTGATCGCGCAGCTCCCGGAAACCTTTGGGCACCATTCCACTCCGAGCTCGACTGGCGCATTGCACAATGGGCAAAGCTCAGAGGACCGACATCCAGCGCTTTCTCGGACTTACTTTCTATTGACGGGGTGAGTCTGTTCTTTTTCTTCTGTTTCTTTAACCGTTTCTCACGGATAAAGCAGGTCGTCGACCACCTTGGTCTATCTTACAAGAATGGGCGGGAGCTAAATAAGCTAGTCGACGAAGGGCTCCCGGGCCGTCCACCCTTTCAACGTGAAGAAGTCGTCGTAGGCGGTCAAGCATTCGATTTCTACTACCGCGACATCATTGAATGCATCAAGGCCCTGTTTGGCAATCCCGAATTCCAGCCGTGGTTGGTTTTCGCACCCGAGCGCCACTTCTCGGATGTGGACCACACTGTTCGCTTATTTCACGACATGCACACGGGTAAATGGTGGTGGGCAACACATGTATGTTTTTTTCTTAGCTCATCAACATCTCATTGAAGTTTTTCTTGTCGTATCACCAGAAAGCAGTTGAACAAAAAAACCCTGGCGCAACAATCATTCCCGTCATCATCTCGACAGACAAGACCCTTCTAACGCTCTTCCGAGGCAAGACAGCATACCCCGTCTACCTGACAATCGGAAACATACCTGCGGAGCTTCGTCGCAAACCATCCAAACGGGCACAGGTTCTCCTCGCATACCTTCCGTCGACGCGATTGGAGCAAATCACAAACAAAGCTTCACGACGCCGTGCCCTCGCAAATCTCTACCACGCATGCATGCGTCGCGTTCTTGCCCCCCTTCGCGAGCCGGGAGCCTATGGAATGCCGGTCGCAAGCGGCGATGGTACCCTTTACCGCGGGCATCCAATCCTTGCGTGTGTCGTGTGCGATTATCCCGAGCATATGCTCACTATCTGCGGGAAATACGGCGAGTGCTTTGGGTGTGAGGCACAGGGAGACGAACTCGGAGAGAACGCGTTACATCCTTGGCGGGACCTCGATGCTGTTCTCGATGCCCTAGACATGGTTGACGAGTCTCCTTCGACCTACGCACGCGCATGCATCGACGCCGGAATCAAGCCCGTTTATCATCCCTATTGGGAAGACCTCCCGTTCCTTGACATTTTCCGCTCCATTACCCCAGATCCCCTTCACCAGCTATACCAGGGCATGGTGAAGCACCTTGTATCCTGGCTTGTCAGTGCATTCGGCGAGCGGGAAATCGATGCTCGTGCCCGTCGGCTGCCGCTCAACCACAACCTTCGACATTTCTCCAAAGGGATCACCAGCCTGTCTCGCATCTCGGGAACAGAGCACCGTGACATCTGTCGCATCCTACTCGCGCTGGTTGTCGATCTCCCACTACCCGACGGTGTATCCCCCACCCGCATCATCCGCTGCACGCGTGCCCTCCTAGACTTTGTCTACCTTGCGCAGTACCCGTGTCATAGCACGGAGATGCTCACATACCTTCAAGCGGCACTCGACACATTCCATGCAAACAAAGACATCTTTATCGAGCTCGGGATCCGCTCGGACTTCAAGATACCCAAGCTTCATGGTTTGAATCATTTCTCTCCCGGTATCCAGTTATTCGGAACATCAGGAAACTGGGACACCACAACAACGGAACGACTCCACATTGACTTCGCCAAAGACGCGTACCGCGCCTCAAACAAGAAGGACGAGTTTGAGCAGATGACGAAATGGCTCGTGCGAAAGGAAAAGGTCCAAAGACATGGCGACTACGTCAATTGGCGCCTTCGTGATCATCCCCCTGTCTCCTCGTTCCAGCGTCCGGATGCCTTCCGTCGCGTCCACATACAGCTCGCACGGCATCCAAACTGCAAGTCCGTTTCCTTCGAGTCTCTGGCACACGACTACGGCGCGTTTGACTTTCAGCAGGTACACCTTTACTTCCTGCATTAGTACCCCAGTTCTGATATCATTCCAGGAGCTTGCGTGTTTTATCACGTCTCTCACAAACCCTCAGCTCCCTCCAGCTCAGCTTCGACGGGAATCCAACCAAGTCTATATGCCCTTCTGCGCTGTTCCGACTTATTTTCGCATCAAGTTCTGGAACGGCGATCCTCAGGGACGTGAGAACGCCGCTGATACTCTCGATTCAGCACACATTCAACCAGCCCATCGCAATCGGCAAGGGCGCCTGGTTCCAGGCCGCTTTGACACCATTTTGGTGAACTACACAGAGAAAGACGGTGCTCAAGGTTAGTACCACCTCGATTTTTTCCCCTTTACAGCAAGACTCATTAAGTTCTCTGTGCGTTCCCAGCATTCCGTGTCGCGCAGATCCGTGCCGTGTTCACCTTGCCAAAGGTAGCATCTACCATGGTGCCCTCAAGGATCACAATCCCGCGCTATTTGGCCTATGTCGAATGGTTCACGCTCTTCTCCTCGGCACCAAATCCTACCCATGGCATGTATTCAATTACACGAGCGGAACAAGCGGATGGGCGGCGCGATGCTGAGGTGATCCCCGTCTCAGAGATAGCTCGCAGCGCGCATCTCTCACCTCGTTTTGGGCCGATTTGTCCTCGTGACTGGACGTCTGCAAATGTCCTCGAACAATGCAAAAGCTTTTACGTTAACCCTTTCACAGACACGCATACACACATAACATTAGTATAGAAGGTTGTCCTTTGTCGACGCCTTGATCTGCCGCACATGGGCGGCGACGCAGTGGTGTTGGTCGGATCGGGCATGCCGTCTGAAAAGAGGGTGTTCCCGGAGATGTTCAGAGTATCGAACGGGCTGTGCACTTGTGCATCTCATGCAGAGGCTATCGAGGATGCGTACGGTGGCAAAATGGCCGGGGAAATGCAAGGCTTTTTCGTTTACAGGCTGCAACACTAGGCTTTGAAGTCCGCACGCGCTCGCTCGTGTTTCTCGGCCATACAGTATGATGTTTGTATACTATGAGTACAATTAGTAAGAATTAGCCGACCTCGTCCTTGAACACTCTGGTTATCTTGACTAGCAAAAATTAGCTTCGTAAGGTGCGATTAGATTGGTTAGGTTGAATTAGGTGCTAATATGGGGGGGAGGTTTTTCCTGATGATTTTCTGCTCGTCGCGCAGTTGGCGCATTTTCCGGAGGGATATGTGGAAATGCCTGAGGGGGAGATCCCTCAGTTCGAGGAGCGAGATGAAGATCAACCTTTGCGCCAGTGGTTGAGGGAAGAAATGGGTATGTTCGCCCCTTGGACAAGGCTGACATGCACGATAGATGGCTGAGACATGCCTGTATTTCTCAGGAATTGACAAACCCTTATTCAAGACCGTATTCTTATCCGGCAACCCATACGTTAGCCTGGATTGTTAGTGACAGGTTAGTGATACAGTGTCAGCAACGACTAGTGCGACAGCACCAAGTTACGACACAGCTGACTAGAAGATGAGGACGACGGAGGAGAGCCGATCAGACACGGCGACAGACAGGGGAAAGCAAGCAAAGTCGGTAGAATTGACTAGCTCGAGATAGGGAATATGTACAGCGAGAGGGAGCCTTATATACATGAGAGGAGAGAGACTTAGGTAAGCAACCAATACACGGCGATCAGTAAGCAGACCAAGTATAAGTAAGCAGTCGTATGTAAAAGAGCACAGCATGAGTCAGTATTGTACAGCATGAGTCAGGGGAAAGGAGTCAGACCCGGGCCAAGATGAGTCACGTGGGCCCGGGTGGGATATAGATGAACCGGGTCCGGGCCGAAGTGGAGCCGGGCCGGTGATAAGCCAATAAGTCCTAAAGCGTGTAACCGATGTAAAGTAAAAAGAAAATTATAGACCGTTCATGACATACAGGCCATTCACATTGTCGTGAACCTTTGAAGTTCGCACACGATCGTGCACAGTTATTGCAAATGAAATACAGTTAACTACAAGGGAAACCGGCCCCAACGTACGGTGGGGTTGAAGAACAGAACGATTGTCTTCTGTTTATTGCTTTTTGCAAAGATCTTGGCGCGGCCCTGGTTTTTCTCGCGCGCGCGCGCGCGAGCGAGAGCTCAAGTATATATACGAGTATTTTTATATCTCGGGATCTAAGGCAACGGGGACGCAAGGGGACAATTGGGGCGTGTTCAGGTCGTAAATACAAAGAGAATGGTGTAAAGATATCACGGAAATCCATGCAAGAATGGGCTGTAAAAATCATTTGGCCTTTTAGTTGCTCTTCAACTTTGTCCCCGCCTCTGGCGGGCCTCTAACGACCTAGATTGAATATTGGAGCCAGATATTATCGTTTGGAGAGGTTTGGAGTGTGCTGCTAGTATGCATTGTGAGTATGGACACCGCGGATGGGTGTAGCGAGACAACAGACTCGGGAACGGGGTGTCGCCGCGTGAATTGTGTGAGCGCGTGAACTTGGCTGATGCCAATTGAACCTTCCGTACTCCCACCACCCCCTGCCCCCGCCGCAAAACCTCTGGCGTCTCCGTTTACCCACTCTATCATCCCAGACCAAGGAATAGTACCCGCCACACACAAGTTGAGTAGAGTACATATGTGATGGGCTGGTAGCAACGGACGAGATTGAGGGATCCAATCCACTGGCATTTGGTGAGCATGTCATACTCTTTCCATTCCACATATCCTCCCTCTTCAACTTCGTCTGAAATCACTTCGTTTTGTAATTGAATTCGCTTCCTTCTCATCCAACCTGTTTTTTCTAGGTCTTATCATTACTCTACCTCGACATACTACATGAGAAACCTACACCCTCGTGGTGCCGCGTCCCCCAATGTTCCCCTTCAAGTTTCACCTACAATGCTTGTCCTCACCCGTCGTCTTTACTTCCTAGAAGATATATCTCCAGTCCATCAGTTGCCCCGGGCCATTGGAGTTCATGAGAGTGTTGGAAGGGGCTAGAAAGTGAGAGTGATTTCTGGTACTTGTCCTGCATGTATTTCCGTGATATATCTACACCATTCTCTTCGTATTTACGACCTGAACACACCCCAATTGTCCCATTGTGTCCCCGTTGCTTAGATCCCGAGATATAAAAATACTCGTATATATACTTGAGCTCTCGCTCGCGCGCGCGCGCGCGAGAAAAACCGGGCCGCGCCAAGATCTTTGCAAAAAGCAATAAAGTCTGGCTACGAGAGACTAGGTTGAAGCTGGTTGAAGCTTGTTGAGACCGTTGAACGCGAATACGATTACGTCATGTAGACGAAACTTTTTGGCTGCACCAGGCCGCTGCACTTGCTGCACTTCGCTCGCCCTCCCCCACTGCACGAGTCATATATACGCTTCATTCTGAATCCATTCTTATCTACAATTGCACAGAAAATAACTTGACAGAGTAACGTGCTCTCAGGATATCTGCCCGTTCTCGGTGAGATTAGTCGTCGTCATCGGCTCTAACCCTATCAGACTGACGGTGTTTCTGCACCAGCCCATGCACGAACTCGTCACCGCACGCATCCATATATCTGGCCTTACCCCCGCCATAACCAAAGATGAGCTCCTCGGCCGTCTGCGGGCCTTCGGCACCGTCGCATCCCTCGACGGCTTCGGTGAACACGACGCGCTGTGTCAACGACGAAAGTTCGCCTACGCGACGCTTGAAACGACCAGGGAGAAGTTTTCGAAATGTACGTGCATGTCGCCTTCTCTAGCCCTTTCGCGATGCTCAATGTCCAGTTCTCGTACGCAGGTATGATGTTGAGCGGCTCGATGTGGAAGGGCGCGATGTTGCGCATGGGAGAGGCGAGGCCCGACTTTCGCGAGCGGTGCGTTTCCTTGTCTCTTTTTTATATTGTTTACATCTCATTCCATTTGTCTAGGATCTCTCTGGAAAGTGCCCTTCATGACGACTCCCCTCGTCCCCGCAAACGTGCACGACTTGCACGCGGAATCCAAGGCTTCCACGCGCCAGACATGTCACTCGTCTCCCCTACCAACGTCCACCTCCACCCACAATGGCACGTCACTCCGCTCGGACGGCTCATTCACCCCATGCGCATGCGGCCTGTCCGTCCGCTCGACCCTCCGCTCAAAAGTGGCAAGTCGGGACAAAAACAGGGCGGGATGACAAAGAAGGAACGGAAGAGAAAAAGAGAGCCGCCCGTGCGCGTGAGGAGGAGAGTGATTGACCCGGTGCGGTGGGGCAGTACGCAGGTCAAGGGCGTTTTCCTCGAGGCGGGAGCGGCTGGTGCGCGTGTGGACGCTCTTGAAGCGACTCAACCGACAGAAGACGCCAGCGAGAGTGAGGAGAAGAGTTGCAACGTGGTCCAGCGACAACGAGACTCGGGCGACCGTGGCAACGATATCTTCCAGGTCGACGCGCCCCTTCTCAATCACACAAAACGCGTTGAAGATGGCCGGGAACTCGGTGGAGACAACGCTTCCCAACACCCAGTCGACGCAGCACCCAACACTCCTACTCCAGCTCTTTCCCAGACCCACTTGGCGGGCCTATTCTCACTATACGAGGATGAACGTACGTCTAAGAGTTTCTTTCCAAAAGTGAACACATGTATCTAACCTTTCGCACAGGCTTCTCCCTCCTTGGACACCTAAAACTCGACCTCGACCTCGACGAATCTACAGCCCTTATTCCAACCACCATCACGTCCCTCGCTCTCTCAACCCCCAGCGCCACTCAACCACCACCAACATCCCACCTCCCGCCCTTCTTCGTAACCGGACGCAAGCACGCCGTCCTCGAGACGCTTCGTGACACCGGCTGGGATTTCACGCGCGAGGCTTCCAAGGCGGAACAGCAAGAACGCTGGGAGATGGCCAAGATAGAGCTGACGGGCGAGTGGAAAAGACGGCATCGAGAGGCAGTGAAGGCGCAGAGAAGGAGAGGCGGTGACGAGAATTGATATATTGACTTCCAGTTGACGACACCGACCCGTTCGATCGTCATATTCGTGGTTATTGAATTCGGCACGAGGGCTATTGCTCTCGAGGGAACGACCAGAAGAACATCTACTGCAGTGCGTGCGGGGATAGAGGTTTGGGAGCAGAGTTTGGCGAGACGGGGTGAGTGGCGTGGGGAGTACGCGGTCACGTGCTACATCCCGAATATATAGCACGAAGAATGAGTGGCGTGCACCGGTCCCTTCTTGAACTCGGCCACCACTTCCTCTACTTCGAAGTACCATCGTGGAACACCTATCGTCAAGCATCTGCCTACTCTCATACCAACCTACGCCATTTTTACTTCCCCAGAAGACACATCTTCATATCACCCGGGAGCAAAGAACTGTTTACCGTTTACGACTCGTACTTACACCGAAGCCCTTTGGTACGTGCGCATTAACCTGACTCTATGAACCTATACTTATTAGATAGCGCACCCTCAGACAATGTTCACTCGACTCTCCGCCAAAACCATCCAAGAAATCGCCTTCTATCTCTCGTCGTCGGTCGACCTCCACTCTTTATCCCTCACCAACAAACATGTACACACTGCCCTGCAGGATGGCCTCGTCTACCGGCAGTGCATCATTAACGCGGGCTGGGATGTCACCGATTGGTCCTTCGATCGTCCTGAGTGGCAATCCGACGAGTTCTACACGTACATATTGGCGAAGATGCAAGATCTGAAGCTCTGGAAAGCAACTTGCGGGACGTACACGCGCATGGAGTCGTTCATAGAGCGCGCCACCGTGGATGATAATCTATACTTCTATCATCAGAACCCTCTTCCTGCGCTTTCGTTTCCCTCCTGGGGTGCCCGTCTTGTGGATTGCGGGGCCCGGATTATCCCTTTCCACAAATTCGATCCGAAGAAGTATGGCCTCTACGAGGAGGCTGACGTTGGTCATGGGGAGGTCAAGGTCATAGACGGCCAGAGAGCCTTCCGTTGGATGCGCCATATGGGCGAGTTTCTGCTCTTAATATCCATCGACACCCGTGCGTGATCTACCTGCGCTATCTTGTACCCCGTACTAACGTCGATATTGATAATTTTCAGATACGAAGAACGTGCCGAGGCTCCTGCAGGACAAGTTCATGGGCACATGGAGTGTTTCCCTGCGAGCTCTCATTGGGCTGTCCTTTGTACCCACCTTGGTGCAAGGATCGGATCACCCCGACGTGCCTGAGGAGTATCTGGAGCTGTACTACTCGAACGCCTTGGAAAGGTTCAGCTTCTCCTTCCTCTATCTGCTCCTTCAAAGTATGTCGTTCACCCTGTCGTCCCCCCGAGTCGCTGACTGATTCCCCGCCCACAGGCGACAAAACATGCCTTGAAAGTCGCTCGTTGAGCCGTCTGGATTATCCCGCGTGGTTCGCGCTCATCGACCAATACTTCGACCCGACCTCAAGCGACTTCGTTCGCGACATGTTCCAGGTTCGCGCGGACCGACAGCGTCCCGAGCTCCTTTTGCGTCGATTCAACGTCTGCTTCCTCGTCCAAATCCTCATCCTCCTTCGCGTCCATTGCCATCACGTCGTCCTTGGCGACGAGGAGGACGCCACATTCGAATATCTCTTCCCAGACCTGGACGTTCCTACCCTGGGAGAGGTCATGGCGTGGGCAAGACTTGCCCTCATATCGGAGAGCCCTGCTGAGCTCAAGCATGGGATCGCAGGAACCCCGCTGGAGAGCATGTACGAAGACGGACCGGGCGCATCCATGACCTGGGAAGGGTACTGTATCGACCAGAACGGGCCTTACTGGCACAAGGACGCGCCGCAGACGATGGACTTTCTTCTCATGGCAGCCTCGCCTGAAGACGGCTTTCGGGCAACCAAAAAGGGCGTGTGGCTCAAGGGCGTTGGTGGCGATGATGGCGAAGAGCCAATCTTGCTTGCCGGTTTTTGCGACAAACGGGTTGGGACGGTATGGTTGAACGTGTTTCGTGACGGGAGGAACGACTCCTTCCGCGGAGTAGTCACGCCGTTTGGGATGTCGGGTCGATGGGACTGCGTCGACGAGGGGAAGTCCGATTTGGGTGGGTGGTGGTGGTTCTGGCCAGTGCCAATGGAAGAGTCGGACGACGGTGACGGATCCTGGGATAGCGTTATGGACGACGACGAGGATCTCTAGAGAATCGGATGTCGTTTTACTCTGCACTTCAAATCACCATGCTTTATCGACCTCCGACCACGTGTATATCGCGCGTTCAACAGCCGTTGAAGGGTGCTTGAAGGGCGCGGTTACTCGAGTATAAGCAACTTCACCGTACCGAGGATCGCGCTGCCTCGTATTCGCACACTTACTACTAGCGTTGCTTTCCCTCTTGAAGACACGGTGAGGGACATTTGTTCAAGGTATTCAAATTGAACACATGGTCATTGAAAAAGTGTGATGGACGAGCGTGCAATCTCATACATCGAGGCAAACGTTTGGATTTCCGGATAAGAATATGGTCTTGAACACTGGTTCGTCAATTCCTGGAATCCAACACATGTCAGTCCATCGTACCCGCTGCTTTGTGACAGGTAACGCACCCAGTTGCTCCTTGATCCACCAGCGCAGAGGCTGATCCCCCTCTCCCTCCTCGAATTGCGGGATATCGCACTCGGGCATGGTCGGGTAACCCTGCGGAAAATGCGCCAGCTGGTTGAAGAGCAGAAAATAGGTATCGTCCGGCTCCCCTGCCCAGGTGAAGCGGCCACCGATCCTGTTGACGTGCATATGTATCACATCGAGGACCCGGATACTACCCAGAGGGTCGGGCTCGGCGGCGTTCTCGATACGAGCGACCCAATCGGACGCCTGTTGCTCGGTAACAACGAATCCACCGAGGCGAACGTAGAAAGGGCGCCGGTCGATGTGATTGCCTGCCTCATAGCGCCTTGGCCGCACCAAACTGGCGGGGGGGTACGTTGGACTCCCATGAAGCCATGAGAATTTGCTGGGGCGATAAAGTGGAGGCTTGGAAGAAACATCCATCATCGACGATCTGGTTACGGATGTCGACGTGCCCTGTATCCTGAAAGAAGAGAAGGAACTGGAGATAAAATCGGGATATTCCGCAAGACAGCAACGAGACCAAGTTCGAAGGAAGCAGACAGAGCTTGCGAGAGGAGGAACAAGTTGAAGTTGTAAACGATGCACTGTCGACGTTACGGTCATGCCTATAGTATTTCCCCGTAACGTGTCCCAATACGGGTGTGAATGGTAAGAAATATTATATCGACTCATTTCCTGTCCGCAATAACAAGGATTCGCTCAAAACTATTGTTTCGAAAATGCATCCCCGCCCTATGAGTATCTCCGCTCGCTTTACCTTCATACAACTTGGAGAAGAGGCATCTATCTTGTCTGACAGAACCTTTGTGGCATGTGTGTACGCTAAGTATAGAGCTGCACAATGTGCGTTGTCGGTCGGGCTCTCATGGAACACCGCCTCGTGTACCCCGAAGGAGGCTTTTTCCCTCGTTCGTATCTCGTCGTTCCTTTCGAGCTCAACCTGTCCCTACCTGTCCACATGCCGCATTGGACTCGTGTTGTTAAGGTGGGCACGCGGTGTCAAGCATACACGTGGATTTTTCGATAGGCTGGACGAGAGATGGGAACGTTCGAAGGATGACTGCCGTGGCGTATATAAAGCAGGCCTGTCGGGTCGAGGTAGGTCTACCGTGCCAGCGTTACTCGCAGATGAAGAACTTTGTCCATCTCTCTGCTACCGCGCTCTCCTTTGCCCCTCTTGGGGCATTCGCTTGGGGCGCTTTGGGTCACCAGACGATTGGGTGAGCGCTATCTGCATTGTTTCTCTGCTTCGCTTTCCTTGCTGACTCTTCGCTATCCAAAAGATTCGTCGCAATGCAGGTGAGTTTTCCTAACAATCAATTCACGAGTAAGGTCGTGTGCTAACCTGGGGCTTAGTTCATCAGCACGAACACGCTGTCCAACGTGCAAACCCTCCTGGGCTCCCAATTCAACTTCTCCCTCGGTCCCGCTGCCACTGTACCCACCCCCTCGCTTGTTAATTACGGCCATCTGACATATTTGTGTCTCTATAGTGGGCAGACGATGTTCGTTCCGAAGCTGCGTTTAAATTTAGCGCCCCGTTCCACTTTATCGACGCCAACGGTACGCTTCTTTTTTCCATCGTCATTGGAGACGGCTCCCTGATGCATTGTGTTTTGAAGACAACCCGCCCGACTCGTGCTCCGTTAACTTGAACCGCGATTGCGGCAGTGAAGGCTGCGTTGGTATGTCGCGTGTGTCGTTTGCATAGGCTCAGTGTTCAACGTTCATGACTGCGTTTGTTTTTTCAGTCAGCGCTATTCAGAACTATACCACGCGTCTTCTGGAAACGTGAGTTCTAATCGTGGACGATGATGATGAGCGCCCTCATAATTTTTTTCAGGAGCCTGAGCGCGACGCAGCGTCAGCAGGCGTTGCTCTTCGTCAGTGAGTATCTCTGTTTCCGTCGTCCGTCGTTCATATTCTGACGAGCACGGTCTTTCCCTATCACCAGCTCACGTATGCGCATCCCGTACACCGGGTTGGTAGGAATCTGACTTCCTATCTTTCAGTTCGTGGGCGACATCGGCCAGCCATTGCATGACGAGGTGCGTCATTTTCCTCACCTGTTCTCGCTAGGTTTATACTCACCCACACACCCCACGGCTCGACCAGGCCCTTGAGGTCGGCGGAAATGACATTGATGCCATCTGCTCCGGAAAATCCACCAATCTGCATGCTGCATGGGGTACGCTCGCTTTCTTTCGATCTCTTTTTTTGGACGGCATACCGGAGGTTGCATAGACACGGGCATGCTCACGAAGAGCGCCGATTCGCGCTTCGGCGGGAGCGCGCAGACGTACGCGTCCTCGCTCGCGACGCAAATCAAGGCGAGTCGTATTTCGAGAACTCACGCCTGAAGCGGAATCCTAATCGACCTTCGACACCAGACGGGATCGTTCAAGTCTGCCTCGACTGGATGGTTGAGCTGCATCACCTCCTCCGCGCTCAAGGGAACGTCCTGCCCCCTTACATGGGCGCAAGAAGCTAACGCGTTCGACTGCGTACGGCCATCTTTTTCTTTTCCCGTGCTCCTTCGAGTCGTCCTTACTCACATTTGTCGCATCGCGCAGACCAACGTCTTTGATTTTACTACTGGACAGGACCTCTGCACGGGCGCGTATTTCAACGCTGCCATCCCCGTCGTACGTCCGCCTCTTGTATATATACATATCCACAATCGCTGATAGGTCCGGCATGGACAGATCGACATGCAGCTCGCGAAGCAGGGGTTCCGCCTCGCCGCCTGGCTGGACGCCGTCTTCGATAGTTAGACTCACGCGCCCGTCTGCTCTCTATCACTCGGGGTATAAGGAGCGTTGAACGTTGGACTATTCAATGTAGAACCGTAAGGTACTAAGATACTAAGCATTACACGAGTCAAGCCACGGCAGTGAGGAGTTTGTGACCGAGTCGAGAGACGGTACATAGGTATGTAGCTTCGGGGCGAAGGAAGGAGCCCATACAAGACGAGTAGACGTGCATTAGAAAATGACGTTCGAAGGCCTCGGGAGTGAATAGGATGGATGAATAATGAGAGAAATACGTGCGACGTTCACAGCAAACAAGTCATGGTAGCGGCCGCATCATCTTTCCTGCCCTGGACCTCCGTTGATGGACAGAAAAGGGATATTGATCGTGACAGAACTCCCATTCCGTTGTGGCAATACGTATACATTCATGCTTCCCGAATTTGCAGACACTATCAATGCCTGTGAGTCGGGTATATGATCATTCCGAAAACAAAGTGTCGACGTACGAGGATAGGTGGAGCGACCGTCGGGTACTGAAGACTGTGCAATATCGCCGTCTAAGCGATACCGTTAAGTTAGTGGCCAGGGAGTGGGGTGAAAGGGGAAAATACGAACACGAACGGCCAATTTCTCCAGAAGATTGACTTGTAGTTGTGCCCCGACGATGATTCGCCGCATTTGTATACGTACGGGATGCGATGTCCATTGTATGGGGGTGCCGTGTCTTCTCCGAGTAAGGCTTCTGCGATGAGACTGAGATGGTCGATTGAGAGTGCGGGTGCGCACGCGTCCCGTACCCGTCCCTCTGTCCGGGACCGTGAGTGTATTGCCTTCGGGGTCGACGAGGGACGTGCTCGAGGTCATCGCGGTTCACCAGGGTCTCGGACGAGCGACTACGGTTAACGTGATGCGCTGTGGATGCAATATGCGCGCGAGAGCCGGATTGAGCGTGCGAGGATGGGATAGTATGTGTGTCCTCTCGATACGGCCGGAAGCTGCTGGGAGGTACCGGGGAACGAGGTGCTTTGTGTCGTAGAGCTTGCGGGGGAGATATACGCGGCGTAGCGTGATGCGAAGATGCCGTCTTTGAGCTCGAGTGAGAAGGATGGGTCCGTTCGTGGCGATGACTCGACGCTGTGTCGTGATGAGGCTCTGATTCCCTCGACCCCGTCGACTTCTCCCACGACCGGCTTTGATCCAAGTAGCTGTTTATCTCTGTGGCGCGCAGGTCGTGCGTCGATCGCTAGGACCGGAGTGTCAGTAGGGCGAATTGAGACCGCGGGGTAGAGCGTACGGAGACCTCCTGCGTAAAGTTCTCTGCATGGTCTTTGAACTCGTGCGCGGGTCCCCACGCTCGTATGGCACCTAGCGGTTTCTCGCGTTCCATCCTCACCTCACGTTCCTCTTCAACCAGGCTACGCACCGCGGATCCAATCAGCAAAGAGAGCTCCGTGTGGAGAAAAGGCCGAGAGACGAACTGGTCGTGCTTGTGCATCAACGCGCTCAGTGCGCGCGGAGGGAGCTTTTCCATATGTCTGTGAATCTTCCCGATGCCTTTGTAGAGATGATGCTGTCCCTGGTGTAGCTGGGACGTGGGCGTGTGGTGCTTGACGGTGTCGTAGACGATGCGGACCGCCTGGACGGCGCTGGCACCGGCGGAAAGCCATTCCATCGCGGGCGAACTATGGGACGAATGCGAGGGCATCAAAGACTGCGACTACGATGCTGGATTCCGGTACGTGTTTTATGCACCCTGCGGATCAGCAGCGGACGGCGCGAACGGGGTTTTGGCGTGCTTATCGTGGGATACAAGGTTTGGAATGCGAGAGTGGCGACCTGGGTTTTCTGAGCAAACCGGGGCGGACGCGGTGAGCCACCCCGAATGAGGGTTGCGTCCGTGGGGGGAGGCTGGGGGAGGGATCCTGGGGGGTGGCTCAGAGAGTCCTGGATTGTGATCGGCCTCACACGTGGGGCGACTGTGAGAGCCAACCTTGCAGAACTCAACGCCGGGAGGCAGCCCTGGTAGGAACTTAATTAGCGTCGAAGTCGAAGTCGCATTCTCCTCATCCATGTCCTCGGATGATGCACGTGGAAATCGCGTGTGGTTTCCTGTGGCGATACGTGGAGGGATACCTTGGTAGTGGGTCAGGCCTCAGGTCCGCCGTGATGCCCATGAGCTGTATGAAAGACCACGCTGAGTGGCGTACAAGCATCTGTGAGACATAGCATCTGAACAGAAATAAGCCCGCCCCCGAATGTAAAAGGACGAAGCGCCACTCACGCACCTAAGAGGGTCTTCTGTGTGCTGATTGACGACCAGAACGTTACCAGTAGCACCCCGCCAAAGATAGAGATACCCGTGTTTGATGGAATTCTGAACTATTCCTCGGGGATGAAATCTGGGAGGTCGGGACCAAGGCTATCGAGAAAGTACAAGGACGAAGAGGAAGAACCTCGAGTCGCGCGACCTAGCTTTGTATAGGCAGATGGCACAATGTTTGAATGTTTGAATGCTATGCTGCGAGTTTCTATTCCAGTGATACATACTGGAAATCGTCACCGACATTGATAGATAGATAGATGGCGAAGTGTCGTTGCAAGCAAGACTGGACGGACGGTGCAGGCTGCCAGGCTCTGAGTCAACTGCGCTTTGGTGAGGTCGGGTCACGTGATTGCGGGCCAAAGCGAGAACAAAAACAATACAAACAAGAAGAACAATGGACACAATCGCAGTATAAAGGCGGAGCAACGTGAACGTCGTTCTTTAATTTCCCCCACAGCCCTGAACCAACATCGCATCGCATCATCCACATCCTTCAATGGAACCCCCACCTTTACCTCGAGGAACGAAGCGCGCCAGGATGATCTGGGATCCCCGGGATGTCCCTGACGAGGGTCTGCCGCGGCGCAACTGGCGCAAACCAGCGATCTCTGGTGGATATCACGACGTGTCTGGGAGCGGGACCCCAACGAAACGTGCGCGGTCCGATTCTGAGGCGTAGAACTGTGTGGCTGATGATGTTCGGGATGATCATAGCGGTCGTTCGACCGAAGTACAATCGCCAGCCGGGGCCTTACGGTGAAAGGCGCAGGGCGAAGAAGCCCAAGGTGAAGGAGGTCTCCATCGACGAACCCGTGGTCCTATTTCGAGAGGAATTGGGCCAGGGGGTGGAGCCTGTCGCACCCGACGACTCAGAGGAGGCAAGCGACGACGACCTCCTGTTGCCACATTGGTCCTCCCACCTCAACCTCCCGCCCATCTCCCCGTCTTCGTCCGACGTCCTGCACGAGCACTGGCAACTCGACGAAGGCGACATCTTCATCAAGGCCGTCCGCACCGTCAACGATCTGTCGCACTGCGTGCTCTTCAAGGTCCATCGCACGATGCTCGCGGCGCATCTGGAGCCGTTCTTCTACATGTTCGAGGACGACACCGCGCCGGTGCCGACCGAGGAGACGCGCGAGGGGCTGCCGGTGATCGTCACCCAGCAGGAGACGGCGGAGAACTGGCTGCTGATGCTTCAGCTGCTCTACATGCCGTGAGTCCCCCATCCCGCTCGATTGAAAGGACGAACGCTCACCGCCACGGCGCATGCAGACGCACCTACGGGAACACAGGCGTAGTCATTTGGCGGGACGTCGTCGCCCTGCTCGAGCTCAGCCACAAGTACGCCTGCGCGCGCTTCCGCGAGGCCGCCGTCGCGTTCCTCACGAGCGAGTGGCCGACCCGGCTCGACAACTTCGTCCACCGCGATTCGAAGATCATGAGCGTGCCCCAGCGCAACATCGCCGCGCGCGTGCTCGACATCGCCCTGCGCTACGACATCCCCCAGGTCCTGCCCGCGGTCTACATGGAGCTCGCGCGCTACCCCCCACCGCAGCTCCTGGGCGAGTGGACGCTCGACGACGGCGAGCGCATCACGATCGCGGCGGACGAGGTCGGGCGGATCCTGCGCGGGCGCGAGCAGGTGCTGCGCATGCGCCGGGTGTACACCCTGCGCTATCTGAACGGGTTCAACGCGGCCGCGCGCGTGCAGTGCGAGAGCCGGCACCGCTGTCGGGGGTACTCGTGCGCGGAGTGGATGGCGCGCCTGGCGCGGGACGGCGAGGAGCACGCGGCGGCGTTCTACGACGACCCGGCGAAGGCGCTGCAGATCCTGGACGAGCGGTGCGTGTCCGCCATGCGGGATTTTGTGTGCGAGGAGTGTCGGGCGCGGTTCAAGTGGTCGATGACGGACGGGCACAAGGAGGCGTGGCTGATGGTGCCGCAGGCGTTCGGGCTGGGGACGTGGTTCGACGTGGAGAGGCGGGCGCATCGGACGGTGGAGGCGTTGTTCGTGTGGGCGAAGGAGGCGAGGTATTCGGAGGAGGAGATCGCGAGGTTGGCGGCGGGGGCGACGGCGAGGTATGCGAGTTTGCTCGTGGGAGGTGAGGACTTCGTTCTGCCAGTTCCGCCGGCGCAAGACGAGGAGTCGGAGTCGGAGTCGGGGACGGGTTGAAATAGGATGTGCGTTCCGCACGATGCAGTGGTATATCTGACTTTGACTGATGCGTCGGAGAGATTCGTGACCACATAGAGCCCTGCAAATGCAAGCTCTCCCCGTACTTTGAAAATTGAACCTGGGTCCTGGGCTCTCTGAAATTCGAGGCATGACAGAACCGGGCGACGTCCGAGCGTGAGTGAAACTTGATGGGGTTGCCAGATGGATGTCCACGGATGATGCTGCCCAGCCTCGAGATGGCCCTCGCAAGGCTAAAGCCAAATCTGCATGTAATTCCAGCTCGTGCAGATGTACATCACGCAAGGAGGTGCAAGTCGAGATACGCAGGTTTAGATATAAAGCTCTGTGAGCGAGTTAGCGCTTCAGCAGATTATTGTCCAGGTGAGATACGCAAGGATACGCACGGTCATCGTAAGATACCGAGTCGTAATCTTTCGCGCTACTCCGTCTACATCTAAGGAGTATCCGAAGCAATGTGGAGGATACGGGCAGACGGGGGTCGTCGACGATGCTTGAGAACTGCTGGTCGCGGCGGTGCGGTCGCAGGCATGCCGTCACGACTCGCGCCCTTTCTCTGCCATTCCCCACCAACTCCCATCCCGCTCTCTCGTCGCTGCCGTCCCCGCGCTGCTTGGAATTCGCCAATTTCTCGAGACAAAGCCTGAAGTTCGCAACGACCGGTCGGTTCTCCGCCTTTTCGGCTCCGCGCACGAGTTAGCGCAGGACCTATCGACGACCGCAAGCCGCAGCGACACCTCCCCCCTTCGCCCTTTCATTTTCACCATTTTTCGCGTCTTCCTTCGACATGCCACACAGCCAACAGTCCACCGCCGTCAGCCAGCAGTCTAGAATGCCCCAGGGTTCGCCTCAAACCCCTTTGGACAAAGGCAAGGCTTCCGCGCGGACCCCCGAGGTGCATGTCAACGGCAGCCCCGTGGCAGCGCCCAAGCTACGGCCCACACGCAGTCTCACCAACGGCGGCCAGGCAGAAGAAACGGCATGGGGCGCTCACTTTTGGGTGACGCTCGTGGACCCGCAGGTGCGTCTATCGCTCGACGAACGACTGATTGTGGCTCAACACGGACAGCGAACAGACTCAATCGTCCTTTTTCGCGTGTCCGGCGACGGGAGAGGTGTCGTGGGACCCACCAGTAGGCAATTTTGTGTGCGTACCCCACCATCCCATCTTTAGCCGTGGTTGAGCAGGGCTGCGTCATCTACGTGTACTGTTATCGTGTCCGACCTGCTACCGCCGCACCTCGTCCCTTTGCATCGTCTCCTCCCTGCGTTTCAAGCCATCTGACCCGATGCTTATAGATTACCGCCCAACGATAGCGGAGAATGGTGGGAGATCGCGGACGAGTCGCGTGGAGGGATCCCGTATTACTACCACACCAAGTCAGGCGAGACCGTATGGGAGAAACCCGAAGGTTTCGTCATCCCGCTTTCCGTCCTCCAAGTGCGTACAGCCCCCGTTTCGCGTTTATATCCATTTTTAAAACAACATCCCCCGTGCAGAACACAGCCCTCGGCCGTCGTCTCTCCAAATCCTTCCACAACCCCTCCGTCGCCCCCGCATCCGACATTCCCCCGCACGCCGCCTCCGGTCGCAGGCCGAAACCTGCTCTCAAAGATCGACGCCCGGCCACGTCTCACAACGGGCAGGCGCCCACCCGCATGCAGCCGTCCACCAGCAGCAACGGCCAGTACAAAAAGACCGCTCATCTTCCGATGCGGAGAAGCTTTTCCAGCGAGCAGTACCACGGTCTCAACCACCTCGCCGTCAACAGCCTTCCGCCCATCCCAGGCTCTCCTTACACCACCGACGCCTCCGCACCGCCCTCGCCCACCAGCGCCAGATCTCCCGCGGCCTCGGTACACAGGAGTGGGTCCGGGAAAAGTCAACGCAGCCAACGAAGCACACGGAGCACGCGCTTCGCGGTCGACCCCCCAAGTCCGTCGACGAAGACACCCAACGGCACACCCCCCCGCAACGGAGACGCCTCACGATCAAAACCGCCGACGCCTACAGCGTTCCGTCCCACACGCACGCCACCGCAATCCCTTCACGCCGCCGTGGAGCTCCTCGCTCAATCCCAATCCACGCCGCCCTCTCCCACCTCAGCCGGGATGTCCACACCGGAAAGTGGGTACGCAAGTCAAGCTGAGCGGGAGTCGCCTCCAAGGACGATGCCCCCGCCGTCTCCGCTCTCTGCCACCCCGTCGTCTGGACCACCGCCCGTACCGGCTACCCCGCGGGGTCCGCGTGTGCATGGGAAGGAGATCAGCGGCCCAACGCTGAATCAAGGTGCGTTTGCGTTGGTGCGTTTGATGGAGGAGGCTGATGAATACGCGCAGAGGCCACCATGAACCTCAGTCCCGTCAAAAGCCGCTCCGCAGGCAAACCGATACCTATCTCCAAACAACCGGTCGCGTCGCTCGTCGCAACCCTCCGCACAGGGTACGTTCTTCGACGCTCCCAGCCGTCGCGCTCCGTTGACAGCATCTGGTCAGAATGTACCCCATCCTCCCTGAGGATCTCGCGAGCGACATCCAACAGTTCGTCGAGTCCGATTTCGCAAGGCAGTATTTCTCGACGCACAGGACGGGGATCATCTTCAAGCGCAAGGTGCCCATGGAGCAGATGATGACATGGCAAAAGGTGCATACGTTTCCATCCTCCCCTGCCTGCCCCAGAAGGGATTCTAAAGCGAAGGTCAGGCTCCGCTGCCTTCACCGCTCCTCAATATCACAGGCTCGCTCCATAAGGACGCCGTGAGGATATTCAAGGTCATCCAACGACTCATGGGCGATCGCGAGCGCGAGGGCCGACCGCAACGTCTACCGGATCCGGCCTCGTCGTTGAACGCATCCACAAGTTCTCTGTCGCCCGCGGCGATATCACTATACGAGGAGGAGAGGTGGTTGTTGGGCGAGGGGCTCGGCCACGGGGAGTTGCGCGACGAGATATACTGCCAGGTCATGAAGCAGTTGACCGGAAACCCCAACACGTGCGTCCTCCCCTACCGCGGCTCTGTCCGAATGGGAACTCACGCCCTTTTGGAATGGCAGGGAGAGCGTGTTCAAGGGCTGGCAGCTGCTCTGCGTCTTGCTCATCACGTTCCCGCCCTCGAAAAACTTCGAGACCTACCTCCAGTCCTTCCTCAAGCAGCGCACGACGCAGACCGAGGGCCGCGTGGACGTCATGGCGAAATACTGCTTGAAACGGCTGTCCATCGTCGCGAAGAAGGGACCCCGAGGAAAACCGCCCACCATCGCGGAGATCGAGACCGCTTCCGTAGGCCCTTTCGTTCCTCTCTATCCAACCACAACGGACTGACGGCATGCGTCCCTTTCCAGGACGCAGCATTCAACCCGTCCACGTTCGGCGAGTCGCTCGACGCGATCTACCGCCTCCAAGAGCGCAACTACCCCCACCAGAAGATCCCCATCATCCTGCCCTTCCTCGCGGACGGCATCCTCGCGCTGGGCGGCACCAAGTCCGAGGGCATCTTTCGCGTGCCCGGCGACGGCGACCTGGTGTCCGAGCTCAAACTGCGGATCGACCGGGGATACTACACCCTCGAGGGCGTGGACGACCCGCACGTCCTCGCGTCCCTGCTCAAGCTCTGGCTCCGGGAGCTTCGCGACCCGCTCGTGCCGGAGGAGATGTACAACGACTGCATCGAGTACGCGCGCGATCCCGAGGCGTGCGTCGGCGTCGTCGAGCGCCTCCCCACCATCAACCGCCGCGTGGTCCTGTTCGTCGTCAGCTTCCTGCAGCTGTTCTTGGACGAGCGCGTGCTGGCGATCACGAAGATGACGAGCGCGAACCTCGCGCTCGTCATGGCGCCGAACCTGCTCCGGTGCAATTCGGAGTCGATGGCGGTCGTGTTTACGAACGCGCAGTGAGTGCTCGTTTGCCTCTGGAACTCGGACCGGCTGGCTGATTGCTCTTGGGACAGGTATGAGCAGACGTTCGTGCACAACCTGCTCCTGCATTTGAAGTGCGACAAGATCGACCCGGAGTACATCCCCAAGCACGGACTGGGGGCCGTATCGACCTCCGCCCCGCCTAGGACGTCCAAGTCCCGTCCCCGCCATTGACACGCCTGAGGGCTCCTCAGGGCACCTTTTTCATTTATTTCTTGACAGCATCTACGGCTCCGCTCCTTTTCTTCCTCCGGTTTCATATCTACCATCATCGCATCTTGGACACTCACACATTCCTTCCCCGCCTCCCACTCTCCCTCCCACTCAAAGCATCCGTCTCCCGACCCTGTTGTTACATATACACCCATACTCGCTGTACGAATACCGCGTTCCCGATCTCAATTGCTCGCCTCCGGCCCTTCGTTTTCGTCCTTGAGTATACCTCGTCCAGTTATATCCCCCCCTATACCATTACCGTCCCCGGGTCCTTCACCAGAGCTGAACCGGAGCAGCCCAAACGCGCATTATATATTTTAGATACTTACTGTTTTACCTATTGGGTAGCTATTGAAGACATTAATCACATCCTCGTTATATAGTATCTCATCTGACGGTCTGAGGAGGAGTTTATAGAGGTAGCCTTCGGGGAGATGAGTTCGGCTGGAATGTGAAAGGGGAGCTTCAAAAAAGTAAAGGTCCTTTCTAATGCGAGATTCCCACGATTAGGAATCCGTCTACGAAGCTTGCTTCAGTGCAGTCCCGAGTCTTGACCTTCACGTCGACCTGCCTCGCGCTTTCCGGGCCTGCTAGGCTCTAGCAACACGCTCGTATTCTCGTTGATTCCCCTCGTCCAAGAGCCCCGCCCCCCAACTTATTAAAGGTTCTTCGACTGAAAACACGCGCTGCGCTGCGATGCTAGCCACGAAGCGTCTCGCGAGAGCCGTCTCGCCCTTCCTTGGCCGCTCGATGACAGGTGAGCACATCGTCGGTGTCTCGCTTACCGTAGCACCCACTGATATCTTTCCCCAGTCGTCGTTTTCCCTCGCGATGAGCTCACCCTTCCAAGAGAAGAACAACGGAGCATCCCGCGCGAGGACACGAAGGGGACAGCGGGCGCCTTTGCCTCAAGCTCGCGTCAAGTGCACCTGGTCGAGGACGTCTCCCTGGACATGCCGACTTACTCCGGTTTCAAACGGAGGGTTCCTTCCTCGGGGACGAGGAAGTACCTCTCGTCGACCAGAAGGGGTGGTTCGAGAAGACTATACTCTACGCACTCTAGGGGCCACGAAGAGAGAGATCCGTCGGGGGTACGTCGCGTGTAGTCTCAGTAAAGCCGTTTCTGACACGCTTTTTTGGCAGGCTTATTCCGGAGTATGAAGAAGCGGGGCCGTCGTCGTCCTCTCAGTGCGTTGCCCTCGATGCGTCCTCGGGCGTTCTTTGCACTGACGACCTTACTGCCTCCTTTTAGTCCTCCACCGCCTACACATCCCGACGACGGATTCCCATTCTTACCGCAGTGCGTCTATGTTCCAGCCATATCTCTCAGGCCTGCCTCGCTCACGCCGGCCGTCTCTTTTTCTCGAACGAAGAGGACCTAACGTCGCGTCCTCGTCCGCCCCCTCAAACGCTACCTGGGACAGCATATTCGAGAACATCGACTCCAAGACCTCCTTCCTCCCCACGCGACGGCGCCTGAACTCCCAAACGCGCGACGGCTCAAGCACGCCGCGCCGTCAAGCGATCACCGCCACCGAAGTCAACGCTTTCGAAGACATGTTCAGCATGATTTTCCAAGCCGTGGAAGATCGCAAGAACGAGACGCCCACCGACCCAGCCACGGACGCATCCTCCCGCGCCTCCTCCGAAGGCGTTGGCCGAGGAAATCGCGGAGGCGTCGGCGAGCTCTTCAGCCGGATGCGGGGGCGCGCGCGCGCGTCCTCGCACACGTGGACGACGAACGAGGACGCGGACTTCGACAGCAAGGCGGAGCAGATCGAGCTCTGCGTGTCCGACTTCGACCTGCTCGAGTGGGCGCAGCGCGAGGTGTTCGCCCAGTCCCTGGCCTACGAGGCCGCCGCGCGCGAGGCGATCGAGGAGCGCAAGAAGGCCGGTCCTGGGAAGCGCGCGCCGATGCCGCCGCTACAGCCGCTACCGTACCCGCACATCCTCGCGCTCCTGATGCGGACGTTCCGGGACAAGTACAAGGATCCCCACCTGGCGCTGGCGATGTTCGACCACGCCCGCCACCTCTCCATCTCCTCGTACGTCTTCGGGTGCACGACGCCCGCCTACAACCAGCTCATCGAAACGCGCTGGACGTGCTTCCGCGACCTGCGCGGCGTGCTCGAGGCCCTCGAGGAGATGAAGGTGAACGGCATCCCGCCCGACGCGCGCACGCGCGTGCTCACGGAAGAAGTCCGCCGCGAGGCCGGTGCTCGCAAGCTCTGGTTCGACGACGAGGAGGTGGACTTTGGACAGGACATGCACATGCTGGAGAGGATCGAAAAGCTTGTGGCGAAGCGGTTGCCGACCGTGGTGGGTCCGCCGCGGTTGAACGAGAGGGGGAGGGCGGCGGCGGCGGCGGCGGTAGGGAGGGACGCGTGGAAGAATCCCGACATGCACCAGGAGGGAGCGGGCGGATGGGAGTTTGGGGAGTGGCCAGAGCCGAGTCCGCGCTTGAGGAGGGACGGGCGGGAGTTGACGCATTGAGTTGGGTATCCATGCATCATGGTTCGGGCTTTGGCTACTTGTTGCTGTGCGTCGCGTGTGTTTACTTAGCCTTGTTTAATAGAGCTGTCCACATCTCCACTATCCGAGCTCGCATTCCCCGCCTACTTGTCCGTCTTTCGTTGGTCTCTTCCCGAAATCCCACCAGCGTCATCCTTCGAGCTACGCTCTAGGTGTCAAAATCGAGATGTCTCGTGAATCCTTGGGCTTCAAGAGTTCGTGATTCACAGGTTCTCTTTGGAGAATCGACACCACGCTCAGTCTTCGGTGATATTCTCACAGAGAACTAGCTATACTTATCATGCGTAGCTCTTGGACACGGACCATAGCCTTGGGTAGATCGTTCACGGCGCCGATCTTGTATAGAGAAGTGTAGGGGACACTTTCACCGTGTAGTAAGTTATATATCTCCCGCTCTCGCGGTGTGCCTTTCCCTGAAGCACTCCCTCTCAGGCTCGCCATAACCTGATTGTGAAGGCGTATGCTGGTGGTGTTCCCTCCAACCCTGAATCTCTCTGCTTCTATCGAGCCTGCAGCGCGCGTCGGGGGCAGGCGCTAGCTACGCGTGTCAGTATAGCCTTGCCCTCAACAATTGCCGTTCAAAGGGAAGTAGGATCCACCAATAGGAGAGTGGTCATCGGGCTGCGCGGCAGCATACCATTGGGAGGCTTGCGCGCAGTTGTCGCGGTGATGATTGGATGGAACGTCGCCGCAACTCCATTCGCTGATCTCGTCGCGCACCCCTGTATCAGAGGTCGGGGAACGGCAGGGTTAACGCACGGGTCCCGCGGGAAGGAACATTGGTACGCATGACTGAGTGAGACGTGCGTTTTCGTGGTTTTGTGTATTCGTATATTATATTCCTATCCGGTGGGCCTCTCGAGCAGCTTTACAGAGAGACGAAACTACGAGTTCTCGTCGAACGCAAGGGGAAGTTAGAACTGTGGGGGACTACGAATTTGTAAAGGCCGAAGCGGTGTAAGTGAGATGTCAGAGCAATAAGATGATCGGCCAAGGGGCGCTTGGCGCATTGCCGCCTGCTACTTAGACCGCACCACTCGAAAATGGCAGCCTTTCGCCCCGACCCGCCTGCTCGCCGCTCTCGTGCTCGGAGGACATTTCGTCTCTTCTCCTCTCTTTTCTTTCTTTCTCTCTCACAGGCTGGCCCTCCCTTCTAGCCTGTTCTCTTTCCTTTCCGTTTGACTTCATTCGTACTGGATACGACCTTCTGTCTTTTTGCTGTCCACAGTTCTTCTTCGCACGACTTTCTTCTTATTTTCTTAACGACTCGGACGACATCATCATGACAGAGGACACTCGTATGCTTCCTGACGGAAGCGAGTTCATCATTCGCAACACTTACACGGAGTCCGAAGCAAGAGGGGTCGGGGTGCGTGGTCCTTTTCGTTTCG